>JAPXFY010000023.1:940097-1022597 GCA_030674185.1 Monoplex corrugatus
CACAGTCACACGTAGCAAAGTACGTCATAAAAGGTCACAGTCACACGTAGCAAAGTACGTCATAAAGGATCACACGTAGCAAAGTACGTCATAAAGAGTCACACGTAGCAAAGTACGTCATAAAGGGTCACACAGTCACACGTAGCAAAGTACGTCATAAAGGGTCACAGTCACACGTAGCAAAGTAGTCATAAAGGGTCACAGCCACAAGTAGCAAAGTACGTCATAAAGGGTCACAGTCACACGTAGCAAAGTACGTCATAAAGGGTCACAGCCACACGAGCAAAGTACGTCATAAAGGGTCACAGTCACACGTAGCAAAGTACGTCATAAAGGGTCACAGTCACACGTAGCAAAGTAGTCATAAAGGGTCACAGCCACAAGTAGCAAAGTACGTCATAAAGGGTCACAGTCACACGTAGCAAAGTACGTCATAAAGGGTCACAGCCACACGAGCAAAGTACGTCATAAAAGGTCACAGTCACATGTAGCAAAATACGTCATAAAGGGTCACACAGCCACACGTAGCAAAGTACGTCATAAAGGGTCACAGTCACACGTAGCAAAGTACGTCATAAAGGGTCACAGTCACACGTAGCAAAGTACGTTATAAAGGGTCACAGCCACACGTAGCAAAGTACGTCATAAAGGGTCAGAGTCACACGTAACAAAGTACGTCATAAAGGGTCACAGTCACACGTAGCAAAGTACGTCATAAAGGGTCACACAGTCACACGTAGCAAAGTACGTCATAAAGGGTCACACAGCCACACGTAGCAAAGTACGTCATAAAAGGTCACAGCCACACGTAGCAAAGTACGTCATAAGGGGTCACAGCCACACGTAGCAAAGTACGTCATAAAGGGTCACAGTCACACGTAGCAAAGTACGTCATAAAGGGTCACAGCCACACGTAGCACGTAAGGTCAGGGACAGGGATCAACAAAAATGGAATGGTGATCAAACACCAAGGAAAAAATAATGATAATACAAGACATTACATAAGGAAAAAAGGCATACCAAAAGAATCCAGATGACATTCCAGCAAGACCAACAGGTGCAATGGACAACGTGGAAAGTGCACTCTAAAGAAGTCTCAGCTGAAACGTCATGTGGCATATGGCCCACGTTAGGATCAATTTCTGTTCTGTTGTTCTGTTCTGTAAGTTTTAAAGTCCTACCACTCTCAGAGTATACGAGGACTAGCGAAAAAATTGCTCAAAGAAGCCTTTAAAATTTTAGTAGCATTGTGAGATACCAATGCTTTATTCGGTTCTCCTTCAGGTACTCCCCATGATTGGATGGGATCAATTTCATCCTCAGATCTGTATATATATATATATATATATATATATATATATATATATATATATATATATATATATATATATATATATATATATATATATATAACCTCCTGCCTTCAAACACAAATCTCATGGAAATTATAAGACAACGCTTATCTTCCTTAACTATTTGACAAGATTCATCTTACGACAGTCTCTAATCGTTATCACGCTGGGAGGTAAATATCATTGAAGAAGAAACACAAATCAGTATTCAATCCTCGCTAATCATTTTAGGTAGATGAGGACAACCGAATAAAGCATCGGTTTCTCACAATACACAAAAATGTTTTAAGGCTTCTACAAACAATTTCTGCGCTAGTCCTCGTATACTCTGAGAGTGGTAGGACTTTAAATCTTACAGAACTGAACTGAAACACAAATCCTTTCCTTTCCTTTGGTGCCCACGATCTTGAGGATGATCATTCCTGCACATAAAGGGGGGGGGGGGGGGGGTGTGTAGACACAGTCCATTCGTAAGCTCCGATCATTTCACTATTCTCATTGTCCGTAGACATTGCTGAAATCCGCTACCGTAAGGGCCACGTGGTGTCCTGAAACTCACTGTTGGGCGGAGGCTCGCGACACAAAAGCATCGACTGTTGCTGCCTCTACTGTTTCATTGGGAAGATGGTTCCAGTCCCCAACAGTCCTGGGTAGAAATGAGCCACCTCTGTACTGAGTTCTGGTGTTGATGCGGCAGAACTGCTGTTGTGGGTACGGCGCTGTCGTGGTGGGGGTGGGACTAGCTTGCTCCTGAAAATTGGGCACTGGATTAGTCCATGGTGGATTTTATAAATCTGGCGAAATGGAGGAAATCAGATGACCCTGTGTGCCCGCTCTGCCAGGACAAACAGTGGAACATATCCTGAACTCGTGCAAACCAGCACTAATCAAGGAAGGTTCACTTGGAGGCACAGTCAAATGATTAAAGAGATCCCACAAATGATTAGTAATATCGGGGGGAAACGGGCCACAGAAACTCCTGTAACATACTAGCGGCAGGAGGAAGCAAACTGTGGCTCGAAACTGCCGTGACAACCGAAGCATGGAAACAGGGTTTACTGGATCAGGATGGAGTAGATGATGATTGGGAGTGCATAGCAGATCTTCCAGAATGGGGGTGAGGGGGGGGGGGGGATACTCTGAAATCATCAGTAAGAGTGGCATGAATTGGATATAGTGCTTCATACCTCAATGACATCAATGTCCACTATGACAACACTCACCGTTATGACACAAGACATATCATCAACTCTCTGTCCAATCACAATATGACTCAACACATTTCTGAATCAACCCATCAAAAAGGTCACATTCTTGACTGGATCATTTCTCGTGATCACCACAATTCAGCTACTGATAACTGCTTAGTTCTTTCTACCCGTCTAACTTCAGCCCTTCCATCTGACCACTCTGCAATTCTCTGTTCTCTTGACATTCCTCCTCCTTCACGTACCATGCGCACAGTGACTCGACGCAATCTCAAATCTATCGACCTCTCCACATTTTCATCTGATGCCTTCCGTCTCCTTTCTGAAAAGTCACATAACCTTGCCGATGAATTCTACACTACTCTCCACCATCTTCTGGACACTCATGCTCCAGCCACAACCCGTCTTTTACCTGACCGCCCCCCTACCCCCTGGCTCACTCATGAGATTGCCTGTGCAAAACGTGCCCGCCGCAGATCAGAGCGCCGCTGGCGAAATCCAAACTCACTTACATAGGCAACTTTTCCAAGCCTCTAAAACAAAAGTATCCACCCTCATTGCATCTGCAAAAACAAATATTTCCAAACCAAAATCCTGAATGCCTCTTCTTCAAAAGAACTCTTTACAACCATGAATCATCTCCTTGGCACACGAAAAGATTTACCTCTCCCAACAAAACACACAAATGAAGAACTCCCATCTGTATTCTCCAAGTATTTCACCACCAAAATACAAACTCTTCGTGACAGGCTCGACAGGACACCCTTCAACCATGCCCACCTGACCCTTCCTTCTCTGGCATACCTCTTACTACTCTTACCCCAGTCTCACAAGAAGAAATTTTCAACACAATCAGATCCATGTCGTTCAAAACCTGCGAACTGGATCCTCTTCCAGGTTCTCTCTACTCTGACTGTCTCCCTACGCTCCTCCCATTCATCACTGACATCATCAACACTTCTCTCCAAACTGGAACTGTCCCAGATTCTTTCAAGTCTGCTATTGTTCACCCTCTCCTCAAGAAATACAATTTAGACCCAAATGAACTGAAAAATTACCGGCCTATCTCTAATCTCTCTTTCTTGTCAAAACTGCTTGAAAAAGTTGTCCTCAACCAACTGAACTCTCACCTGTCTGCCAACAATCTCCTCAATCCTTTCCAGTCAGCCTACCGCCAGTGCCATAGCACTGAAACTGCCTTGCTACACATTCTCAACAACTGATACTGGCAAAGTCTCTCTCCTCACACTCCTTGATCTGTCTGCAGCCTTTGATACCATTGATCATAGTATTCTCCTTTCTAGACTTCATCATACTTTTGGCATCTCTGACATTGCTCTCTCCTGGTTCACTTCTTATCTATCAAACAGAAAAGCAAACTGTTCTCATCAATGGCACTTACTCTCAACCTGCAGTACCTGACCTGTGGTGTTCCACAAGGATCTGTCCTTGGCCCTGTTCTTTTCACTCTTTACACCTCCCCCCTGTCCACCATCATCAACTCCCACTCTATAAAACACCACTTCTATGCTGATGACACCCAACTTCAAGACAGTGACTCACCTGACAATATACAGCACCTCCTGACTCCACCACTGAGTGTTACTCGGACATCAAAAATTGGATGACATACAACAAACTTCAGCTAAATGACGACAAGACAGAAGCTATCCTCATTGGCACCCGTCAGAAACTTTCTCAGCTGCCTCCTCTTTCTCTCCCATTATGTAACACATCAGTCCCAATTTCTGATTCAGCTAAAAACCTTGGTGTCTGCATTGACTCTACCCTCTCCATGAACTCTTAGAGTTAGAGGAATCCATGAAATCTTATTAAGCTAACACCATGATGGGAACATTAAGATGGACAACGAACATCCTACAGCGCATTCAAAACAATGCTGCACGCCTTGTACTCAAAAAGAAAAAAGCTGACCACATATCTCCTCTCCTGGCACTTCACTGGCTCCCTGTATCAAAGCGCATACAGTACAAACTAAAACACCACGTGCTACAAAAGCCTCAATAACGCAGCCCCCGATTACCTGTCAAGTCTACTTGAGATCTATGTTCCCTCACGTACCCTCCGCTTGTTGGGATGGGTGTCATCAGCATAGAAGTGGTGTTTTATAGAGTGGGAGTTGATGATGGTGGACAGGGGGGAGGTGTAAAGAGTGAAAAGAACAGGGCCAAGGACCTATGGTCCACGAGCCTTCTCTGTTTCTGGTCCACTCTCCGGAACAAACTTCCTCTCTCAGTCCGTCAGCAACCTACTTTTGTCTCCTTCAAGTCCGCTCTCAAAACTCACCTTTTCTCCTCTGCATAAAATCCTGACCTCACTCAATCCCCTCTGCAGCCTGTCTCCGCTCGGAAGGGAATCACATTGTAATATATAATTGTATATAATATGCTCTCTATAATTTTCCATTGTTTTTATTCTTTCTCCCCATTTATAGCCGTGTGTGTGTGTGTGTGTGTGTGTGTGTGTGTGTGTGTGTGTGTGTGTGTGTGCGTGGGTGCGTGTGTGTGCGTGCGTGCGTGCGTGCGTCGTGGTGTGTGCGTGCGTGCGTGTGTGTGTGTTTCAGCGCTTAGATTTGATTTTATCAAGATTTTGCGCTATATAAATATTGTAATTATTATAATTTATTTATACCTATTCATCAGAACAAATGACTTATCAAACTCACTGTGTCGTAAGAAAGTAGAATGGAGGATGTCCATTTCTACAAGACTGAAAGGTATGCTAGCCTAGTCTCAACTTCAACTTGAATTCTGGCATCCAAGCCGAAGTCCTGACCACGCAGGTTGGAGCGACATTAAAGCCTGGTTTGTTCGTTGTCCATCTTAATGTTCCCATCATGGTGTTAGCTTAATAAGATTTCATGGATTCCTCTAACTCTAAGCCCCTCTCCATTTCAAGCCATGCCAGTGCAAAAAAATTGCGCAGGCTCAAGAAGTCTGCCAGAAAATTGCTGGCAGATTTGGGTAAAGCGCACATGGAAATGTTCCGATGCGATGACCCACAACCAGCAGTTCTGCCTCATCAACACCAGAACTCAGTACAGAGGTGGCTCATTTCTACCCAGGACTGTTGGGGACTGGAACCATCTTCCCAGTGAAACAGTAGAGGCAGCAACAGTCGATGCTTTTGTGTCGCGAGCCTCCGCCCAACAATGAGTTTCTGGACACCACGTGGCCCTTTCGGTAACGGATTTCAGCAATGTCTACGGACAATGAGAATAGTGAAATGATCGGAGCTTACGAATGGACTGTGTCTACAACACCTCCCCCCCCCCCCTTTATGTGCCGGAATGATCATCCTCAAGATCGTGGGCACCAAAGGAAAGGAAGGAATCCGTCTTGAACAAATTTGATGTCTCTAGTGCAAATAAACTTAATGGGAGAAGATGAAAGTCGCAGATTATTCTAATATGGTTCGATTTCTATATGGTTCAAAACGTGAGCGTCTATTTCCGTTGCTTTGAGACGAACCCCTTGTAGCTTTGGTGTGCAAGGCCAGTCTTACTCTTAGAGCCACAGAATGTCTATTTAAGAGTGTTCCCAGATCAAAGGTTTTCTTTTTTTCGCCAACAGCTCCAGATGTCCAAATTAAATCACTAAGCAGGTGAGATGACGGTGAGGGTTTTGGCCTCATTTATTAACTCGATGAATCGACGATGTCCCACTCCTAGTAGCTTACTACTACTACTGCACTAGACTAGTGCTGTTTATTATTACATTAGGCCTATGTCACAATTTGTGGTAGTAAATAGCAACAACTAGTCTAGTGATGTTAACTGCAGTAGGCCTAAATCTAGTATAGATTAATCTGTTGTTGTACTAACTTGTAGTGTTGCATGCATGGTTTCAGGTCTGAAACTTTTAAGATTAGGCCTAGGCCTAGCCTACAGAAAATAAGGAAGGAAACAGCAGACGCCTTTTTTGTTTTATTGTTTGGGTTTTGCTTTGCTAGATAGTAGATGTACACAATTGAGTCTTACCCTGTGAGTGCAGAGCTTGAGGCCTAGGGCTTCAGGCAGCCCATGTCTTGTCATAGGAGTTTTATAGGACATAATATTAATGATGAAGATAATTTCTTAGAGCCCATCCTTACCCCTTCAGTGCCAAGTACATTGTTTTGCTCGTGTGTGCCATTTGCCAAAAGATTTTTGTGTGGATAGGGTAATAATTAACGAAAAATTCTAGCATCCAAACTATTGCATGAAACTTTGAAAGTAATATTTTTTCTGAAAGGGAAAGGAACAGACTGAGACTGTCCGTTTATGATAATTTATAGTGTATTTAACATTTTGGTTAGTGAAGAATGGTCCATAAAATTTGCTATATTTTGTGCAAATAAATTTCACACAGTGTATACATTGTGGATAAGTAATGTGAAAAACAAACAAATATTCAAGCAGACACACACACTGACACACACACACATGCACACACACACACACACACACACACACACACACACACACACACACACACACACACACACAACTCACACACACAGAGTGACACACACACACACAGACACACACACACACACACACATATATATGTATACATAAGTAATGGAGATGTGTCCCTAAACCTTACATGCAACTAAAGTACTGAGTACTAACACACACACACACACACACACACACACACACTTGTACACCTACACACATTACTCATGCGTACATGCATGCATACACATATGCACATAGGCTCACATATATAACAGCAACACACACACATGCACACACACACACACACACACACACACACACACACACACACACACACACACACACACACACACACACACACACACACAGAGTGACACACACTCACACACACATGCACACACACACACATGTATGCAAGTAGATAGAGAGCAAAATAGGCAGTCACATACGTTCATACACGAGCTAAAAGTATAGGTGATAGGCAGCAATTCAGTATTTTTTAGTGGTTTCACAACTGTGTTTTGGAGAGAGTAGTATTTAGTGTGGACTTGAACATCAGAAAGGAAGGAGCATGAAGTAGCTTGAAGGGCAGCAAGTTCCAGAATGTTGCAGGAGAACGAGAGAATGCCATGGAGCCATGTTCATTTTGGTTAAAAGGAGGAATTCAAAATATTTGGTTGTCAGAGAAAGCATGAAGAGATTGGGCAGGAGTGTTCTGTTCAAAGAATTCAAAAGACAGATCAATGGTTCACATGTGATGATTTTACAACAGATGTAGGCTGATTTGTATAGAATTCTATGCTTGATTTTGGGGTAGTTTGTACTGAATTCTGTGCTTGGTTTAACATAGTTGTTTCAAGAGAACTGATGACTGATGTCATTGTGGCGTTTTGTAAATAAGACACTGACAGGCAGTTGAATTTTGACATTCTGGGGAGGTTGGAGCAGAGATGCAGATACACCTTAAAGAAGAATTGTAGTAATCTAATCCAGACAGGATGCAAGAAGATAGCAGCGTTTTCATGCCCATTTTGTAAGGAGTGATCTAATGGAGTTGATGCGACAGAGTTTGAGGAAGGGTGCTGGGAAGGTTTTCAGAGTTCAGATCTGGCTTAACCATGCACAGAGTGAATGAAAGAAGAAAAACAAGAATGAAAGCATCCTGCAGGTATGCCCATCAAAGACAGGAGTATGCAGAATGAGCAGAACATATCACCTGAACAACATGAGCAGAACAACATGCATTGTGGGGGTGGGGGTGGGGGTGAACCTAACACTAACCTATGCTGTACCCCTGACTCTCATTCTTTGCGCTTGGCAGTCTGATACTGTAACAGTAATTATTTATCTATTCACAGAGAAAGCTGAACCTGAGCGTGAGGATTTAGATTTGAGCTGGAATTAGGACTCCACCGATTATGTCATGACCCTGTATAAAATCTGTGGGAGCAAAACTGCACTGCTGCCTGTAACAATTATAAACTGCAGCCTGTAACAATTATAAACTGCTGCCTGTAACAATTATAAACTGCTGCCTCTAACAATTATAAACTGCTGCCTGTAACAATTAAGCCTGAGTAAACTGCTGCCTGTAACAATTAAGTCTGAGTAAACTGCTGCCTGTAACAATTATAAACTGCTGCCTGTAACAATTATAAACTGCTGCCTGTAACAATTAAGCCTGAGTAAACTGCTGCCTGTAACAATTAAGCCTGAGTAAACTGCTGCCTGTAACAATTATAAACTGCTGCCTGTAACAATTAAGCCTGAGTAAACTGCTGCCTGTAACAATTATAAACTGCTGCCTGTAACAAATAAGCCTGAGTAAACTGCTGCCTGTAACAATTAAGCCTGAGTAAACTGCTGCCTGTAACAATTAAGCCTGTATAAACTGCTGCCTGTAACAATTAAGCCTGAGTAAACTGCTGCCTGTAACAATTAAACCTGTATAAACTGCTGCCTGTAACAATTAAGCCTGTATAAACTGCTGCCTGTAACAATTAAGCCTGTATAAACTGCTGCCTGTAACAATTAAGCCTGAGTAAACTGCTGCCTGTAACAATTAAGCCTGAGTAAACTGCTGCCTGTAACAATTAAGCCTGAGTAAACTGCTGCCTGTAACAATTAAGCCTGAGTAAACTGCTGCCTGTAACAATTAAGCCTGAGTAAACTGCTGCCTGTAACAATTAAGCCTGAGTAAACTGCTGCCTGTAACAATTAAGCCTGAGTAAACTGCTGCCTGTAACAATTAAGCCTGAGTAAACTGCTGCCTGTAACAATTAAGCCCGAGTAAACTGCTGCCTGTAACAATTAAGCCTGAGTAAACTGCTGCCTGTAACAATTAAGCCTGAGTAAACTGCTGCCTGTAACAATTAAACCTGTATAAACTGCTGCCTGTAACAATTAAGCCTGTATAAACTGCTGCCTGTAACAATTAAACCTGAATAAACCTGCCTGTAACAATTAAGCCTGAATAAACTGCTGCCTGTAACAATTAAGCCTGAGTAAACTGCTGCCTGTAATGATTAAGCCTGTATAAACTGCTGCCTGTAACAATTAAGCCTGAATAAACTGCTGCCTGTAACAATTAAGCCTGAGTAAACTGCTGCCTGTAATGATTAAGCCTGAATAAACTGCTGCCTGTAACTTACACTGAGTGTAACAATTAAGCCTGAGTAAACTGCTGCCTGTAATGATTAAGCCTGTATAAACTGCTGCCTGTAACAATTAAGCCTGAATAAACTGCTGCCTGTAACAATTAAGCCTGAGTAAACTGCTGCCTGTAACTATTAAGCCTGAATAAACTGCTGCCTGTAACAATTAAGCCTGAGTAAACTGCTGCCTGTAACAATTAAGCCTGTATAAACTGCTGCCTGTAACAATTAAGCCTGAATAAACTGCTGCCTGTAACTATTAAGCCTGTATAAACTGCTGCCTGTAACTATTAAGCCTGTATAAACTGCTGCCTGTAACAATTAAGCCTGAATAAACTGCTGCCTGTAACTATTAAGCCTGTATAAACTGCTGCCTGTAACTATTAAGCCTGAATAAACTGCTGCCTGTAACTATTAAGCCTGTATAAACTGCTGCCTGTAACTATTAAGCCTGTATAAACTGCTGCCTGTAACAATTAAGCCTGAATAAACTGCTGCCTGTAACAATTAAGCCTGTATAAACTGCTGCCTGTAACTATTAAGCCTGAATAAACTGCTGCCTGTAACAATTAAGCCTGAGTAAACTGCTGCCTGTAACTATTAAGCCTGAATAAACTGCTGCCTGTAACAATTAAGCCTGAGTAAACTGCTGCCTGTAACTATTAAGCCTGAATAAACTGCTGCCTGTAACTTACACTGAGTGTAACAATTAAGCCTGAGTAAACTGCTGCCTGTAATGATTAAGCCTGAGTAAACTGCTGCCTGTAACAATTAAACCTGAATAAACTGCTGCCTGTAACAATTAAACCTGAATAAACTGCTTGCCTAGATTTGTAAATTGGTCAAACTGGAATTCAGAAGCCAGATCACTATTTTACACATGACTGCAGCCCTTTTTGATGACCTACATTTTGATTCCAGTTAAAAATCAAATGTTTTAGCTTTAAAGTTTTGTTTTCCAGTTTCCATCTGTGTCTACCTCTCCATCAGTCTTGGCTAGCTTTGCCAACCTCTGTAAAATGTGTAACAACAGCCAGTCTACATCCTGCATACAATCTGCTTTTTCTTGTTCCTTCAAACTTGATTTATATTCTGTGATGAATTAAGGTTCCACTTGTGCTGTGAAAGGGTCATCATCATCATCATCATCATCATCATCAGGTGCCTTGCCGCATGGCGTTGACAATTATGGACTTCCATCTGTCTCTGTCATTTGTTGCCTCAAGCATCTCTTCCACCGTCCTTGACCCCAGCCACTCTGCAAGTCCATCTAGTATCGTCTCCCTGGGTCTACCCGGTGCTCTCTTTCCCTCCAGCTTTCCCATTGTGACCAGTTGCTCCAATTCCCCTTTCCTCATAAAAATAAAATGGCCTATAAATGTTGCCTGTCTTTTCCTAATCTTCCTTATGAATGATCTACTTGTGTCTGCCTTCATCAAGACTGTCTCGTTTGTTTTCTTTGCTGCCCATGGAACTCAACATTCTTCTTAGAAACCACATCTTGGTTGCCTCAATCTTGTTCTGGCTTTGTTTATTGACTGTCCACGCCTCACAGCCGTACAACAGTATTGGTTCTAATACTTCTATATAACATTCAAGAACTCTCTTCCTGATGTTAATTGATAGGTATTTGTTGGTAAGAATGCTTTTCATCTTCTTGAATGCTGTTTTGGCTTGGCTGATTCTGCTGGCTATTTCTGATGTGCATCTGCCATCTGGTGAAATGATCGTTTCCAGGTATTTAAACTTATCGACCTGTCTCAAGTTTGTGCCGTTTGCTGTTATTGTGCATGAGGGGATTTCATGTTTTTTACTGATCACCATGACTTCAGTCTTCCTGCTGTTTAGTTCCAACCCCTTACCTTTGCTTTCTATTTCTAGTATATTCACCAGGTTTTGTAGGTCCCTTTTCACTTTCTGCAATTAGCATGGTGTCATCTGTGTATCAAATGTTGTTTATCATTTTTCCTCCAACCTTTAATCCAGGGTCTTCATCTGGGTTTCGCATGATGTTTTCGTTGTAAAGTGAAAACAGATCTGGTGACAAAATACAACCCTGTCTGACTCCTCTTTTGATGTTTTGGAAAGAGCTTATAGTTATATTGTTTTTTTTTATTCTCATTGCAGATGTTTGTTCCCAATACATATTTCTGATTATTCGTACATCTTTTCCATCAATATTGAGTCTTTGTAGTTGGTTGATCAATTCTTCATGTCTTACCCGATCGAAAGCCTTGGTGTAATCAACAAAGCATAGATATAAATCTTTGTTCATCTCGATTGACCTTTCTGTGATAGTTCTTAGGATGTATATGGCATTAATATTAATAGTTCCTTTCCCTACCACAAATCTACACTGTTTATCTGCTATTTCTCTTGATTTTATTCCTTGTCCTCATCATGATTATTCTTAATAGGATCTTGGTTACATGACTCATCAAACTGATTGTGCGATGGAGTTCGCATTCTATGGCCCCTGTCTTCTTTGGAAGTGCAATGGAAATTGATTTTAACATATCTTTGGGGATTTTTCCAGTGTCGTAAATTTCATTTAGGAGGACTTTTTTTTTTAATACCAAATTCCTCCAGGGTTTCAATCGTCTCTGTAGTAATGTTATCTGGTCCTGGGGCTTTTCCTGGTTTCATCTTTTTGAATGCTGCTCTAACTTCATCTTTCTTTATGGGTGGTCCTTCAAAGTTCTTTTCTTATATGTGTCTTCATTCATTTCTGTCATGTAAAAGGGTAGGATGTTAATTTTGCATGACAAACTATGTAAACACAGGGAAGTGGTGTGATGTAATATATGACCAAGTATTTACATCAAGATGACAGCTTCATATATGATTTTTGTCTTCTTATTTGTGAATATGTTTGTTTAGACACCCACACTTATCATTCTCACCTAATCACTCACTTACACGCACACACGCACGCATGCACACACACACACACAAACACACGCTCGCACACATGCTCACACGCACACCACACACACACACACACACACACACACACACACACCACACACACACACACACACACACACACACCACACACACTCGCAACACTGCTCACGCACACACACACACACACACACACACACACACACACAGACACACACTCGCACACATGCTCACGCACGCACGCACACACACACACACACACACACACACACACACACACACACACACACACACACACACACACACACTATACACACACACACACACACACACACACACACACACACACACAACACACACACACACACACACACACACACACACACACACACACACACACACACACACACACACACACACACAACACACACACACACACACACACACACACTTGTCTTTCTTTCATTTAAACTTTTGAAATTTTTCAAAGCAGCACACTTGCTCTTGTCTTATGCAAAAACAAAGATTGTTACAAGTAATCGCAATCATACTTGCATAATCCCACTCCTTTTTTTTAAAATCTTCATAACAAACCTATGTGCTGCATTTGAGCACAAGAGTAATTGGGTATTTGTATTGGCAAAAATTGTTTTGTTTTTGCAAGGAAGCAGACTCAGTTGATAAAATTGAGGACAAGATCTGATGACATAGACATAAATTTCAACACATTCACTCCACAGTCACACAAAGTGTTATTTTGGAGATGAGTTGAATTAACTGTAATGGCAGTCTTCTTTTTTTGTTTTTTATTTCAGTTTACATTTTGTTTATTTTTGAGTGTATGGTGGTGGTGATTGGCATGATATGCTGAAAATGCTTTACAAGAGAGAGAGAGAGAGTGTGTGTGTGTGTGTGTGTTTTACCTGCATGCATGTGATAGACTTAGTTAATCTATGTTGTGGTATGGAATGAGAGAGAAAGACTGAGAGTCTTACTGAAACAGAGGTACTCACCTGTCATTCTCCACCCCCCCCCCCCCCCCATGTCTTAAAGGTCTAATATTGAACATATATTTTGTTTGTGTCTCCATTCGCATACACATATTTTGATTAGTATTCATTCATAATGTCATTTGGAAAAGAAACATGCAACATGTTTACATAGAATAGAGTATGTAATCTGTGTGATATAAATTGATCAGTGTTAATTCAGAGAGGAAGTACAAACTACATTATCTTCATGTGTTGGTCAGACTGCAGATCCAACTTCATTCTGCCCTCAGCTCTGCCCTACATAAACATAATTTTTATGCCCCCATTTCACAACGCTAAGTTTAGCTAGGCAAATCATCGCCATCATATCCTTCTGTCAAAAATTATCTCTAACTACCGAACTGAAATGCCTAAGGATTGGTTTCATTATGCATTTTTATAAACAAATTCACTCTTTAGTCTTTGGCAAAAAGACAAGTCACCTAAATCAATTCTCAAAACTAAGACTTACTAAGACTGATTTCTGTTGTTCTAAGATATCGAATCATAATTCTTCTCAGCAATTTTATAGTGTATATGTGGCAATCTTTGTGGTCATCAAAAATTATCAATCCTCCCCATTCTTGACCCACCATCTCAACTGCCTGATGACTGATGTATTGTTTGTTTGTAAAGTTTCTGGTATTTGTTTGTACCTTGACAACCTGTCTGTTGTCTTTCCATTTTGGTGCTCATGTGCTTTCAAACTGTACATCCTTTTATATTAACCAGTCTCAGAGCATGAACTTTGAAGGGTAAAGTACTGACCAATAACATGTTCTGTTGATCCTATCCCTACATCTTTGCTAAATGAGTGCTTGGTTGAGATGCTTCTAGTTCTATGGGTGACTAGTACAAGTATTGTTAATGATTGTCTACTGTCAAGGTTCTGTCTGACCACGTTCAGATGATTGTCTACTGTCAAGGTTCTGTCTGACCACGTTCAGATGATTGTCTACTGTCAAGGTTCTGTCTGACCACGTTCAGATGGTTGTCTACTGTCAAGGTTTTCTGTTCTGACTACGTCAAGTGTTGATATGGTTCTACTGTCAAGGTTCTGTCTGACTACGTTCAGATGATTGTCTACTGTCAAGGTTCTGTCTGACCACGTTCAGATGATTGTCTACTGTCAAGGTTCTGTCTGACCACGTTCAGAGATGCTGATCATTGTTAAAGCTCTTCTAAAGAAATATGAGTTTTGTTGCAATAACATGAAAAACTTATTGCTTGTGTCAAAATTGACCATTTTTGTTGAAGGTCATTAAGAGAATAGTGTGCTCCACAAGGCTCAGTCCTTGGCCCAGTTCTGTTTACATTGTACACAAAACACTTTCTTTGTTGATTAAGACATTTTATCTCCAGTAAGTCATTTGCAGATGATATATAATAGTTCGTTTCGTGTCTTGTGTATAATTGTTCTTCCACTGAGAACTGTATAATATCTGCAAAATGACAAAAACTTTGGGTGACAGTGGGCATTTTCACACTGAATGAGCGCAAAACAAAAACCTTCATCACAGTCAGATAGGACATCATCTTCTGTATTTGCACAGACAATTTCCATGCGTACTGGCAGATTGATTTATGATGATTTGTCACTTGAGTCTTACGTCTCTCACTCTCAGCCTGTCTAGAATTTCATCACGTTAGTGTTATCCACTCATACATGACCACTTAAGCAGCAAAAACGCTGGTCTCTCTCTTTGCTCTATCTAAATTAACTATTGCAATTCTTTTCCTTCTGGATGTCCACAGCACATTCTCAGTAAACTACAAAAGGTTCAGAATTGTGCCAGACATGATTTGAAGGCTTGCAGTGATCATGTTTAGCCCATTCTTTCAAACCTTGGTAGACTTCAAGCTGTCAGTTCTCTGTTGCAGATTTTCTCTGAAACTACCCATGGCCTGTATTTCTGATCCACTCAGTTTATTCTCCTTCTGGGTGGCTCAGTTCATTATTAGATAAATTACTCTTTTGCATCATGTAGATTAATATTTTCAGCCAGCATTTATTCTTGTTCTGTGCACCACACCATTGTAAAGCCATTCCCTTAGATATTCATCACTTGCTGTTTTTGTCCTCATTTAAGAGAAGTAAAAAAAAAAGACAAAGACAAAATAACTTGTCTCATTAAACAATATTATTGCTAGTACTAAATGCTAGTATTACTAATACTATTAGTCTCACATCTTTCTCCCCTATGCCATGCTATCAGTATTGTATTCATGATTGGTTTGTAAGATACGCTGTTTGTGTATGTTGTCGTCAATTTATTCCCCCCAAGGTTTCATCAGTGTGTGTTCGTTCGCCAGCGTGAGTTCCTGTGCAGGTGCATGTCTGTTCACATGCATGCATGCATACCTGCCTGTCTATCTGTGTGTATGTCTCAGTGTGTGTTGGTTTATGCTTATGTGTTCAAATGGAAGATTTTCATCATATTATCATGTATATGTTTCTTTGTTAGTGTTGTTTTCTTTTCTTTTCTGTGTCATGTCATGCATATATCATTGATTTGTTGTCAACTAATCATGTCTTCATGTGTCTTCATGTCTTCATGTGTCTTCATGTATTCATGTGTCTTCATGTCTTCATGTGTCTTCATGTATTCATGTGTCTTCATGTATTCATGTGTCTTCATGTGTCTTCATGTCTTCGTGTGTCTTCATGTTCATGTGTCTTCGTGTGTTCATGTGTCTTCATGTTCATGTGTCTTCATGTGTCTTCATGTTCATGTGTCTTCATGTCTTCATGTGTCTTCGTGTCTTCATGTGTCTTCATGTCTTCATATATCTTCATGTGTCTTCATGTCTTCATGTGTCTTCATGTCTTCATGTCTTCATGTGTCTTCATGTGTCTTCATGTCTTCATGTGTCTTCATGTCTTCATGTGTCTTCATGTCTTCATGTGTCTTCATGTCTTCATGTGTCTTCCAATCTTCATGTGTCTTCATGTCTTCATATGTCTTCATGTGTCTTCATGTCTTCATGTGTCTTCATGTCTTCATGTGTCTTCATGTCTTCATGTGTCTTCATGTCTTCATGTGTCTTCATGTGTCTTCATGTCTTCATGCTTTTCTGTAAAGTGCTTAGGAACTTGCTTCTGGGATGTTGCGATACATAAAATGATCTTCATTGTTACTGTTATTATTATGGTGATGATGATGATGATTATCCCTTTGACTCCCGCACCCCATCCACCAACAGCAAAAACTTAACCCTTTGAATCCCTCAACCTATCCATCAGCTTCCTGCAGGAAGCTGGTGGGTAGGGTGAGGGAATCAAAAAGTTAATTTTCTGCTTCGCTAGCATGGTTGACAAAGCAGGATGCTGGTGGACAGAGTGCGGGAGTCAAAGGGTTATTGTTATTGTTGTTATTATCATTATGATAATGATGATGATTAGTGTGATTGTTATTGCTGTTGTTGTTATTATTATTATTATTATTATTATTATTATCTTTTCAGAAGCCCCCTGATGTCCACAATGTCAGTAACTACAAAAGAACCTCCTGTTTCCAGACTGTACCGCTGTGGTTTTTGCAGCAATGACTTTTCTTCCTTTGAGAGCTGTGTAGCTCATGTGGTCAGCCATACTGTGGAACATGACAACACCTCCAAAATATCACCACCGCCTGACCCAGACAACCAACAGCTGAAAAGAGAAGATGAAGGTAATGCCTCAGAAGGCAAAGCTTCCATAACCTGCTCATTAGCAGAAAACTCCGTCCACAGCAGCCAACTGGGGTCATTGTCCTCTGTGACACAGTCGCCTCAGGAAAGTGCCCTTATGTTACATACAGCTCACGACATTAAGTCTGAGAGCACTAATGTTGACGCAGCAGTGTCGGCACAGCAAAACAGTCTTCAGCTGAACACTTCAGACCAGAGTTCTGAGCACAAATCTCAGCCAAGCAGTATTCTGGTGCAGACCAACTCTTCTGGTGCCTTCATTATTGAAGCAGATTCAGGGAATTGTGTGGAAGAGGATGGAGCCAGGCAGGCTGTGGGTGACAGCAGGGAAAACCGGACAGATACAAAGAAACAAGAAGAGTATTTGAAAAGTGTAAATATACATGTTGGTTTACCCGGAGATATTGATGTTATAAATGGTAACAAAGCTCTTTCATCTAAAACTGGTGATAAAGATGCTGACAAACTTGTTTCATCTGGATGTCTTGACATTGTCTGTAAAAAGGAAACAGACAGCAGCAGTGAACAATCAGATGCACATAATTATGCAACCCGTACAGCTGAAGGTGTTAAAAAATCAGTTGCTGATTCTCCTGTTTCAAAGGACAAAGATCGACCGTACACCTGCTCCGAGTGCCCTGCCAGGTACCGCTTCCTCAGCAGTTTGTCTGTCCACAAGAAGAGACATTCTGGGACAGAGCCTTACCAGTGAGTTCCTCTCTCACCATCTGTGATCTCTTCTGTTTATGTGTTAGAATAAGATTGTGTTATGTGTTGATTATCATAAAGTTGTATTATGATTTAATCATAAATTAATGTTTTGTTGATTATCATGAAGTTGTATTATGATTTAATCATAAATTAATGTTCACTTTGGTGAAATATAACCTCAATAAACTTTGAACTTGCAACTAGCCAGGAGAAGTAGTACAGCTAGTCAGGAGAAGTAGTACAGCTAGTCAGGGGAAGTAGTACAGCTGGTCAGGGGAAGTAGTACAGCTAGTCAGGGGAAGTAGTGCAGTTAGGAGAAGTAGTGCAGTTAGTCCAGAGAAGTAGTGCAGTTAGTCAGGAGAAGTAGTACAGCTAGTCAGGGGAAGTAGTACAGTTAGTCCAGAGAAGTAGTGCAGTTAGTCAGGAGAAGTAGTACAGCTAGTCAGGGGAAGTAGTACAGTTAGTCAGGGGAAGTAGTGCAGTTAGTCAGGAGAAGTAGTACAGCTAGTCAGGGGAAGTAGTGCAGTTAGTCCAGAGAAGTAGTGCAGCTAGTCAAGAGAAGTAGTAACAGCTAGTCAGAGGAAGTAGTACAGCTAGTCAAGAGAAGTAGTACAGCTTGTCGGGGGAAGTAGTACAGTTAGTCAGGAGAAGTAGTACAGCTAGTCAGGAGAAGTAGTACAGCTAGTCAGGGAAGTAGTGCAGTAGTCAGGGAAGAGAGTAGTCAGGGTAGTACAGCTAGTCAGGGGAAGTAGTACAGCTAGTCAGGGGAAGTAGTACAGCTAGTCAGGGGAAGTAGTACAGCTAGTCAGGGGAAGTAGTGCAGCTAGTCAGGGGAAGTAGTACAGCTAGTCAGGAGAAGTACAGCTAGTCAGGAAGTAGTACAGCTAGTCAGAAGTAGTACAGCTAGTCAGGAGAAGTAGTACAGCTAGTCAGGGGAAGTAGTGCAGCTAGTCAGAGAAGTAGTACAGCTAGTCAGAAGTAGTGCAGCTAGTCAGGGGAAGTAGTGCAGCTAGTCAGGGAAAGTAGTGCAGCTAGTCAGGGGAAGTAGTGCAGCTAGTCAGGAGAAGTAGTACAGCTGGTCAGGGGAAGTAGTGCAGTTAGTCAGGGAAAGTAGTACAGCTAGTCAGGGGAAGTAGTACAGCTAGTCAGGAGAAGTAGTGCAGCTAGTCAGGGGAAGTAGTACAGCTAGTCAGGGAAGTAGTGCAGTTAGTCAGGGAAGTAGTACAGTTAGTCAGGGGAAGTAGTACAGCTAGTCAGAAGTAGTGCAGCTAGTCAGGGGAAGTAGTACAGTTAGGGGAAGTAGTACAGCTAGTCAGGGGAAGTAGTACAGCTAGTCAGGGGAAGTAGTACAGCAGGGATAGTCAGCAGTCAGGGAAGTAGTGCAGCTAGTCAGGGGAAGTAGTACAGCTAGTCAGAGGAAGTAGTACAGTTAGTCAGGGGAAGTAGTGCAGTTAGTCAGGGGAAGTATGCAGTTAGTCAGGGGAAGTAGTACAGCTAGTCAGGGGAAGTAGTACAGCTAGTCAGGGGAAGTAGTGCAGCTAGTCAGGGGAAGTAGTACAGTTAGTCAGGGGACATAGTACAGTTAGGGGAAGTAGTACAGCTAGTCAGGAGAAGTAGTACAGTTAGTCGGGAAGTAGAACAGCTAGTCAGGAGAAGTAGTACAGCTAGTCAGGGGAAGTAGTACAGCTAGTCAGAAGAAGTAGTACAGCTAGTCAGAAGTAGTACAGCTAGTCAGGGGAAGTAGTACATCAGAGGAAGTAGTACAGTTATGGGAAGTAGTACAGCTAGTCAGGGGAAGTAGTGCAGCTAGTCAGGGGAAGTAGTACAGCTAGTCAGGGGAAGTAGTACAGCTGGTCAGAGGAAGTATACAGTAGTCAGTCAGGGGAAGTAGTACAGCTAGTCAGAGGAAGTAGTACAGCTAGTCAGGGAAGTAGTGCAGCTAGTCAGGGAAGTAGTACAGCTAGTCAGAAGTAATACAGCTAGTCAGGAGAAGTAGTCAGCTAGTCAGGGAAGTAGTACAGCTAGTCAGGGAAGTAGTGCAGCTAGTCAGGAGAAGTAGTACAGCTAGTCAGAAGTAGTACAGCTAGTCAGGGGAAGTAGTGCAGCTAGTCAGGGGAAGTAGTACAGCTAGTCAGGGAAGTAGTGCAGCTAGTCAGGGAAGTAGTGCAGCTAGTCAGGGGAAGTAGTACAGCTGGTCAGGGGAAGTAGTGCAATTAGTCAGGGGAAGTAGTACAGCTAGTCAGGAGAGAGTAGAAGTAGTACAGCTAGTCAGGGAAGTAGTACAGCTAGTCAGGGAAGTAGTACAGCTAGTCAGGGGAAGTAGTACAGTCAGAGTAGTACAGTATAGGGAAGTAGTACAGTCTAGTCAGGGGAAGTAGTACAGCTAGTCAGGGAAGTAGTAGCAGCTTAGTCAGGGGAAGTAGTACAGTAGTCAGGGGAAGTAGTACAGCTAGTCAGGGGAAGTAGTACAGCTAGTCAGGGGAAGTAGTACAGCTAGTCAGGGAAGTAGTACAGCTAGTCAGGGAAGTAGTACAGCTAGTCAGGGGAAGTAGTACAGCTAGTCAGGAGTGAAGTAGTAGACAGTTAGTCAGGGTGGAAGTAGTACAGCTAGTCAGAAGTATCAGTAGTCAGGGGAGAAGTAGTACAGTAGTCAGGGGAAGTAGTACAGCTAGTCAGGGAAGTAGTACAGCTAGTCAGGGGAAGTAGTACAGCTAGTCAGGGGAAGTTAGTGACAGCTAGTCAGGGGAAGTAGTACAGCTAGTCAGGGGAAGTAGTACAGCTAGTCAGGGAGAAGGTAGTACAAGTAGCTAGTCAGGGAAGTAGTACAGCTAGTCAGGGAAGTAGTACAGCTAGTCAGGGGAAGTAGTACAGCTAGTCAGAAGTACAGCTAGTCAGGGAAGTAGTACAGTCAGAGGAAATAGTACAGTTAGTCAGGAAGTAGTACAGCTAGTCAGGGAAGTAGTACAGCTAGTCAGGGAAGTAGTAGCTAGTCAGGGGAAGTAGTACAGCAGTCAGAGGAAGTAGTACAGTAGTCAGGGGAAGTAGTACAGCTAGTCAGGGAAGTAGTGCAGCTAGTCAGGGGAAATAGTACAGCTAGTCAGGGGAAGTAGTACAGCTAGTCAGGGAAGTAGTGCAGTTAGTCAGGGGAAGTAGTGTTCAGCGTGTTCAGATTTTTGTAATTACATGACATTAAAGTACATCTTTAATTTTTGTCAACATGAAGTATACATTAATCATTGGCAATATTCTTAGTGACGTGGAAAATCTTTTGCTTTGCTTCAGCTTACACACATCACACACACATCCACAAGCACACACACTCACACATCAACTACAACAACACCACACAACACACACACCAACACACACACCACACCACACACACCACACACACACCACACACACACACACACACACACACACACACACACACCACCACACACACACACACACACACACACACACACACACAACACACACACACACACCACCTACCAACAGACCCTCTTCAGTCTTTCTGTTTCTCTTAATATGTTTATTTCAGAAAGTTTTCAGAGAGTAACCCCCCCCAAAAAAAAACAAAAAAACAAATGATAATAATCATATAAGTGATTAACTATCCTAAATTTGTTTTCCAGGTGCAAGACTTGCAAGAAGAAGTTCTGGCATCCTACCAACTTACGTGTGCACGAACGTGTGCATTCTGAGAAACGACTTTTTAGCTGCAAAGTATGTGGTCATGGCTTCAACCAGGCCAATGACCTACGCATTCACATGAGAATCCACACAGGGGAGATGCCACTTACGTGCCCCATGCCTGAGTGTTCCAAAGCATTCCGCGACCCGGCCTGCTTGAGACGGCACATGAACAAGCACAGAGGTCTTCAGGTGCATTGCCTTTGCACGTGTGTGTATGTTTTGGGTGTGGGCGATAGTTGGGATAGTTGATACAAGTATGGGATGGGATAGCGTGTGTGTGTGTGTGGTTAATATTTTGTTACGTGTTGGTGACTGTGAATGCATTTTGTGTTTTGCATGTTGGCAAAATCAGATGTGGTATGATCAGAACACCAAGATCAGGGAATAGATCAATGTGCATCCACACCAGCTGGCTCATTACACACACAACAAAATAGTATGTGGATTTAAAGCAAGCAGCAGACCAAAGAGGAAGTAGATGACGGTGTGAAGGAGATTTTGACATCACACTGCACACAGCTTCTGGCTTACTGCTATCCATAAACTGTCTTTTGACATCACACTGCACATGGCTTCTGGCTTGCTACTAAGTACTATCCATAAACTGTCTTTTGACATCACACTGCACAAGTCATCTGGCTTACTGCTATCCATAAACTGTCTTTTGACATCACACTGCACAAGCCATCTGGCTTACTGCTATCCATAAACTGTCTTTTGACATCACACTACACACGGCTTTTGACGTCACACGGCTTCTGGCTTACTGCTATCCGTAAACTGTCTTTTGACATCACACTGCACATGGCTTTTGATGTCACACGGCTTCTGGCTTACTGCTATCCATAAACTGTCTTTTGACATCACACTGCACACGGCTTTTGACGTCACACGGCTTTTGGCTTACTGCTATCCATAAACTGTCTTTTGACATCACACTGCACATGGCTTCTGGCTTACCGCTAACCATAAACTGTCTTTTGACACCACACTGCACAAGCCATCTGGCTTACTGCTAACCACAAACTGTCTTTTGACATCACACTGCACACGGCTTCTGGCTTACTGCTATCCATAAACTGTCTTTTGACGTCACACTACACAAGCCATCTGGCTTACTGCTAACCATAAACTGTCTTTTGACATCACACTGCACACGGCTTCTGGCTTACTGCTAACCATAAACTGTCTTTTGATGTCACACTGCACACGGCTTTTGACGTCACACGGCTTCTGGTTTACTGCTAACCATAAACTGTCTTTTGACATCACACTGCACACGGCTTTTGACGTCACACAGCTTCTGGCTTACTGCTAACCATAAACTGTCTTTTGACATCACACTGCACACGGCTTTTGACGTCACACAGCTTCTGGCTTACTGCTAACCATAAACTGTCTTGACATCACACTGCACACGGCTTTTGAGTCACACGGCTTCTGGCTTACTGCTAACCATAAACTGTCTTGACATTACACTGCACATGGCTTTTGATGTCACACGGCTTCTGGCTTACTGCTAACCATAAACTGTCTTGACATTACACTGCACATGGCTTTTGATGTCACACGGCTTCTGGCTTACTGCTAACCATAAACTGTCTTGACATTACACTGCACATGGCTTCTGGCTTACGCTAACCATAAACTGTCTTTTGACATCACACTGCACAAGCCATCTGGCTTACTGCTAACCATAAACTGTCTTTTGACATCACACTGCACACGGCTTCTGGCTTACTGCTAACCATAAACTCTGTCTCCCTGTGATTCCCAAGATGGTATGAATGGACAGATGGAGAAAAAAAGAGAGTGTGTTTGTGCATGCTGTGGAATAATTGTTTGTTCTGATGTGGTGATGCACACTCTCTCTCTCTCTCTCTTTTTCTCTCTCACTCTCTCTTTCTCTCTCTCTCTTTCTCTTTCCTCTCTTTCTCTTTCTCTTCTCTCTCTCTCTGTCTCTCTCTCTCACCCTTCCCGTCTCTCTCTCACCATGAAAAAGTTACCTTTTATGAGAATAGTTCATCTGACATTATTAAAGTGACATAGATTCCCCCTGACAATACTGAAGTGACAAAATTCCACCTGACATTGAAGTGACAAAACATTCCACCTGACATTGAAGTGACAAACATTCCACCCGACATTACTGAAGTGACAAACATTCCACTGACATTACTGAAGTGACAAACATTACACCTGACATTACTGAAGTGACAAACATTCCACCTGACATTACTGAAGTGACAAACATTCCACCTGACATTACTGAAGTGACAAACATTACACCTGACATTACTGAAGTGACAAAGATTCCAACTGACATTATTGAAGTGACAAACATTTCATCTGACATTACTGAAGTGACAAACATTCCACCTGACATTACTGAAGTGACAGACATTCCACCTGACCTTACTGAAGTGACAAAAATTCCACCTGACATTACCGAAGTGACAAACATTCCACTTGACATTACTGAAGTGACAAACATTCCACCTGACATTACTGAAGTGACAGACATTCCACCTGACATTACTGAAGTGACAAACATTCCACCTGACATTACTGAAGTGACAGACATTCCACCTGACATTACTGAAGTGACAAACATTCCATCTGACATTACTGAAGTGACAAAGATTCCAACTGACATTACTGAAGTGACAAACATTCCATCTGACATTACTGAAGTGACAAACATTCCACCTGACATTACTGAAGTGACAGACATTCCACCTGACATTACTGAAGTGACAAAAATTCCACCTGAACTTATTGAAGTGACAAACATTCCACCTGACATTACTGAAGTGACAAACATTCCACCTGACTTTACTGAAGTGACAAAAAGTCCACCTGACATTACTGAAGTGACAAACATTCCACCTGACATTACTGAAGTGACAAACATTCCCAGATAGGACCAAGATTTAAAGGAACTGGAAAAATTCACCAACTAAGAATTGTAGCGTTTTTATTTTTGAACATAAGATATGATCTGGTTTTCTTTATTTAGTAGTCAGTGTCAGAGGACCTTCAAAATTTGCTGTGTGTTTTCAGCCCCACATTTCATGTGACATGTGCTCTGCCAAGTTCTTTCACCCGTCGGGCCTGGCCAGACATTACAAGCGTCACACCGGCCAGAAGGACCATGTGTGCAGGGTGTGCAACACCGCTTTCGCTCGTGGGGACACCCTCAAGCTCCACATGCGTACACACTCCGGACAAAAACCTTACATGTGTAGCGTGTGCAGGCAGTCCTTTTCAGACCGCTCCTACTGTCGGCGCCATATTGCTAAACATGATGTTTCTCTGAATCCTAAAATCATTTCTAGCCTGCTGAAAAAATATTCTATTAAGAGAGAAAATGGTGAAAAAGAGATAGAAGAGGTTGTAAACTTTGTCATGGAAGAAGTCCAGGTGGAGACTGAACAGCCAGCACAGCCTGTGCAGAAAAAGAGATCATCTGTGATTGTCCCAGTAGAAATACCAGATCCCAACGGGTCAGACATTCCTTATGCCTCCATCGAGATAGAGATCCCAGAGTCTGACTTGGTGGATGGGGATGAGTGTGAGGAAATGGTGTACCAATATGGGGATATGCTGATCACAATTTCACGGTCAGCAGTGGAACTAGCAGGAGAATCTGCTTCAGAGACAGGTGGTGCTTCTCAAAACTCAAAAGAGGCGGCAGTTGAGCAGGATCCTTCAACAGCATCTTCCAGACTGTTGAGCCTTCAACAAGTGGAGCATCAGTACTCGCGTACCACAGACTCCGCCACAGCACAACAGAAGCAAATTGTCGTCATGGACACAGAAGCCACGCATTCTGACAGAACTGTTCAGGCAGCAAACAGCGTGACTCCTGTGACTGTGAATTCTGGTGTGGCGGTCCCTCAGCCTTTGAGCGAGTACAATGAAATTGTTGCTTCCGTCATGGAGGTGGAATTACTGGAGAGCAAGTCTCCTGCCTACAGGATCATACCTGGTCCATCTGGTTCTAAGGAAAAGCATCGCAGCACAAGAGCTGGGGAAGGGAGGTTGGTCATGATATTATATATTTGTTGTTGTTTTTTTTTTGGGGGGGGGGGGGGGGGGATCAGAGTTGTTTCCCACAAAGCTTTGTGGGAGAGTATAGGGAATCTTGCTATTTATCTTTTACGTAATTCAAAGATGATGTAATTAGATGGACAGAGGTAGTGCATACATTGTTCTCTCTCTCTCTCTCTCTCTCTCTCTCTCTCTCTCTCTCTCTCTCTCTCTCTCTCTCTCTCTCTCTCTCTCTCTCTCTCTCGTTATTTTCCTTTTGATATCGCTGTTTATGATGGTGTCTTCTCTTTGTTCCTTGGTCTTTCCTCTTCTCCGGTGGGCTCCTTTGGTGGTTTGATGTTCGTGATGGTGTTTTCTCCTTGTTCCTTGGTCGTCCCTTTTCTCTGGTAGACTGCTAGAAAGTACTTGTGGTGACTGTTACTGGTTGTAGCCATTCAGAAAGTCTAAATGCTGTACGTTGAAGCCTGATATGCTGGTATACACTTATCCAATAACATAGCTGGGTGTGGTCAGCTTGTTGTAGCCTGATGTGCTAGTATACACTTATCCAATGACATAGCTGGTGTGGTCAGCTTGTTGTAGCCTGATGTGCTAGTATACACTTATCCAATGACATAGCTGGGTGTGGTCAGCTTGTTGTAGCCTGATGTGCTAGTATACACTTATCCAATGACATAGCTGGGTGTGGTCAGCTTGTTGTAGCCTGATGTGCTAGTATACACTTATCCAATGGCATAGCTGGGTGTGGTCAGCTTGTTGTAGCCTGATGTGCTAGTATACACTTATCCAATAACATAGCTGGGTGTGGTCAGCTTGTTGTAGCCTGATGTGCTAGTATACACTTATCCAATGACATAGCTGGGTGTGGTCAGCTTGTTGTAGCCTGATGTGCTAGTATACACTTATCCAATGACATAGCTGGGTGTGGTCAGCTTGTCTGTCAGCTGGAGTTGTATTTGCTCCACT
Organism: Monoplex corrugatus; assembly: GCA_030674185.1. Taxonomy (NCBI): domain Eukaryota; kingdom Metazoa; phylum Mollusca; class Gastropoda; order Littorinimorpha; family Ranellidae; genus Monoplex; species Monoplex corrugatus. Next base: position 966,828 of record JAPXFY010000023.1, read on the forward strand.
AAAATAATCTTATTTTGCATTATGTGCAGTGAACCCAAATGAGTTTGAAAAAAACTGCTGTGTAAGAACGGTTTGTTGATATATGCACGTCCCATGTGTGGGTATGTAATTGATTTTACCATGTTTGTAGTTTCTACAAGTTGTTTCCCTGTTTAGGCCATAAATGTGGTTTTGCCCTCTAAGGAATCGTGAATATTAATTTTGAGTTGAAGGGCCATTCGCTGTTTTGAAGGTCACATTTTTTTTGTGTGCAGTGTCGTCTTGGATATGTGTATGCATGTTATCACAATGGATTTTGATAAGTGCATATCAAAATTTAGTCTTAAGACTTTTATATTAATATTTGCTCATAATTTGTTTTGATTATTTTATCTTTAAGAAGAAACCAGTTGCCTATCATTGCAGCAGATACAGATGATGCCTTGTGACATGGAATTTTTCAGATGGCCATGTCCAGACTGTAATGCAGCGTTCTTCCACCAGGCAGAACTGAAGAGACACCAGACCAAACACACTGGAGAGCTACCCTACCAGTGTAACATCTGTGGCAAGAAAGTGCGAGACCCCAGCAATCTGAAGCGACATGTTCGCACACATACAGGTGAGGAACAAGATGGCTGGCAGTTTTTTCCACTCTTCAGACCTTTCAGTTTTCTGCTAGTCAGTGGGTTTTCCTTGAGATCAGTATATATCTGTTAAGAAAATGTTGTGTGTGTGTGTGGCGTGCGCACGTGTGTGCGCGTGCGTGCGTGTGTGCATGCATGCATGCGTGCAACGTATGAATGAAGACTTTTTTCCTTGCACAATTGCTAAACCAGGATGCAGTCATTGTTGATGCATTTTCATTTCTTACAAAGAACAATAAGAATACTTGACTTGTACTGATTTGCACGGGGGTTGTGGGTACAGTCATTGAGCAGGGCATATCTTAATACAGGAAGATTATATCTTAATACAGGAAGATTATTTGTTTTATGGAGTCAGGGCATATCTTAATACAGGAAGATTATTTGTTTTATGGAGTCATCGACTCGCAATCTGATATCTCGATCTCAATCCCAGCTGGCAGCATCAGAAACCGGACTGTTCACTGCCCATGTGATCTTTCTATTATTCTGTGGTGTCACTTTAGTTCTTTATAGATCTCTTGTCATCCCTTCCATTTTCAGGACCTTCCAGTGCATAGGGTTTTGCATAGCTCAGAGAGTCTGCCAACTTACTGCAGATTGATGTGGGTGGAATATGCATGCCAAGTGCAGTGAATCTCTTGAACAAACACCATGCTCCACACTCAGTGACACTATCTTGAAGGACAATGCATTATTGGCAAAAGGTTATTTCCAAGCTTGAACAACTACTGACCACCAGACGGAAGACTGGGATGGGAAAAAGGGACTGTTTTGACTCGGTCAGAAGCCATCCTATCACAGACCATCAACACAAAGTGTACTGGTAACTTGTTCTGCTGTGCTTCTAGTACTGGAACAGTACATTTATTTATTTCAGAGTGGTACATTGTCTGTGAAGATGCATACACAAGTGGCAAACTGAGAGCAAGGCTATGATTGCTCAAGCTGAGAAAAAAGTCCATGTTGTTCACAAAGAACTATGAGAGGAAAGCCTGAACAGTCATCAAAGAAGAAAGAGTGGAATATGAAAAACATAAATCCACCACTAAAAAACAAAACAAACAGACAAAAAAACTGTAGTTCTTCATACTCTTGTCTGTCTCCCTTCTTCTCCCTCCCATTTTAATTACACATACTGTACCGTGGCTCACTGATGCAATAAGCGGCAGCGATTTGCCATTCCTGCCTCATAAACAATAAAGTCCGAAGGGACCATAACTCTGAGAGTATCCATGTCTTGCGCATGCGCATGTGCTCTTCCTCTTTTCTCGGCAGCCATCTTCCACCTCGCCTCGTACTCTCTGAGCAGCTAAGTATTTTTCGATTTCGCTACGCGATCGATCGATTCTCGTTGCTGTTTTTGTGTCTTGCCTATGTTTTCGTTTAAGGGAGAAACTTATGTGAAGCGATTGGGTGGCAAAGCGAGGGTTAAGAAGATTTCGTCCGCCGAATTCTCCAACCCACAGACCGGTGGTTCGACCGGCGCACCAAAACCCGCTCTCTCTTCATCTTTGTCTCTCCCTTCTACGTCTTCTCTCTCTCACTCTCTCGAGTCATCGCAACTCAGCTACGGTTCTGTTGCGGTGACCACGAGCCCTCAACTCAGCTGCGGCTCAGTTTACTTTTCGTCATTTTGCGGCCTTCACACTGCCCATCACAGTTATCGACTTAACTGCGGTTCTGTCGATTCTGTGCTCGCCCCCTTCATACAGCTCAACTCCGGTTCTGCTGATACTGTTTCAGCCCCTATGGCTGAAGGGCGACTTGGGTATGGGTCTCCTTCGGGAGGCAGGAAGGCCAGCACTTTGACTGAAACTGGCTCACCCCCTGGTTCGCCAGGCGGGACACCCCCTGGTTCGCCAGGTGGGCCAAGGGAGACAACCCCCCTATTACAGGCGTCAGATCGTCGATCCGCCCCGGTTGCCTCCCTTCCCCGCAGCCTGCTGCTGCCCCCGCCCCAACCTCTGTCCCATTCTGGACAGAGCACTTGGGCGCCTTGGCAAATACCAAGCGACCCACGGCGGGCTGGCACCTCTCTGTCCCATTCCGGACAGAGCACTTGGCCGCCTTGGCAAATGCCAAGCGGCCCCCAGCAGGCTGGCCCTTTGGGCACTGGGGAACCCCCGACCCACGGGGACCATTACCTGCGGGCGTCAGACCATAGGTCCGCCCCAGCTGGTCATCACAACTCAACTACGGTTCTGTTGCCATGACCACCAGCCCTCAACTCAGCTGCGGCTCTGTTGACTTCTTGTCATTTTGCGGCCTTCACACTGCCCCTCACGGTAATCGACTCGGTTGCGGCTCTGTCGATTCCGTACTCGCCCTCTCAGTACAGCTCAACCCCGGTTCAGCTGCTACTGTTTCAGCCCCTATGGCTGAAGGGCGACACGGGTATGGGTCTCCTTTGGGAGGCAGGAAGGCCAGCACCTTGACAGAAAATGGCTCACCCCCTGGTTCGCCAGCGGGACGCCCCCTGGTTCGCCAGGCGGGCCAAGGGAGACAACCCCCCTATTACGGGCGTCAGATCATAGATCCGCCCAGGTTGTCTCCCTCCCCGCAGCCTGCTTGTGCCCTCAACGCAGCTGCGGCTCTGAAAAAGGCTCACCCCCTGCTTAGCCAGGTGGGTCATGGGTGACAACACCCCTGAGCGGGCGTCAGACTGAGGTCCGCCCCGGCTTGGTCATCACAACTCAACTACGGTTCTGTTGCCATGACCATGAGCCCTCAACTCAGCTTCGGCTCTGTTGACTTTTTGTTATTTTGCGGCCTTCACACTGCCCCTCATGGTAATCGACTCAGCTGCGGTTCTGTCGATTCCGTACTCGCCCCCTCCGTACAGCTCAACCCGGTTCAGCTGCTACTGCTTCAGCCCCTATGGCTGAAGGGTGACACGGGTATGGGTCTCCTTCGGGAGGCAGGAAGGCCAGCACTTGGGCAGAAAATGGCTCACCCCCTGGTTCCCCATTTGGCCAAGGGAGACAACCCCCCCTATTACGGGCGTCAGATCGTAGATCCGCCCAGGTTGTCTCCCTTCCTCCCCTGCAGCCTGCTTGTGCCCCCGCTCCAACCTCTTTGTCCATCCGGACAGAGTGCTTGGTCGCCTTGGCAAATGCCAAGCGACGCACTGCGGGCTGGCACATCTCTGTCCCATTGTGGACAGAGCGCTTAGTCATCTTGGCAAATGACAACCAACCCCCAGCAGGCTGGCCCCTTGGGCACTGGGGATCCGGGGACTCCATCGGCTCAGCCCATGACGCCTCCCATGGCACCGTACATGGCGCCATGGCAGCACTTCCCATCTATGGGATTTCCCCTTGCCTCGTTCGCAGGGTATACTTGGTGGCCCTGCTTTATGCCCGGCGCCCCACCCACGCAGGCGTCTGCCTTGACCACCCCTCTGGATCCCCCCCCCCCACCAGGTCGGATTCCTCCCCAAGGGGGCCTCCCCGGGGCTTCTGACCCCAGTCCGTTTGGAGTTTGCCCACACTTGGGCACTCCACAGTCCATCGCCTCCTCTGTAGGCGGGCCGGAGGTACACTGACTCCACAGCCCCAGCCTCCCCTTTCCTAAAAGAGTCAGGCTTGGTGGCTGACTCGGTGAGGAGGGCCCATAGCAAGGTGAGGGGCACTGAGGCACAGGATATCCTTCCAGGCTCTGTGCCCGACTTCCTTGGAGCTCTGGCTTACGGGAAATTCCTGAGGCCAGAGAAACTCCCTTTCCACAGAGTGGTCCTCACGGTCCATGAGGCCATTCCAGAGTCGCCACTCTCCCTCACACAGGATAACCTCCTCTTAGCGCAAGAGAGGTCTCAGGCCCAGCAGCGGCATATCTCCCTCTCGCAGCGCTGCCTGGCAAACTGGGAGGAGACTGCCAGGAGGGGTCTGGAAGTGGATCCAGTGGTGGATTCCTTCTTGGGTGTGGTCTGGTGTCCGCTCTTCAGGACCCAGACTACGAGCCCGCTTCTCTCCGTCAGTCACCTGTCTCTCCCGCAATGGTTGCTTCCATTCACTCCATGGCGGAAAACCTCAAGCACTCAACCAATGCCCTTCGCCAGATTGTACCTCAATTCAGTCTTGTCAAGGCCAAATGCAGTACTCTTACCATCTTTGGTCACCCGCTCTTCATCTGCCAGAGCTTCCTCGAGAGCTGTGCCACTTAGGTCTGGTTCCCTCTTCGGGACCCACGTGCAGGCCACTATCAAGAGTCAGGACGAAATCAGGAGGGACCTCGCCCTTCACTCTGGTCCCGCTTGCCCCGCGGCAAAGCGCCCTGCTCCAGGCGGCTCCCCCACCTTCCAGGGGCCTCCACAGGAGACGTTTTGCGCCTCCTTCAGCCCCAAAGGGGCTAGGGCAAGCACCCCCCCCCCCCCCCCACACGCGATCCTGTGGGCAGTCTGTCCCGACACATAGACACTTTCAGATGGAAACCCCTAGGTCCATCTGTGATGCCTTGCTCCCGGACGACTGGGGGATTTCCATTGATATCAGAGATGCGTATTCCCATCTCTTTATTCACCCAAGGGACAGGACGAACCTCCAATTCGTTTCGAGGAACCGATTCTTCCAGTTCAGGGCTTTTCCCCAGGGTTGCTTGGGACCAATCATCAGTGAGCAAATGGCACTCCCGGTCCCGGTTAGCCCAGGGAGTCCATATCACACACACCCCTCCTCAGCGGACTTGTTCACGGATGCGTCCTAATCCGGGTGGGGGCCTACGTGGGCCTGCTAACAGCAGCAGGTCAATGGTCACAAGACCTCCTTTCCTGTCACATCAACATTCTGGAACTGGAGGCAGTTTTTTCAAGCCCCCAGAGACTTTCTCCCCTTTCTTAAGGGAAAACATGTTCGCATCGACACGGACAACACTACTATGGCTTGTTACATCAACAAGCAAAGGGGCGCTCGCTCCCACTCCTTGTCTTGGAGAGCGGAACAGCTTCCACTCTGGTGTGTAGAACAATCCTTTCAGATCTCAGCGATGCATGTCCCGGGAAAGATGAACATACTTGCGGCCTCCGTCCGCAGCTCCCACAGGATTCTTCCCTTAGAACAGGCACTGGTCTGTGCAGTTCTGCAGCCAGTGTGGGCAGCGTGGTCCAATTCACAAGTGGACCTGTTTGCCACCAGATTCCACCGCCGCCTTCATCTGTAGGTCTTTCCAGTCCCAGATCCTTTGGCTTGGCCCGTGGAATGCTCCGTCCATCCCACGGTCAGTCCTGTCAGGCTACGCCTTCCCTCTGTTCCCCTAACTGGGAAAGTTCTGCGGAAGGTGCGGGCAGACTCTGCCACGATGGTTCTCGTGGCGCCTCGATGGCCTGCCCAAACATGGTTTCCGGAACTGCTGCACCTGTTCCATGTGCCTCCAATAAAACACACTGTCACAGGTTGGTCCTTGCTTCAACCAAGGTCACGCATTCTGCACAGCAACCCGGAGGCTCTAAACCTTCCTGCTTGACTGCTGTGCAGGCCTCAATGTCTCCATTAGGCTTGTCCCCGGCAGTGATCGGCCCTGTGGTGCAAGCACACAGACCGGACACTCAGGGAACGTATAGTGCCCACTGACACAGTTGGCCTTCTGGGTGCTCCTCAACCTTCCAGTCACCCCCGCGCTCGCAGTGGGCCAACTACCACGGCCTTCTTCGTCGGGGAAAAACCTTTTGTCCTCCTCAGTGAAGGGACACAGGGCAGCCATCTGCAATACCATCAGCCAGTCGGGTAGTCCTTCATTCGCGGACAACCCTGTCCTGGCACAACTTCACTGGCTCCCTGTATCAAAGCGCATACAGTACAAACTAGACACCATGTGCTACAAAAGCCTCAATAACGCAGCCCCCGATTACCTGTCAAGCCTACTTGAGATCTATGTTCCCTCACGTACCCTCCGCTCTGCCTCTGATCCTCTGACTTTTCGCTTTCCACGCACTAAGCTCAATACCTATGGTCCACGAACCTTCTCTGTTTCTGGTCCACTCTCCTGGAACAAACTTCCTCTCTCAGTCCGTCAGCAACCTACTTTTGTCTCCTTCAAGTCCGCTCTCAAAACTCACCTTTTCTCCTCCGCATAAAATCCTAACCTCACTCAACCCCCCCCCCCCCCCCCCCCCTCTGCAGCCTGTCTCCGCTCGGAGGGAATCACATGGTTATAATATATAATGTATATGCTATGCTCTCTATAATTTTCCATTGCTTTTATTCTTGCTTTTATTGCTTTTATTCTTTCTCCCATTTATAGCCATGCGTGTGTGTGGGTTGTGTGTGTGTGTGTGTGTGTGTGTGTGTGTGGTGTGTGTGTGTGTGTGTGTGTGGTGCGTGCGTGCGTGCGTGCGTGCGTGCGTGCGTGCGTGCTTGCGTTGTGCCTGCTCAGCGCTTAGATTTGATTTTATCAAGATTTTGCGCTATATAAATATTGTAATTATTTATTATAAATTATTATCCTGCTGGATATGGTCCGTAGGGCTTCCCTTCGGGAAGCCTGACCCCCCGCGGTACCCGGCCGGGATCTCCTTCTCGTCCTCTCCTCCCTGGAACTTTCGCCTTAACGAGCCCATCAGGGAGTGTTCTCCCAACTTCCTCTCATTTCGGACGGCCTTTCTACTCACTCTAGCGTTGGGGAGGCACTGTAGCGAAGTGCACGCTCTTGGCGGACTCCCCGGGGATGTTGCTTTTGAACCGGAGGGCTCAATGTCTCTCCGCCTACTCCCGGACTTCTTGGACAAGAACCAGTCGCCAGGTTCTCCTACTCTGTCTATCTCCATCCCCTGACGTCTATCCTTGCTCCGGATGACGAAATCTTCTCGCCAGAAGCAGCACCACCTGTTTCTCTCTTACAACGAAAGCTATAAGAAGGCCATTAGCCACGCATCCCCCTCTCGATGGCTGTGAACAGTCATCAAGGATGCGTATGCCAGGCCGGGCTCAGATTTGGCTGTCTTCTCCCTGAGGCCCCATGAGATTAGAGCATGGGCCTTGTCACTGGGGTTCAGTCAGGGCCAGCCCCCTGAGTGTCCTGGACACCACGCATTGGCGTTCTCTGGGCACATTCATTCCATCCTACCGGCGCGATGTATACTGTCTGCGCGAGGATGGATCTAGGGGTATCGCTTCCACTGTGGTGGCTCAACACCCCATCTCTGCTGCACGCCCTGACTTGTCTCATTCCTCCAGGCGTTAACCAGGTAAGCCCTCCTTCCGGGTAGCGCCATTCTGCATCAGTGAGCCACGGTACAGTATGTGTAATTAAAAGGAAATTTTCCTTCTAAAATTACGTTTAATCTAACATACTTACCGTGGCTCACGCCGAGTCCCTCCCGTCCTCCCGCCTTCCTGGTTCCTTCCGTTCACAGTCAGGGTCTTGGTTTCCTCGAAAAGAGGAAGAGCACATGCGCATGCGCAAGACATGGATACTCTCAGAGTTATGGTCCCTTCGGACTTTATTGTTTATGAGGCAGGAATGGCAAATCGTTGCCGCTTATTGCATCAGTGAGCCACGGTAAGTATGTTAGATTAAACGTAATTTTAGAAGGAAAATTTCCTCTTTGTCAGTTTTCTGTCTGGTTCATTTTCATTACATTAAGAAACAAACGCTAGTTTTGATACATCTAATGTCATCATGTCCCACTCTTCCTGAACTTGTAAAGATAGTTGCTTTGACAAAATATTTTTGGACTTAGGAAGATAGCTGTTCTGGTGAATTGACCAACTTCAAATTGGACAAACATGTCCTTTTCATGGAGCTACTTCATTGTTGTCCTATTCTTCTTGGACTTCTTGAATATTTAATTATTATATCACTCCTGTGCCATTGCATTGTCATCATCTTCAGTAAAGATTCTGTGTCATCATCAAGACTTTGATGGGTGTCATCTCATCAACTTTTTAAGACAATACAGATATTGTCGGATGTAAAAAAAAGATTTGAAAAAATATTTTGGTAAAGTGGCAACATGTTGGGAGCAAAACACTAGAATTAAAAGGATTTCAATTATCTATTTTTTGTTTGCTTTTTTTTATTTAGAGATTTGTCATCTGACATCTCATGAGATTTTTAGATACTGAAATGTCAAAAAGATTCATCCTCCCATGAACCCAACTGTGGTGATCATCAGGTACTGGGACCTCAGCCCAAACTGGCAAAAGTCTCCCAATTTTTATAGAAAGAGCTTTTGTTTCATTTGAGAACATCACATTACATGTGTAACAGTGATTTATTGCATAAGAAACTCAAATAAACACCTGGTATAGATATTGTAAATGTGCAGCTTCATTTTAAGAAAGATTAAGGTTGAGGCGGGATGTACCATAATTAAAAGCTTAGTTAGCTCTTTCGTGTAGTGCAAGGTGGAATATCATATCATCATCATTATCCCCATTCACATGAATCATCACAATGTTTCATGCAGTGCAAGGTGGAATATCATCTCATCATCATTATCCCCATTCACATGAATCATCACAATATTTCATGCAGTGCAAAGTGGAATGTCATAGTATCATCAGCATTATTATATCCCCTTTCACACGAACCATCCCAGTGTTGTGAAAATTGTCTTTGATTCGGTAGACTCTTTTTTCTCCTCCTCTCATGCTGATGACCTAGCTTAGGTTTCCTTGTCTTGTCTGCACCTGGAATTAAGAAGAGTACAACTGGCTGCCACAGGCCACAGGTAAACTTATGATGCTGGCTGTAAATATTACTGTCTGACTGAAACAGTTAAGTCTGGATTTCATGTTGCATGTGTAAAAGTTAGGATATACACCCCACTGTAATGAATGAGGAAGATACATGTTACTGAAAATACGACTAGCTGATTCTGATGACATTTACATTCTTTCCAGGTGAACGTCCCTACAGTTGTCATGTATGTGGGAAAACTTTCCGGCAGGCAGGTCACCTGACAGCACATGTGCGAATTCACACGGGACAGAGGCCATACAAGTGTGATCTGTGTCCTGCCACGTGAGTTCTTTTTCTCTTCTCCTTCTTCTATGCGAAAAAACAAAACAAAACAAAAAGCAAACCAACCAACCACCACCACCTCCACCAAAAGCAAGATGGCCAAACTATTCTCTAATCTCTCTTATTATACATAAATTGATACAAATAAAACAAGCGTTCCTGATCTGTGCAGCCAAGAACCTAAAACAACACTGCTGTTAAAAACTACTGACAAATGTTGTTGGTAATTTAAGGCAGTGAATCAGTCGTTGTGGTGTGATTATGGAGGATAATGGCCAGGGCATTTTGTTTCAGATCCCTTTTACTAAACCATACTTACCACATCTTACAAGCGCACATGCTCAGTTAATGCAAGACACCCTACAAACTGCAGAATAATTGATTGGGTGGTCGAGAAATCAGTGAAAAGACATCCACTACCGTGTGCCACTGTTGAGCCCATACCTATCCCCATACCTGGTTCCTGCCCAAGCGATGCTTGTCCTCTTTGCTCAAGTAAGTTAGAACAGGAATCTCTGTTGCCAACCACCAGGTAGAGCAAAGCAGGATAGGTGAGTGGATATTAGTTGTAAGATACAGTAAGTATGTTTATTAAAAGGGGATTCGAAAGAAAATCCTTCATTTAATAAATAGCTCATAACTTAACTCTTTCACCACCAAGTTTCCCCAGAAACGGCACTCCTCAGTGCCAAGTATATTTTGGGCAGCCAATTTTGCAACACAGTATGCATTTTTAAAAGCTTATATCTCAAAGACTATTAAAGATTTTCAATTACGTTTTTTTTTTTTTGGTGTGCAAAGGGCAGATGTTGTATTTATATATGAATGCTTGCTTATGTTTATGTGTTTGATTGATTGTTCCACAGATAATTTTATTATAAAGAAAAACAATTTTTTTCATACGGTTTATTAGTTGTACTACTGACTTATTTTGTGAGTTGTGTGCCAGATATCATTATAATAAATGAGGAAAAGCAATGGAAAATATACACACAAAGTCAGCTGTCCGCTTATTCTACTCAGAGTTGTAGACAATGCGTGTCAATTTGCAGCCATTTTGGAGAAAACGCTTCGAAGAAAACGTGATGTAAATTCCAACAGTTAACAAAGACACACTTCGGCCTTACTGCTGAAAAACTAGGTCGCTGGGTAAAGTTTAAAAATAGCACAGTCACCTGCATTCACCAGTGGAGCTGACAGAATGCTTTGTACCCGCGTGAAAAGTTATCGTTTAGCATGACCCCTCCAAGTCGCACAAATGCGACCATGGCGGTCGTACGGGAAGTTGCTTGATTGCGACCATGGCGGGAAAAGAGTTAACTATATCTTACAAGTGCAAGGTGGAAGGTGGGTGACAGTATTTGTTTTTAGTGAAGGAAGAGATGACATGCTGGATGTAGACAGTGGAGGTGATGCCGTGTGAATCATGTTCACTTGTTCATGAGATGTCCATAAGGTAGAAGGTGATGAATGTTCTGGGGGAATGCCAGTAGGCAGCGTCCAAAATTTTGGCTAGAAAGAAGTTGTGAAAAGCTGTGAACAAGGCCCAGACATGTAATTCATGGGTGCTGGGTCTGGTATAGTCAAGCTTTGCCCTGTTGAATGGCATTGGCGATCATGGCCCTCCATGTGAATCTGCCCCCTGTCACTGTAAGTACATCTCCTACCCTCTCTGTCTTCAGCCGTCCAATATTTTCTCCCTGGGTCTGTCTGGTGTTCTCTTTCCCTCCAGCTTTCCTGACCAGTCTTCTAATTCCCATGTCCTCATGAAATGTCCTGTAAATGTTGGCTTTTGCTAATCTTCTTTATTAATGATCTTCTTGTGTCTGCCTCCTTCAAGACTGTCTGCTTTGTTTTCTTGGCTGTCCATGGAACTCTCAACATATTTCTTAGAAACCACATTTCAGTTGCCTCAATTTTGTTCTGACTTTGCGTGTTGACTGTCCACGCCTCACAACCGTTTAACATTATCGGTTCTATATAACATTCAAGAACTATCGTCCTGATGTTAATTGATAGGTATTTTGTTGGTAAGAACGCTTTTCTTCTTCTTGAATGCTGTTTTAGCTTGGCCAATTCTGCTGTGCATCTACTGTCTGGTGAGATGACCGTTCCCAGATATTTAAACTTATCAACCTGTCTCAAAATTGTGCCATTTGCTGTTATTTTGCATGATGGGATTTCTTGTTTTTTACTGATTAGCATGACTTCAGTTTTCTTGCTATTTAGCTCTAACCCTTTATAAGTTATTCTTGATTTCTATGTCCATTAGGTTATGTCCAGTTGATAGGCATAATTTTGGATAATTTGAATTTTTATCATTGTCAGTGTAAATAAATAGAATTTTAAAACTAGTTTTATGTAATGATGTTAGCACTTTTATCGTCAGAGATTTCTAGCTATTAGTACTTTGAGCTCAGTATTTTCTCAACATTAATTAATTGAATTATGAGATAACTTTTATCTTTAGTACTGAGGTCTTTACCACATCACTTAACAGCAACCTTAACTCATCCAGGATACGGCTGTCTGAAGCCAAAGAGTTGAACATGTATTGCTGTGATATCATCCTCTGACCACCAGATTCCATGGCCGCTGGCAAGAACTGGTAAAAATGGCCACAGTCATCATCAGATGTAGGATGACCAGTGAAAGAAGGGGAAAAAGCTGAATATTTACTGTAGCTTTTTTAACTAGTCACTTCATTGCTTTTACAGTATGCATAGGTTTCGTTGGTCCACAGATCTCATTTTAACGAGTCACTTCACTGCTTTTATCGCTTTGACTCCTGCACCCTACCCACCTATTGCAAAAACGTAACCCTTTGACTCCCGCACCCTACCCACCTATTGCAAAAACGTAACCCTTTGACTCCTGCACCCTACCCACCTATTGCAAAAATGTAACCCTTTGACTCCCGCACCCTACCCACCTATTGCAAAAATGTGACCCTTTGACTCCTGCACCCTATCCACCTATTGCAAAAATGTAACCCTTTGACTCCCGCACCCTACCCACCTATTGCAAAAATGTAACCCTTTGACTCCCGCACCCTACCCACCTATTGCAAAAATGTAACCCTTTGACTCCTGCACCCTACCCACCTATTGCAAAAATGTAACCCTTTGACTCCCGCATCCTACCCACCTATTGCAAAATGTAACCCTTTGACTCCCGCACCCTACCCACCTATTGCAAAAATGTAACCCTTTGACTCCCGCATCCTACCCACCTATTGCAAAAATGTAACCCTTTGACTCCTGCATCCTACCCACCTCACCTGTCTCACCTGTCGGCGTCACCGGGAACAGTGTTGGCCGCTGCACATGATGTCCTCACAAGTTGCCTCCAGCACTCTCGATCTTGGCTAAGTCTGACCACCTCCTGGAGTTTCTTGCCACTGATGTTTGTGATGTTTCTAGCAAGTGATGCAGGTGGCCGTCCTCTGTTTCTCTTTCCTTCCACTTTACCTTGGAGGACAGTGGACATCAAGTCTGTTCTCTCATTACGGATTGCGTGTCCAACATATTTCAGTTTCCTCCGTTGTATGAGTACTAGAAGCTTGCGTGTAGTACCCAGCTTCAAGCAAGCCGGACAGGTCGCTGGGGGAGGGGCCAGACTAAGGGGTGCATACAAACAAGTCCTGGCAGCAGGGGATGGGTGAAAAAGAGGGTAAAGAAGATACACTTTTCATATATGGCTTCTTTTTCAATGTCGTGAGCAGATGATTTCTTCGAAGGAACAATGGTCAGGATCTCAGCACTGTAAGTGCACTGCGCGGCAAGAAGGCACCCACAAACTACTTGCTTGTACTTTTGCTAATCATTGCATCCTACCCACCTATTGCAAAAATGTAACCCTTTGACTCCCGCACCCTACCCACCTATTGCAAAAATGTAACCCTTTGACTCCCGCACCCTACCATCTTATTGCAAAAATGTTAAAATATGCATAAATGTCATTGGTCCATAGATGTCACCTGTCATTTTCTAGCTGATTAGAGATGCCCGTGCGTGTGTGTGACAGGTTCATAGAAGCCAACCACTTGCGGTACCACCAGAAGGTGCATGCTGGCATCAAGCCGTACCAGTGTCCTGACTGTGACCTCAGCTTCATTCGCAATGCTGAACTGAAGCGACATTCCCATGTCCATGGGGGTGAAGGCAACTTGAAGTGTACTGTGTGTCCTGGTGAGTGTGCTGACTGACACGTTTTTACTCTGTTAACATTTCTGCTTTAATAGTTTAGAAAAAACAAAGGCCGTCATTTGTTAAAAATACACAGAAAGCATACTGTAAAAAATTAACAAGAAAATTTACTAACAGTAAAAAGCTACATGCTCCTACCTTTTGGTTGGTTTGTGTCTACAGGTATGTTTTGGGTTTGTGTACAGGTATGTTTTGGGTTTGTCTACAGGTATATTTTGGGTTTGTGTCTACAGGTATGTTTTGGGTTTGTGTCTACAGGTATGTTTTGGGTTTGTGTCTACAGGTATGTTTTGGGTTTGTGTCTACAGGTATGTTTTGGGTTTGTGTCTACAGGTATGTTTTGGGTTTGTGTCTGTATTCATGTTTTGGGTTTGTGTCTGTATTCATGTTTTGGGTTTGTGTCTGTATATATGTTTTGGGTTTGTATATATGTTTTGAGTTTGTGTCTGTACTTAAGATTATTTTCTTGGTTTATGTTATACTGTGAATATTGATATAATGTTTGTAAATACAGATGACTACAGAAGAATGAAATTAGATACAGATGGATTGGTTCATTATTTAAAAGCACAGACAGATGTTGTTTTTAAACACAAAACTGCAAGTCTTGTTCTTGCCTTGTATTTACAGACTGAAAAACAAATGGTGCATGAACATAAACCATTTTGCTATTGCATGACATCACTGTAATATGCTGTGTATTCTATTTGATAATAAAACAGCTGACAAATAATACAGTATGATTGCCAAGTGTGCTGCAAATAAAAAGTAATTAAAAATGTGTAACTTAATTTCTGTTTCACTTTTCACATTGCAGCCACATTTTCCCGCTCTGATGCCCTGAAGCAGCACTTGAGTAAGAGACACGAGCAGAAACTTCCCTACCGCTGTGATGTATGCTCTCAGTCTTTCTGGAGACAAGGCCTTTTGGATCGGCATCGCATCAACATGAAACACATCGGTGATAGTACTCTGGCTGCAGATGCCAAGTCTGACACTGAAAACAATGTTGCAGCCAGTGCACTGTGTGAGCTGGCCACAGGTCGAAGGTCAGCGACAGCGAGTGCCAAAGACAGCGTTGGGATACGGTTGTCTCCGGCAGCTGATGGTACAGGGTCTGTGTTGATGTCAAACACAGTGTCACCAGACCAGTGTGATACTGTTCTGACTTTGGCCGACCATGGAGAAGGACAGCCAAGGACCGCACCATCCCAACAGATGGAAGAGTCGGTCATGACTGTTGGTTGTGGTGGGGATGAACAGTTTGTACAGAGGGTGATGGTGGACAGGGGTTCGGTGTCCGGTGCCCGAGTGGTACTGGTGGAGTCTGAAGGTACGGTGAGTGTGGACAACAGAGGAGAGTCAAACTCCACCACTTCGCATCAACTTCAGACCATCAGCGGTGACCACCTGGTGCCCCACGCAGACGATCACAAGACGTTCATCTTGGATGTGACCTCACTGCAGGAACCTCCCGTGGTGATGATGGAAGAACCGGGTGGGTCAGACCGGTCAAAGTCCAGTTATATCATCGTCAACAATCAGCTGTCTGGTGACAACACTGTGTCCCAGCTTGTTCACAAGGCAGCAGTTGAGCAGCTTGCAGGCGACCCGGGCACTGTTGTGGATGTTGTTAGTGGCTCAGTCACTTTGAGCAATGACAGTGCAGATGGCCTTGTGCAAGTGGATTCAGCTAGTAAAATGGAAAATCACTCAGATCCTGATGTAAGCCAAACAGGAACAGTGTTACAGACCTGCCCTGAGAGTGCCTTGGAATCTGCAAAACAGTCAGTTATTAGCAGCACAGTGCAACATCATGAAACAGAGACTGGTGGTAAAAGTGACCTTCAGAAAGCGTCCAGCAGGCAGGGTAGAAAGACTGAGAAGAACAGGGTGGTGAAACTGGAGTCAGGGCCTGTAACCACCCAGCCCTTCGTTGCCCCACTCAGAACAAGGTCAGGTAGAGAAAGAAAGGTCAAAGTGAAGTTTTCTGCATGAAGCAAACTTGGTATGGTCCACATCTATTAGAAAATAGCTATAAGATGTAAGATTATGGGAAATTATCATCTATGACAAGATTATCCGTTGGAGTTATTATGCGTAATTGTGGCATTTCTTATCGGCTCAATTCATTTTCAAATTTTTCTTTGTGTTTGATGGTCTTTTTTTATTTGCTTGTGATACAGTTAGTGTCTGATTCACCTTACACACTCCACACCCCCCTCCCCAGCACCACGACTCCTCCAATCTGTCTTCTGTAAAACATTTATTCTAGTGGGTGTGTGTGTGTGTGTGTGTGTGTGTGTGTGTGTGTGTGTGTGTGTGTGTGTGTGTTTTCACTGAAAGGAAGGTAAAAGCTGAGTTTGTGAAAGACAAATTCTTTATTGATAATGGGATGTGTTTTCTGTGGTTACATATGTTTCATGAAGGACTGGGCAAGTTTATGTATGGGGATGTGTTTTCTGTGGTTACATATGATTGTTTCATGAAGGACTGGGCAAGTTTATGTATGGGGATGTGTTTTCTGTGGTTACATGTTTCATGAAGGACTGGGCAATTTTATGTATGGGGATGTGCTTTCTGTGGTTACATATGATTGTTTCATGGACTGGGCAAGTTTATGTATCCGTGACCAGGTTTGAATGTATCATCCTCTTTGACTCTTCTGAATTGTAAATATTGTAAAAGTGATGATGTTGATTTTGTTTAATTAAGTGCACTTGGTCACATAACAAGAAACTATTTTAGTGGAGCTGATGACATTCCCAGGTCTGGTTCAATTCAATAATTATGTATCTGTGTATGTATTGTGTCCTGCAGATGTCTGTTGCGTTGTTTGGTCGATTAGTCCCTGTAAGAGTCGTCGTCATCATCATGATCATCATGTAAGAGTACCATGTTGAAATGTGTGGTTCGTGTTGTTGGTTTGATCACTGAACTGTCACAGCAAAGCACTCTGTCCTCACCTGCCCCACTCTGTCCTCACCTGCCCCACTCTGTCCTCACCTGCCCCACCTGGTATGGAATGAAATACAGTTGTTGTGTTGAGAAAACAACTGTAAGTGACTTTAGTATGACTGTGATATGTTATATGGATAAAATACATTTGTGTTGTTCAAGGTATACTGTTGAGCTGAATTTTATTTCTGTTTGATCAGTTGAACATACTCGATGTAGGAAATCCAAAACAAGTGTGACTGCCTGCGTTCAAACAAACAGGAACCAGAAAAACACAAAAATAGAATCAGAACGCGTATTTAATACAACAAGACAAGACACCAAAACAAGTGCGACTGCCCGTGCCCAAGCAAACAGGAACCAGAAGAACAAGAAAACCAATATAAGCGCGTATCCAACAAAACAAGCGCAAATTTTCGGCCAACTAGCCTTTGTCAAGCGCGAACGCACGGTCACAAACAGATCACAAACACCAAACGATGGATAATAAAAACGGGACTAAAAACTTCCCTGCCGCCTCGTCCAGTGGGTAAGAAGGGGACCAAATGACAAGACAAGACAGGCACAAATTTTCAGCCAACTGGCCTTTGTCGAGCATAAGATCACAAACACACAAACACCAGATACAAAAATTAGGAGAAAAAGACTGAAACTTCCCTGCTGCTCTATCCAGTGTCAGATAAGGAATAAACTGACTAAAATGACATCATAATGTGTTTTTGAGTAAATATGATGTCAGAGCGGAAGTGAGATGAATTCTGCATGTGAAAAGTGGTCATGCCATATTAATGTTTTATCCTGAACAGGGCCCAGGGCTAAAACTAAAAGTATGATGCACTAGCTGAGAGTAGTGTTTGGAATGTAAATAATGCATAAGAGAAAATATAAGCACATGATGCGCCGGTCTTGTCTTGTTGCATTAAATACGCGTTCTTATTCTCTTTTGTGTTTTTCTGGTTCCGTATCAATGTAGGGTATTATTTACAACTGATGATAAAAAGGCTTGTTTATAACTGATGATAAAAAGGCTTGTTTATAACTGATGATAAAAAGGCTTATTTTATAACTGATGATAAAAAGGCTTATTTACAACTGATGATAAAAAGGCTTGTTTATAACTGATGATAAAAAGGCTTATTTACAACTGATGATAAAAAGGCTTGTTTATAACTGATGATAAAAAGGCTTGTTTTATAACTGATGATAAAAAGGCTTGTTTTATAACTGATGATAAAAAGGCTTGTTTATAACTGATGATAAAAAGGCTTATTTATAACTGATGATAAAAAGGCTTATTTATAACTGATGATAAAAGGCTTATTTATAACTGATGATAAAAAGGCTTATTTATAACTGATGATAAAAAGGTTATTTATAACTGATGATAAAAAGGCTTGTTTATAACTGATGATAGAAAGGTTGTTTATAACTAGGTACCGGCAGCCAAAAAATAAACTTTTGAAAAGGTTATTAACACTCATATTTCTGAAAAGTACAAGAAAAAAATAAGCACAATGCAAAAAAAAGTAAGTCTCTAGCTGTATTAGGTCCAGAGATAACACACTTTGAAAACGGCAGTTTATGTACATTTTCGCCAATTGTGAAATGTAGCAAGTTTACAGGAACCTAAATTTTCCAGAAGTCCTCAGACAGAGAATGTCATTCCTGATTTTAATTCTTAACAACATAAACTACGTAAGAAAGCAAGCATACAGGCAGATCTGTTCATACATTTACACAGCAGTGCTGCAAACTTCATAAATATACCATTTTGTCATTGTTTGAAATTGCATGACAAGCCATTTTTGCACCCCCATTGCACAAAAATAAGAAGACAGAATTGGCTACAGTTTATTTTTTCTCAGAAACAATGTTATTGTATGAAACTTAAATTTTTGGGGGCAGCGTAAAGTGCCAAAGTCATGAGTTATATGGCTCCAAAAATGGCAAAATATCTCATTTGAACGATGGAAAAAGCACAGTTCACGTACCAGACCAAATTTAAACGCACATATTTCGCTTATTTTTTTATGGATTTCCTTGAAATTTGGTGTGTGAATCAAATAGACAGAAAGCTACAAGTGAATTATTTACAAGCTTAGTTATAGTCAAGATGTAAGCTATTTTGTATGCATTTGCACCCAAATAATGTGAGTGCCCATGTGTCGGGCCAACTTAAAACAGACATAACTTACATTATGTCTTGATGGAATCTCCTGAAATTTTGCATGTGAATCAAATACAAAGCTACAGCTTCACTCTTTACAGGCAAATGTTGCTAATATATGAGATTTTAAGATTTTGTATGCATGTACTGATTTAGTCTGAAACAATGTGATCCACAGATGACTTTGTATCATACTAGCACAGAAAGACAAGAGGTTGTATCATACTAGCACAGAAGACAAGAGGTTGTATCATACTAGCACAGAAAGACAAGAGGTTGTATCATACTAGCACAGAAAGACAAGAGGTTGTATCATACTAGCACAGAAAGACAAGAGGTTGTATCATACTAGCACAGAAAGACAAGAGGTTGTATCATACTAGCACAGAAAGACATCCTTCTCAATAACATAATGAAACTAAAATGTGTAACAGCAGAAGATACATGCCTGGCAATGCAGTATATGACTTACAGCCATTTCTATACTCATCCTAATGTTTATCAATAAGTTATTTTCATCAGTTATTTCGAGTAACATGATCTTCCCATATCCACAGACAGAAATTTTCAATGTCTGGTCTATCTACTGAAAATCTCTCCGCTTCTTTTAAAACTGTCTCAATTTTTGTCTTCAGATTTAGCCCCTGAGGTGGTGATTAATCAGTGTTACTAATTTTTAAAACAAAAGCTGTGTTCTCGTCCTGCGACTTATCACACTCAGTTCTCAACAGTTTTAACTGTAGAAGTAGTTTCTTACTATTAGTGAGTGTCTGCTGTTGAAGTTTTGGTGGCAGTGATGGTTAATTTCATCCACAAAAAATCATCATTGCCTTGAAAACAAACAGAAATAAAATCCTGATTTTTTCTCAAGTGTTTTCTTTAATTTGTGCCAGCTATTACTTTTGAGAGTAAAGTATTCTTATATTGTGCCATTAGAAAGGCTCATTGGACTTTGTGGAGCTGTGTCCGTGTTTGCCTGATGCTATATAGTGTTCTGATAATGTGTGCGTGCATGCGTGCGCGCGTGTGTGACTGTGCAAAACCGCTATTTGCTGTTTCTTTGCGATGATAAACATTATCGAATCTGATCCGATAGACGACATGCACTTGCCGACCATCTTCCAATTTGAATTTCTGGCTGAGTACTAGCACAAATATTATGATTTCGGTATATTAAAAACAAAATTCCATCGCATTCATTAAATACTAGCAATATAAACACCTTTGGAAAGCAGTCGCTTCACAAAGTTTTACTTCTACTAGTTCCAGGTCGCTTAAGAAAAATCCCTTGGCGATAAAACATCAAACCGGAGATCGTACTTTCTGTTCTTTGCTTGTGCAGGCTATACCTCCCGCGGATTTCTTTTAAAATCTTTCTAAATAAAGAGAAACATCAAAAACAATTCACTGAATCAAACTTCCAAGTCAATTTTCATGAAAAATCAGTCGATGTTTACAACGTTTGTCCTTCAGCTTGACGATCACAGGTAGAAATTTGTTGACTGGACTTTCAGCAATCGCTTCGAAGGCCGCCATGATTCGAGGTTCCCCATATGCTGAAATGGCAGATCACGGATACTCGCCCTTCCGAGACTCGCACACACCCTGTATACGTCACATCCACAGTTCCGTCTACGGTTAAATTTAGCAAAAAAATAAGCTGTTTGCACATCCGCGGACATGATCTGATATATCAAGGAGATCCTCAGATATTCTTCTTCAAAGTTTGCCAATATTCCGACCTTTAGAAGACTAACAAACTAATAATTTTATAAAATAAATATTATAAGGGAATGAAGGACAGGTTTCGACCTGTCAACTGTACTAATTTCTATGACGGTAATCCTATGTGACCCGTGTAATTTAAGTTGCCGTTAACCGGTCACCCCAAGCATTGCCGTAAGCCAGTCGCCATTACATCACACGTGGTGAAACTTCGTCGGTCGGTGTGGGGGTTTTTTTGCACAGATTTTCGTAAGGGTGCATTTATAACAAAAACAAACAGCACAGATCGATAGAGGAAAGACCAATCTTTATCTTCATGATAACAACTTTGTCATTCATGTTCATCTGCAAGAATATTTGACTGATAAACGTGCATTTTTACCACTGACCGACACAATTCTCGCATTGCTTATTATGAGAGGCTGCCGGTACCTATTATAACTGATGATAAAAAGGCTTGTTTATAACTGATGATAAAAAGGCTTGTTTATAACTGATGATAAAAAGGCTTGTTTATAATTCGTGTTCGTTCTTTGATTTAACGTCTTTTTACTGTGAGTGATATTAGACGAAAAAAAAAAAAAAAAATGTGAGAGATGGGTTGGTTGGTTTTGGGGCATAGAGGAGACATAGTTATAGACATAAGTAGGTGGGAAATAGAAAAATGGAACAATAACTTAACACTAACATTTAACATCAACAATGTGTATGGAAAATTTAACTCTAAAGTACAAACTTCATAAACTTAAAGTAATGCATTAACAGGACTGTGAACCAACGATTCTGAAATTTTAACTGACAAACATTGATCGGAAGTTACTTCTTTAAAATGAGTTTCAGAATAATTTTCTTGTGTAAACATTTTTGGTAAAAAAGAACGTAGCATTTTGCAGTAAAATAGACAGTGAAACAGTGTGAATTGTTCGCCGCAAATACACTTGACATTTTTACAGTATTTTGTTTTCAATGCGTTTAGCTGAATACGAAAATGAACAGCAACAATCGTTCTCAAATGATATATGGAAGAAAACTGCAATTTTTTACACACATTTTGAAATGAAAGTTTTATCATTTGTTGTGACACAAACTTTTCATGGAAATGTTCATGAAACAAATCCATGAGGCTGATTCTAGCAAGTTGCAAGCTCTCTTTTACGGAAGTATTAATACGTAATTCTGTAGTATTATCAGAATTGTGTGCACCTTGCTTAGCTGCTCTGTCAACTACTTTGTTGCCGTGAAGACCAACGTGAGAAGGCACCCAGCATAAACTGAGATCTGTACCTTTTATCCTTAAACGATGTATAAGATGATTTGCCTCAGTAATTATATCAGGTCTTGTGTCTGTATCAAAAGACTGCAAGGCATATAATACAGATTTTGAATCAACAAAGAGAACTACTTTGAAAAATACATGTGTAAGGTTTACTAGATAATGCAACGCTTGTAAAATAGCGACTAATTCCGCTGTAAAGATAGATATATTTGCCCCAATGAAAAATGACTTTATTATTTTATATTTTGGGACATAAAATGCTGCTCCAGCACATTTATTTTCTAAGACTGATCCATCGGTAAAAATATGGAGGTGGGTACGGTATTTTTCATCGATGTGTTCTCTTGCTCTGCATATCGAAATGTTAACGTTTTCATATTTCTTAGCATCTGTATAATCAATATCAAAAGTAGCTTTTAGCATTTCCCATGTAGGGATGGTCGTTGTGGATGGTGTTTTAGCTATTTCATCCAGATTTATGTTAGACTGTTTGACCAGGTCAGATACGTAAGTTGCAACAGTCATTTGTGATGAAATGTTCTTTGCTCGTTTCGGAAAGTCAACATCTGACCTGATTTTTACTTCCTTACTCACAAAATTGTCCGTTTGTGAAGAAGTTCTAACAGCAAACTTTGCTGTCGCTAATCACGATAGTTGTTCAGAGGCAGAATTCCAGCAACTTTGTACGTTTCCAGGCAAGAAGCATGGACTGGTACACCTAGTGTAATTTTAAGACTTTTGCAGTCTAAGCTTTGAATCTTCTTTAGTAAATATTTTGGTGCACTGAAGAACACTTCTTGTGCATAGGATAATTTAGATCTTACAAGTGCTGTTGACAGATGAAGTAGTATGTTTGTATCCATTCCCCAGGGTAATCTGCTTATTATCTTTAGAAAATTTAAGGCTTTCCTTGCTTTTGTTAAAATATAATCAAAATGGACATTCCAGGTTAATTTCGATGTTATAAAGACTCCCAGAAATTTTACAACCTGCTTGTAATGTAGCACTTCACCATGCAGTTTGAAAATAGGCAAGTGACTTAAAGTACCACCAGGATTAAATAGCATCATGTTAGTTTTTTCCGCTGATAACGACAGTCCATTTTCTAACATGTAGTTTCCAAGATTATCAAGATCAGACTGATACAACTTCCTGATGTAATTCTGTGCTCTCTGTGGAGTTGTCTTTTTTAAAGTAATATTCATCCAAATACATATATCATCAGGTACTGTACCAAAACAACACAATTTGAGAGTGCATTAGGAAGATCCAGTATAAGGATATTAAATAAAATAGGTGCTATCACTGAACCTTGAGGGATTCCCATATCAAGACGTCGCGAAGTAGAATAACTTGTTCCCACTCTTGCTTGAATTGTTCTATTGGCTAAATAGGACTTAATATAATTATACATATTGCCAGATAAACCAATAGATTTCAGCTTGTACAATAAACGTGTATGCCAAACTTGATCATACGCTTTTTTCACATCAAAAAAAGTTGCCAAAAGACTTTTTCTGCGGGCAAACTGTTGTTTTATCTGAGTTGTAAGTTTAACCAGGTGCTCAACTGTGGATCTCCCTTTTCTGAAACCTGCTTGGTTTACTGGAATAACGTTATTTTTGTCACAGTAATGTACAAGTCTGTTTAATACCAATCTTTCCATTAGTTTGCTCGTATGGGACGTCAGAGCAATAGGTCTCTAACTGTTTTCGTTGTTTTTAGGCTTTCCTGCTTTTAATATAGGTATAACAATAGACTTTTGCCATACCTGTGGTACAGTTCCACTCACCCAGCATTTCTGAAAAATTTTGTGTAAGAAAGTAACATAGTTTTCTGGAAGATGCTTAATCATTTCAGTTGAAACTGCATCAACACCTACCGAACTCCTTTTGTTGTGTAGAGCTAAGGTGATTGGAGCATTAAACCAGCGATCATTCTGAGGTATTGGATCAGTGTAGATAAGGTTGTTAGCTGCCATTTCTCTGTAGTGTTTGCAGGTAGGAGACAAACCATCTACTTTACTATTTTCAGCAAAAAAATCCACAAAAGTTTCAGCTTTGTCCATGTCGGAAGGAAATTTGTGACATGTGTCAATTATTATTGGACCCTAGGTAAGCTGGCTCCATTTTTCATTTGATTCATTTTTGTCCAGACTTTATGGAAATCCTTAAAATCTGAAATTTCTTTGGTGCAGTATGATGCCCAATAATCTTTCTTTGCTTCAGCGATGATTTTATTGCTTTGGATGTTAGCAGTTTTCATTTCCTTATGATCTTCAGGGTTTCTGCTCTTGATGTAGACTTTGAATTTCTCTTTTTTATACTGAACTGCTTTTTCGCATGCCTCTGTCCACCAGACATTACCCAAACGATTATTGGACTTAAAAGATTTGAGTTTCGGGATTGAGAGGTCTGCAGCAGCTAGAACTGACTGCTGGAATTTAGAAAACATAGCATAACATGCTTGTTTATAATGATGATAAAGGCTTGTTTAAACTGATGATAAAAAGGCTTGTCAGTCATTGTGAGTGGTTGTCATGTCTCAGCCTTTCGCTGAGTTGCATAATACCTAAGCTGCATGTCTCTTCAAAATGATCCTTGTCAAATGAGAGGTCAATGGGTGTGACAGCCAAGTCAGATAAGGTCAATGGGTGTGATAGCCAAGTCAGATAAGAGGTCAATGGGTGTGATAGCCAAGTCAGATAAGGTAAATGGGTGTGATAGCCAAGTCAGATAATGTAAATAGGTATGACAGCCAAGTCAGATAAGGTAAATAGGTGTGATAGCCAAGTCAGTGGGTGTGATAGCCAAGTCAGATAATGTCAGTGGGTGTGATAACCAAGTCAGATAAGGTAAATGGGTGTGATAGCCAGGTCAGATAAGGTAAATAGGTATGACAGCCAAGTCAGATAAGGTAAATAGGTGTGATAGCCAAGTCAGATAAGGTCAATGGGTGTGATAGCCAAGTCAGATAAGGTAAATAGGTGTGATAGCCAAGTCAGATAAGGTCAATGGGTGTGATAGCCAAGTCAGATAAGGTAATAGGTGTGACAGCCAAGTCAGATAAGGTCAATGGGTGTGATAGCCAAGTCAGATAAGGTAAATAGGTGTGATAGCCAAGTCAGATAAGGTCAATGGGTGTGATAGCCAAGTCAGATAAGGTCAATGGGTGTTATTGCCAAGTCAGATAAGGTCAGTGGTGTTGATAGCCAAGTCAGATAAGTCAAGTGGTGTGATAGCCAAGTCAGATAAGGTAAATGGGTGTGATAGCCAAGTCAGATAAGGTCAATGGGTGTGATAGCCAAGTCAGATAAGGTCAGTGGGTGTGTTATTGCCAAGTCAGATAAGGTCAAGTGGTGTGATAGCCAAGTCAGATAAGGTAAAGTGGGTGTGATAGCCAAGTCAGTAAGGTATAGGTGTGATAGCCAAGTCAGATAAGGTCAATGGGTGTGAAGCCAAGTCAGATTAAGGTTGCAGCAGTGGGTCAGTGGTGGATAGCCAAGTCAGACAAGGTCAGTGGGTGTGATAGCCAAGTCAGATAAGGTCAGTGGGTGTGATAGCCAAGTCAGATAATGTCAGTGGGTGTGATAGCCAAGTCAGATAATGTCAGTGGGTGTGACAGCCAAGTCAGATAATGTCAGTGGGTGTGACAGCCAAGTCAGATAAGGTAAATAGGTGTGATAGCCAAGTCAGATAAGGTAATAGGTGTGATAGCCAAGTCAGATAAGGTCAGTGGGTGTGACAGCCAAGTCAGATAAGGTAATAGGTGTGATAGCCAAGTCAGATAAGTCAGTGGGTGTGATAGCCAAGTCAGATAAGTCAGTGGGTGTGATAGCCAAGTCAGATAATGTCAGTGGGTGTGATAACCAAGTCAGATAAGGTCAGTGGGTGTGACAGCCAAGTCAGATAAGGTCAGTGGATGTGATAGCCAAGTCAGATAAGGTAAATAGGTGATAACCAAGTCAGATAAGGTAAATGGGTGTGATAGCCAAGTCAGATAAGGTCAGTGGGTGTGATGTATAAACAAGTTGGTTCAGACATTGGGTGTCCAGTCAGGTCGGAGATCAGTCCTGTGTGGGTAATGTCTGCTGGATATAAGGTGGAGACGTCGTTGATCTCTTATGTCGGTGGAAGTGCAGCACCTGAACCTGTTCCATGTTTATATGCATACAGAGCATCAAACACACATTTTAAAAATCCTGTAAGTTATGTCAATATTAGGTGGCCTATGGAAACACAAAAATGCCAAGTATGCCCCTCTCCCGCAGAAAAAGGAGTGCGATGCCTGCATAGCAGCGTAACCCACAGAAGATGGAGAACATAGATTGCAGCAACAGAATGCATGCACGGTGTAGGCCAAAACCCACAACAGTGTGCAAATACCATCTGTGAACAAATTACCTGGAATGGGAACAAATAAACACAACCGTTATGAATAAGATGAAGTTGTCTTTTCTTTACAGATTGTTTTTCTTTCAAAGGGGGTTGTGTAACATAGTTGATTGTTTTTAAAGGCAGTTCACAACAGTAAACACAAAGCAATGGAAAGGAACTGTTTTTAAAGGCAGTTCACACCAGTAAACACAAAGCAATGGAAAGGAACTTTCCCATGAAAACACAAAGCAATGGAAAGGAACTGTTCCCATGAAAACACAAAGCAATGGAAAAGAACTATTCCCATGAAAACACAAAGCAATGGAAAGGAACTAACTATTCCCATGAAAACACAAAGCAATGGAAAGAACTATTCCCATGAAAACACAAAGCAATGGAAAGGAACTAACTATTCCCATGAAAACACAAAGCAATGGAAAGAACTATTCCCATGAAAAACAAAGCAATGGAAAGGAACTATTCCCATGAAAACACAAAGCAATGGAAAGAAAACTATTCCCATGAAAACACAAAGCAATGGAAAGAACTATTCCCATGAAAACACAAAGCAATGGAAAGGAATTAACTATTCCCATGAAAACACAAAGCAATGGAAAGAAACTATTCCCATGAAAACACAAAGCAATGGAAAGAACTATTCCCATGAAAACAAAGCAATGGAAAGGAACTAACTATTCCCATGAAAACACAAAGCAAAGGAAAAACTATTCCCATGAAAACAAAGCATGGAAAGACTATTCTCATGAAACACAAGCAATGGAAAGAACTATTCCCATGAAAACACAAAGCAATGGAAAGGAACTACTATTCCCATGAAAACAAAAGCAATGGAAAGGAACTAACTATTCCCATGAAAACACAAAGCAATGGAAAGGAACTAACTATTCCCATGAAAACAAAGCAATGGAAAAACTATTCCCATGAAAACACAAAGCAATGGAAAAACTATTCCCATGAAAAACAAAAGCAATGGAAAGAATTATTCCCATGAAAACAAAGCAATGGAAAGGAACTATTCCCATGAAAACACAAAGCAATGGAAAGGAACTATTCCCATGAAAACAAAGCAATGGAAAAGAACTATTTCCCATGAAAACACAAAGCAATGGAAAAGAACTATTTCCCATGAAAACACAAAGCAATGGAAAAGAACTATTCCCATGAAAACACAAAGCAATGGAAAGGAACTAACTATTCCCATGAAAACACAAAGCAATGGAAAGGAAACTATTCCCATGAAAACACAAAGCAATGGAAAGGAACTAACTATTCCCATGAAAACACAAAGCAATGGACAGGAACTATTCCCATGAAAACACACAAGTTCTGAGTATAAAACTGCAGATTTGTGTTTTTGATTTTATTTTGTTTTTGAAAAGGAGATTTTAAAAAACAAAAGTTTTGGAGAAACATAACTACATTTTTGTTTATTAGTACTATAGTAGTAATCTGATGACATTGCAAACAAGTGAAGAATTAATTTGGTGGCTAAATACGTTTGTTTTTGATGTAGCTATTTCAGGCTATTATTTTTTCTTCTGCTTGATGTGAAAACGTTTCAGTAAGGATTTTGACACCTTTTACACCCAGGTTCATGCTGTATTCTAATACTGTGGTTCCTCTTTTGAGTTCCTGATTCTGCAGAACATTTGGAACTCTAAACAGAGATGTCAAAAAAGGGAATTGTTTTACTTTGTGAAGTATTGGCATCTTGCTGATTTGATGTTTGTGGCATGTTGAACTTACAAGGTGTGTAATCACATCTCTCTCTCTTCCTTACAAAGTAAACTCTTGTCTCTCCCACTGTCTCTGTCTTGCAGACTGAAGAACTACTGAGTACAATCAGTTACACTTTTATTGTGTTCATGCAGTTTACTGTTTGAGCTACACACAGGTTCAGACTGAGGGTTGAGCTACACACAGATTCACATTGAGGGTTGAGCTACACACAGATTCAGACTGAGGATTGAGCTACACACAGATTCACATTGAGGGTTGAGCTACACACAGATTCACATTGAGGGTTGAGCTACACACAGGTTCAGACTGGGGGTTGAGCTACACACAGATTCACATTGAGGGTTGAGCTACACACAGATTCACATTGAGGGTTGAGCTACACACAGATTCACATTGAGGGTTGAGCTACACACAGATTCACATTGAGGGTTGAGCTACACACAGATTCACATTGAGGGTTGAGCTACAAACAGGTTCACATTGAGGGTTGAGCTACACACAGATACACATTGAGGGTTGAGCTACACACAGATTCACATTGAGGGTTGAGCTACACACAGATACACATTGAGGGTTGAGCTACACACAGATTCACATTGAGGGTTGAGCTACACACAGATTCACATTGAGGGTTGAGCTACACACAGATTCACATTGAGGGTTGAGCTACACACAGATACACATTGAGGGTTGAGCTACACACAGATACACATTGAGGGTTGAGCTACACACAGATTCACATTGAGGATTGAGCTACACACAGATACACATTGAGGGTTGAGCTACAACAGTTTCACATGAGGGTTGAGCTACACACAGATACACATTGAGGGTTGAGCTACACACAGATTGACATTGAGGGTTGAGCTACACACAGATTCACATTGAGGGTTGAGCTACTCACAGATACACATTGAGGGTTACATTTGACCATTCTGGTGGCAGAAGCATATCGCCATACTATGCAAAAACACACCCTGTCATAACAGACATTTTCTGAACTAGCATACTATGTACAATTCTGATTCATCATAAATCATCATCATCAGGTGCCCTGCCGCATGGCATTGGCGATCATGGACTTCCATCTGTCTTATCTCTTGTTGCCCCAAGCATTTCCTCCACCCTCCTCATCTTCAGCCACGCTGCAAGTCCGTCCAGCATTTTCTACCTGGGTCTACCTGGTGCTCTCTTTCCCTCCAGTTTTCCTGTTGTGACCAGGTGCTCCAAATCCCCCTTCCTCATAAAATGGCCTATAAATGTTGCCTGTCTTTTCCGAATCTTGCGTCTGCCTCCATCAAGACTGTCTCATTTGTTTTCTTTGCTGTCCATGGAACTCTCAACATTCTTCTTAGAAACTACATCTTGGCTGCCTCAATCTTGTTCTGGCTTTGCTTGTTGACTGTCCACACCTCACATCCGTACAACAGTATTGGTTCTATACAACATTCAAGAACTCTCTTCCTGATGTTAATTGATAGGCATTTGTTGGTAAGAATGCTTTTTATCTTCTTGAATGCTGTTTTGCCTTGGCAGATTCTGCCGGCTATTTCTGATGTGCACCTGCCATCTGATGAAACGATCGTTCCCAGGTATTTAAACTTGTCAACCTGTGTCAAGGTTGTGCCGTTTGCTGTTATTTTGCATGAGGGGGTTTCATGTTTTTTACTGATCACCATACTTCAGTCTTCCTGCTGTTTAGTTCCAACCCCTTACCTTTGCTTTCTATTTCTAGTATATTCACAAGGTTTTGTAGGTCCCTTTCATTTTCTGCTATTAGCATGGTGTCATCTGCATACCGAATGTTGTTTATCATTTTCCCTCCAACCTTTAATCCAGGGTCGTCTTCTAGGTTTCTCATGTTTTCGCTGTAAAGTGAAAACAGATCTGGTGACAAAACACAACCCTGTCTGACTCCTCTTTTCATGTTTTGGAAAGAGCTTACATTGTTTTCTATTCTCATTGCAACTGTTTGTTCCCAGTACATATTCCTGATTATTCGTAGATCTTTTCCATCAACATTGAGTCTCTCCAGTTGGTTTATCAATTCTTCATGTCTTACCCGATCGAAAGCATTGGTATAGTCAACAAAGCATAAATACAAATCCTTATTCATCTCAATTGATCTCTCTATGATAATTCTTAGGATGTATATGGCATTAATAGTTCCTTTCCCTTCCACAAATCCACACTGTTCTTCTGCTATTTCTCTTTTGATTCTATTCCTTGTCCTCATCATGATTATTCTTAACAGGATTTTTGTTACAAGACTCATCAAACTGATTGTGCGATGGAGTTCGCATTCTATAGCCCCTGTCTTCTTTGGAAGTGCAATGAAAATTGATTTTGACATATCTTTGGGGATTTTTCCAGTGTCATAAATTTCATTTAGGAGGACTGTTATTTTTTCTATGCCAAATTCCTCCCGGGCTTCAATCATCTCTGTAGTAATGTTGTCTGATCCTGGGGCTTTTCCTGGTTTCATCCTTTTCAGTACTGCTCTAACTTCATCTTTCATTATGGGTGGTCCTTCAAAGTTCTTTTTTATAATGTGTTCTTCGTTTCTGTCATCCTCAAAAAGGTCTTTAATGTACTCTCCCCATCTGTCTAATATTTTGTCTTTTCCCATGATAAGCGTACCCTCTTTTGATTTTAAGCAACCAGTTGATGTGCATGTATTTTTTCTGTGGACAATTTCTTCAATTCATCTGTACATACCCTGATGATCTGTTTTGTGTTGGTCTTCTATTTCTTTGCATTTTGTTTTCAGCCAAGCTTCCTCAAGTACAAACCAGAGAGAAACGTGTGTCAAGTACAAACACCCGGTCATAACGCACATTTTCTGAACTAGCAATTAGCATACCATGTACAATTCTGATTACCAGTGTATCATTATTATCAAGAGTTCCTGACAGAGTGCTGTTCACATACCTTCCTTATAAAGAGCTGATTGACTTCAGGCACATTGCAGATTTAGTTCCTGACACAGTGCTGTTCACATACCTTCCTTATAAAGAGCTGATTGACTTCAGGCACATTGCAGATTTAGTTCCTGACACAGTGCTGTTCACATACCTTCCTTATAAAGAGCTGATTGACTTCAGGCACATTGCAGATTTAGTTCCTGACACAGTGCTGTTCACATACCTTCCTTATAAAGAGCTGATTGACTTCAGGCACATTGCAGATTTAGTTCCTGACAGAGTGCTGTTCACATACCTTCCTTATAAAGAGCTGATTGACTTCAGGCACTTTGCAGATTTAGTTCCTGACACAGTGCTGTTCACACACCTTCCTTATAAAGAGCTGATTGACTTCAGGCACATTGCAGATTTGTACAGTCTTGACCTTTGTGCCGTGACTTCCAAACTTACACAGTCACCACTCTTGAACAGTGTACACTTTGACTCAAATTCCGTAAAGATCCATCCAGAAACCGCCGGAAAAACCTTGCTAATCATGTTTGTCACAGACACACAGAAAGACACACTTCTCTGGTTGATATGAAGCAATCTCTTTTTTTTTTTTGTCCTTAGATCATGTACTTGACACACGTTTCTCTCTGTAATTGACACATGTTTCTCTCTGTAATTGACACATGTTTCTCTCTGTTTGTAATTGACACATGTTTCTGTGTGTGTGTAATTGACACATGTTTCTGTCTGTGTGTAATTGACACATGTTTCTGTCTGTGTGTAATTGACACATGTTTCTGTCTGTGTGTAATTGACACATGTTTCTGTCTGTGTGTAATTGACACATGTTTCTGTCTGTGTGTAATTGACACATGTTTCTGTCTGTGTGTAATTGACACATGTTTCTGTCTGTGTGTAATTGACACATGTTTCTGTCTGTGTGTAATTGACACATGTTTCTGTCTGTGTGTAATTGACACATGTTTCTGTCTGTAATTGACACATGTTTCTGTCTGTGTGTAATTGACACATGTTTCTGTCTGTGTGTAATTGACACATGTTTCTGTCTGTTTGTAATTGACACATGTTTCTGTCTGTTTGTAAATTGACACATGTTTCTGTCTGTGTGTAATTGACACATGTTTCTGTCTGTGTGTAATTGACACATGTTTCTGTCTGTTTGTAATTGACACATGTTTCTGTCTGTTTGTAATTGACACATGTTTCTGTCTGTGTGTAATTGACACATGTTTCTGTCTGTGTGTAATTGACACATGTTTCTGTCTGTTTGTAATTGACACATGTTTCTCTCTGTTTGTAATTGACACATGTTTCTGTCTGTGTGTAATTGACACATGTTTCTCTCTGTAATTGACACATGTTTCTGTCTGTGTGTAATTGATACATGTTTCTGTCTGTGTGTAATTGACACATGTTTCTGTCTGTGTGTAATTGACACATGTTTCTGTCTGTGTGTAATTGACACATGTTTCTGTCTGTTTGTAATTGACACATGTTTCTGTCTGTGTGTAATTGACACATGTTTCTGTCTGTGTGTAATTGACACATGTTTCTGTGTGTGTGTAATTGACACATGTTTCTGTCTGTGTGTAATTGACACATGTTTCTGTCTGTGTGTAATTGACACATGTTTCTGTCTGTGTGTAATTGACACATGTTTCTGTCTGTTTGTAATTGACACATGTTTCTCTCCGTAATTGACACATGTTTCTCTCCGTAATTGACACATGTTTCTGTCTGTTTGTAATTGACACATGTTTCTCTCCGTAATTGACACATGTTTCTCTCCGTAATTGACACATGTTTCTCTCCGTAATTGACACACATTTCTCTCTGGTTGATACGAATCAATCTCTTTTTTCTTTTTTAGAGTTGTATTGGCATAGAGTAGTTAAGTTAGTGCCTGATATTGGGTCGTGTAGTTAGGCCTATGTGTAGCCACGTTGTTCACTGCTGTACTCAGTTCAGGCCATCCTCTGTGACCTAACCACAACCTCTGCTATGAATAACACGCACCAGCAGAACAGGCGGGAATACCGCTGGAAGAGTTTAATAAGTCAAACAGTATGACTGCTCTTCCACCCTACTCTACCCTAACCTTGATCCGCTTCCATCTACTGTCTTTCTGTACACATTGTGCTAGCTGCCAGCCAGGAATTACTTGTTTCACGCTTTCAATGTTCTCTTCTAAACTGTGTTTGTAGTCGTGCAACATACACAGAAATGACTAGGGGTAGTCATGCAACATACACAGAAATGGCTAGGGGTAGTCATGCAACATACACAGAAATGACTCGGGGTAGTCATGCAACATACACAGAAATGACTCGGGGTAGTCATGCAACATACACAGAAATGACTAGGGGTAGTCATGCAACATACACAGAAATGACTTGGGGTAGTCATGCAACATACACAGAAATGACTCGGGGTAGTCATGCAACATACACAGAAATGACTAGGGGTAGTCATGCAACATACACAGAAATGACTAGGGGTAGTCATGCAACATACACAGAAATGACTAGGGGTAGTCATGCAACATACACAGAAATGACTAGGGGTAGTCATGCAACATACACAGAAATGACTAGGGGTAGTCATGCAACATACACAGAAATGACTCGGGGTAGTCATGCAACATACACAGAAATGACTAGGGGTAGTCATGCAACATACACAGAAATGGCTAGGGGTAGTCATGCAACATACACAGAAATGACTCGGGGTAGTCATGCAACATACACAGAAATGACTTGGGGTAGTCATGCAACATACACAGAAATGACTTGGGGTAGTCATGCAACATACACAGAAATGACTCGGGGTAGTCATGCAACATACACAGAAATGACTAGGGGTAGTCATGCAACATACACAGAAATGACTTGGGGTAGTCATGCAACATACACAGAAATGACTTGGGGTAGTCATGCAACATACACAGAAATGACTCGGGGTAGTCATGCAACATACACAGAAATGACTAGGGAAGAAATCTGAACGAAACAAAACTAAACATGCCGTGTAAAAAAAATTGCATACTTTGCAAGGCGACGCGTTGAATGCAATGTTCAGGGAAATACTGAACACGCACAGTCTGAAAATAAGTAGGCTACAGTTTTATATCTTCGTTTTCAGAGTGCTTGGATTTTCCACACACACATTTTGTCCACACAGTCGTACACAATTATGTCTATACGCGATATTGCTCACTCATAAGCGGGATTCTTTCCCCCGCACCCAGCAGGGTAGCATTAATTATTGTACCGACAGGGCAAGACAGCAGACAGCGATGCTGCAGACAATGAACCACTCGTGTGAGATACTGGTTCATGATTTGTGTAAACACCTAGATCTAGCTTGTTCATGGTGCGCTTTGTTGTGAAAGGTGGATGAACCAAGTCCATTCAACACCAATATTTTAACAGAACAGCAAGAAATGGAGTTTACTGGTGAATGGAGACCTTCAGTTATGCAGTCCTTTGACAGAAAAAAAAAAAGGAAAAAAAACTTATTTTTCCTTTCCAGTACAATAACAAAAGTATTCATCCCATTATTGTGAAATGCGCTTTAATTTCTTTTCATAACATATAAATACTGATGTGTGTGCATGGGGAGAGGGAAGGGAGAGGTGTGTGTGTGTGTGAGTGTGTTTGTATGTGTGTGAGTGTGTGAACATGTGTGTGTGAGAGAGTGTGTGTGTGTGAGTGTGTGTGAGAGTGTGTGTGTGTGTGTCTGTGTGTGTGTGAATGTGTGTGTGTGTGAGAGTGTGTTTGTGAGTGTGTCTGTGTATGTGTGTCTGTGTGTGTGTTCTTACATTTGTTTTTTTTCTCTGTTTAATCATGAATGACCAAAGACAAGGATCGTCATGCGTTCTTTCATCAGAATTCTGAGCTTTTCATCGGAGTTCATTATTCACTGCATTTTCACAATACATGCAGGTCTAATCATTTCAACTGCGACTGTTTGTATGTTCTGTTTCCATGTTGTTTTGATGAAACAAACAAATTGCTTGATAAGTTCATGGCACATAATGACACCATTCAAACCAATAAGAATTATACACATACATACACAATATATAATAAATATGTAAAACAAAAAATGATATATTTTTTCTGTTACACCCATCGTGCATACATAATACATGCAGTCTATAAGACTTCACATGAAAAGTACACATCAATCACTCAAATCAGCAACAATTATATAAACTATATGAAAAACAAAAAACAATTTAATCTGTTACACCCATTGTGCACACATACTATTTGCAGTCCATACGGCTTCACACGAAAAGTACACAGCACAGGCATCACAAATAGGAATTGTCAAATTGGGTCACACAGAACAGAAGAATGATCATTTTTCCAGTCGTGTGCAAACTTTGAGAGCCATCAAAACTTAAAGTGAACACAGCACACTCCAGCACTAAGTAACCAAAATCTGTGAGTTTAACAGAGAACAAAGAAGACTGCAGGACTCGGCTGGCCGGAGACAAATGGCGGCACAACTGGCAAATTAGATCACAACTAAGTGACCAGAAGTCATGGCATCTTAACGGCCATGAGCCAGAAACATACTGAAGCCAACACTTTGTTATTGCCACTGTTCATGATTCTGATTGCCAGAAATGTGTTTTTAGGTTGTGAGACAGCCCCCAGATGGCACAGATTTTCAACATTTTCCAGGACCTCCCTAGATTTTCACACTTTTTATCATGACCGATTCCCATGCATGATTAAACATAAGTTTAAGAAAACATTTCCTACTATCCAGAATAAGTTTAAGAAAACATTTCCTACTAACCAGTATAAGTTTAGAAAACATTTCCTACTACCCAGTATAAGTTTCAGAAAACATTTCCTACTACCCAGTATAAGTTTAAGAAAACATTTCCTACTACCCAGTATAAGTTTCAGAAAACATTTCCTACTACCCAGTATAAGTTTAAGAAAACATTTCCTACTAACCAGTATAAGTTTCAGAAAACATTTCCTACTACCCAGTATAAGTTTCAGAAAACATTTCATATTTCCCAGTATAAGAAAACATTTCCTACTACCCAGTATAAGTTTAAGAAAACATTTCCTACTACCCAGTATAAGTTTAAGAAAACATTTACTACTAACCAGTATAAGTTTAAGAAAACATTTCTACTAACCAGTATAAGTTTAGAAAACACTTCCTACTACCCAGTATAAGTTTAGAAAACACTTCCTACTACCCAGTATAAGTTTAGAAAACACTTCCTACTAACCAGTATAAGTTTCAGAAAACATTTCATACTACCCAGTATAAGTTTAAGAAAACATTTACTACTACCCAGTATAAGTTTAGAAAACACTTCCTACTACCCAGTATAAGTTTAAGAAAACATTTCCTACTACCCAGTATAAGTTTAAGAAAACATTTACTACTATCCAGTAAAAGTTTAAGAAAACATTTACTACTATCCAGTAAAAGTTTAAGAAAACATTTACTACTATCCAGTAAAAGTTTAAGAAAACATTTACTACTATCCAGTAAAGTTTAAGAAAACATTTACTACTATCCAGTAAAAGTTTAAGAAAACATTTACTACTATCCAGTAAAAGTTTAAGAAAACACTTCCTACTATCCAGTATAAGTTTAGAAAACACTTCCTACTACCCAGTATAAGTTTAGAAAACACTTCCTACTACCCAGTATAAGTTTAAGAAAACATTTACTACTATCCAGTAAAAGTTTAAGAAAACATTTACTACTATCCAGTAAAAGTTTAAGAAAACATTTACTACTATCCAGTAAAAGTTTAAGAAAACATTTACTACTATCCAGTAAAAGTTTAAGAAAACATTTACTACTATCCAGTAAAAGTTTAAGAAAACATTTACTACTATCCAGTATAAGTTTAAGAAAACATTTACTACTACCCAGTATAAGTTTAAGAAAACATTTACTACTATCCAGTATAAGTTTAAGAAAACATTTACTACTCCCCAGTATAAGTTTAAGAAAACATTTCCTACTACCCAGTATAAGTTTAGAAAACATTTCCTACTACCCAGTATAAGTTTAAGAAAACATTTCCTACTACCCAGTATAAGTTTAAGAAAACATTTCCTACTAACCAGTATAAGTTTCAGAAAACATTTCCTACTACCCAGTATAAGTTTAAGAAAACATTTCCTACTAACCAGTATAAGTTTAAGAAAACATTTCCTACTACCCAGTATAAGTTTAAGAAAACATTTTCAGTACCTAGTATCTCACCCCCAAAGAAATTACACCAACAAGACTAAATCACACAAAAGTTTTATGCAAAAATGTAACAGAAAAAATGTAGGTGCTTTCACTGATTACTTTTTACTGTGAAATAGGTAACAGACAAATAACAGACGCTTTCAATTTCACTTTTGTTTATGATCATTATCATGTCGTCTTTTATAAGAAACGTGTACATATATTGATCAAACATCTCTGTCACAGAAAATAGAAGAAGAAAAAAGAAAGAAAGACAAGACAAGACAAGACAGGAGTTTTTTTTATCCACTGATGTAAAATAAGTGAACAACGTTCACAGTCCAGATTTTCATTCAACCTTAAAAGATCACATTATTGATTCCCATTTCTCACTTTGTTTAAAAGATTTTGTCTGCGATCAAGATTCTTTTTTGTTTGGACTTTTGATTTTTGTTCCAAGGTATTTGTACCGGTGGAAACGTGTTTTGTTTTACCAATTTCATTCTCATGTTCATAAACTGTAGATCGCTGAGCTGATCGTTTGTGTTACAAGTCAACCTGACCAATTTATCATGCTGTGTAAATGTAAAACTTTGTAAAACTCTTAAGTCAACATGACAGCATGCAAGATGGAACAAAAAGTAGTTCCACTTTACATCAACATCATTATTAACTGGAGCTAGAGAAGGTGAATAATGACTTCCAAAAGCCAAAGTCTAAATGACTAGCCAACCTTTCAGACCACAAACTGATAAAACAGTCCTATGATTACCACAATCTGAAGAATGTCAGTACACTGTTACCGTCAACTGAGATTCTGTGCATCTAAAAAAAAAAAAAAAATACCATGGACATCTATGAAGGAAAAAAATGGAACAAGGAACAATTTTCCAAAGATCAATTTTAGAAGTTATTTCAATGAACATGATGCACGATTTAAAGAAAATGCACAATATCAGACTAGGAGCCAGAAAAGCCACAGTAAAGGCAAAAAGATCAATGTTGTAGGCCCCCCTACTTTATGGATATGCTGTGAAAGCAAAGTCATAATCAGCGTATCTCTATACATCATGGCCACCATCTAACTACACACAATTCTTTCCAGATAACAACAAATAAAACAAAACATGTTCAATGAAGCAAAAGAAGTTTTGCTCTATCACAGTCTTCTCCATGTCCAGTAATGTTTCTGGTCCAATGATGCAAACCTCTCTTCCCTAACACAAAGCAATTCACACTTAACACACACATGATTAAGACAGGCATAAACACAAAGCAGTTCACACTTAACACACACATGATTAAGACAGGCATAAACACAAAGCATTCACACTTAACACACACACGATTAAGACAGGCATAAACACAAAGCAGTTCACACTTAACACACACATGATTAAGACAGGCATAAACACAAAGCAGTTCACACTTAACACACACATGATTAAGACAGGCATAAACACAAAGCAGTTCACACTTAACACACACATGATTAAGACAGGCATTCAACTCGTAACCATGTGAAAACATTCTTCATCTCTTAGTCCCCTTCTCCCACATTTTTTTTCAACCCTTTGACTCCTGCACCCTATCCACCAACTGCAAAAACTTAACCCTTTGATTCCCTCACCCTATCCACCAGCTTCCTGCAGGAAGCTGGTGGATAGGGTGAGGGAATCAAAGGGTTAAGTTTTTGTTTTGCTAGCATGGTTGGCAATGCAGGATGCTGGTAGGCATTGGTGGACAGGGTGCGGGAGTCAAAGGGTTAATCTCCATTGATAAAGAATGGAGATTATTTCATATCAACTGGAGTGAGATGAGCATGAGAATGGGTCTGTTTGTGAAGACAGTATGTCAGCATAGATGTCTTGGTCGTTTACAGACAGAACTTGTGTGTGTAATGTCTTGGTCGTTTACAGACAGAACTTGTGTGTGTAATGTCTTGGTCGTTTATAGACAGAACTTGTGTGTGTGTGTAACTGCCAAACACACACGGTCTGTGGTTGTTTATCCATGAATTTCAACTGAATTGGGTCACATAATTTCTACAAGAAAACTCTGAAGATGTTAAACAATTCTTTGAGGTCACTATTATACACGGTCACTAAATACCAAACAGTGCCACCACATGAAAGTCAGTGACTGGCGGGAACTGTGCGCTTTTTCCTGCTGTGTGTGATGTTTTGTCTGTATTTTATACTGGTTTTCAATCAGAGAAAACAACATTATTATAGCTTGACTATGTAAATATCTTATTGTGTGTATGTGTGAGTGTGTGAGTGAGTGTGAGTGAGTGAGTGTGGTTGTGGTGTGTGTGTGTGTGTGTGTGTGTGTGTGTGTGTGTGTGTGTGTGTGTGTGTGTGTGTGTGTGTGTGTGTGTGTGTGTGTGTGTGTGTGTGTGTGTGTGTGTGTGTGTGTGTAATTCTTTGTTTTGCTTGACAGATTTTCAGAACAAAATAATATCAACTAAAAGAAATTGAATGAAGCGATTTCACTTGATTTCAGGATACATGATAACAAGTTCATCTCTCTGTCCCTCTACCACAAGCACCAAACCAAACAAAGTTCTATAACATATTATGATAACGTTAACCAACAGTTGCACTTGTGTACAGAAAGAGTCAATCTATCACTTCACAGGACAGTTCTGTAACATACTATGATAACCGTAAACCCAACCAGTTGCACTTGTGTACAGAAAGAGTCACTCTATCACTAACATGATAGTCTGTAACAACCAGTTACACTTGTGTACAGAAAGAGTCAATCTATCACTTCACAGGACAGTTCTGTAACATACTATGATAACCGTAAACCCAACCAGTTGCACTTGTGTACAGAAAGAGTCAATCTATCACTTAACAGAATAGTTCTGTAACAACCAGTTACACTTGTGTACAGAAAGAGTCAATCTATCACTTCAACAGGACAGTTCTGTAACATACTATGATAACCGTAACCAACCAGTTGCACTTGTGTACAGAAAGAGTCAATCTATCACTTAACAGAACAGTTCTATAACATATTATGATAACCGTAAACCCACAGTTGCACTTGTGTACAGAAAGAGTCACTCTATCACTTAACAGGATAGTTCTGTAACAACCAGTTACACTTGTGTACAGAAAGAGTCAATCTATTACTTAACAGAAGTTCTGTAACAACCAGTTACACTTGTGTACAGAAAGAGTCACTCTATACTTAACAGAAGTTCTGTAACAACCAGTTACACTTGTGTACAGAAAGAGTCAATCTATACTTAACAGGATAGTTCAGTAACAACCAGTTACACTTGTGTACAGAAAGAGTCAATCTATCACTTAATTAACAGGACAACATCCTACAGCTCCAGCTCTCTGTTGGGTGGCAGGGGAGAGAAGTACCAGTCTAGTTTCTCAGCTGTTACCCCTTCCAGAGTATCAGGGTGCCACTTGGGACTCTGGTCTTTATCCACCAACACTGGCAAATCAATCAATCAACAATCAATCAGCAATCAATCAATCAATAACTAATATCAAATTAAATCAATCAACAATCAACCAGTAAGCAATCAATAACCAATATCAAATCAATAAATAATCAATCAGCAATCAATCAATTAATAACCAATATCAAATCAATCAATAATCAATCAGTTAATCAAATGAGCCAAAACCAATCAAGTAAACTATATTCTGAATAAAACTGAAGCAGGATTCTAGTTTTTATCCCTGAAATAAAAAATCAATCAACTGTGGCCCAAGCACAGGAAAACCAGGCTAAAATGCAAGATTTTCCCTTAAAATTACCAAGTGAGTAAATTAATATGCAAAGAGCAGAGTCTATTTCAGCTTTTTGTTGGATGCATTTGTACTTTGTAATATGTAGGCTATTTTTGACAAGGGAAATAATACATTTGTTATTTGTCTTTGACAAGGGAAATAAACATTTGTAATATTGTGTTTTTGACAAGGGAAATAATCCACTCATAACATTGTGAAAAAAAAATTTTTTAAGGGTATTTTCA
Organism: Monoplex corrugatus; assembly: GCA_030674185.1. Taxonomy (NCBI): domain Eukaryota; kingdom Metazoa; phylum Mollusca; class Gastropoda; order Littorinimorpha; family Ranellidae; genus Monoplex; species Monoplex corrugatus. The sequence goes on from JAPXFY010000023.1 coordinate 1,008,056, forward strand.
GTAACAAGACATGATAACTGTTTTTTAGGGTATTTTCAGTAACAAGATAAGATTTTTTTTTTTTCTTGGTATTTTCAGCAACAAGATATAACTGCTTTTTTAAGGGTATTTTCAGTAACAAGATATGATAACTTTTTTTTCCGGGGGGGGGGGGGGGGGGGGGGGGGGGGGTATTTTCAGCTACAAGATATAACTGTTCTTTTTTTTTTGGGGGGGGGGGGGTTTTTTGGGGTATTTTCAGTAACAAAATATGATAACTGTTTTTTTTTAGGGTATTTTCAGTAACAAGATATGATAACTGACTTTTTTTTAAAGGTATTTTCAGTAACAAGATATGATAACTGTTTTTTTTTAAAGGGTATTTTCAGTAACAAGATATGATAACTGTTTATTTTTAAGGGTATTTTCAGTAACAAGATATGATAACTGCTTTTATATTTTCAGTAACAAGATATGATAACTGTTTTTTTTTAAAGGGTATTTTCAGTAACAAGATATAACTGTGTTTTTTTTAAAGGGTATTTTCAGTAACAAGATATGATAACTGTTTTTTTTTAAAGGGTATTTTCAGTAACAAGATATGATAACTTTTTTTTAAAGGGTATTTTCAGTAACAAGATATGATAACTGTTTTTTAGGGTATTTTCAGTAACAAAATATGATAACTGTTTTTTAGGGTATTTTCAGTAACAAGATATGATAACTGTTTTTTAGGGTATTTTCAGTCATAAGATATGATAACTGTTTTTTAGGGTATTTTCAGTAACAAGATATAACTTTTGGGGGGTATTTTCAGTAACAAGATATGATAACTGTTTTCTAGGGTATTTTCAGTAACAAGATATGATAACTGTTTTCTAGGGTATTTTCAGTAACAAGATATGATAACTGTTTTTTTAAGGGTATTTTCAGTAACAAGATATGATAACTGTTTTTTTAAGGGTATTTTCAGTAACAAAATATAACTGTTTTTTTAAGGGTATTTTCAGTAACAAGATATGATAACTGTTTTTTTTAAGGGTATTTTCAGTAACAAGATATAACTTTTTTTTAAAGGGTATTTTCAGTAACAAGATATAACTTTTTTTAAAGGGTATTTTCAGTAACAAGATATGATAACTGTTTTTTTAAGGGTATTTTCAGTAACAAAATATAACTTTTTTTTTTAAGGGTATTTTCAGTAACAAGATATGATAACTGTTTTTTGTGGGTATTTTCAGTAACAAGATATGATAACACTCCAAGAAACCAAAGATTAGATTTAAAGACCTGAAATATGGAAAGATCTCAGTTGACTGAATTATGACCCTATCCAGCTATTTTTGGCACTATCTCTGAATGGTTGGCTGCATCTGTAGCCCAGTTTTCCATGCTGCATCACAATTAGCCAGTTAATCAAATAACCCTAAAATCGATGAGTTTTCCATGCTGTATCACAAAGCCAGTTAATCAAATAACTCTAAAATCGATGAGTTTTCCATGCTGCATCACAATTAGCCAGTTAATCAAATAACCCTAAAATCGATGAGTTTTCCATGCTGCATCACAATTAGCCAGTTAAATAACCCTAAAATCGATGAGTTTTCCATGCTGCATCACAATTAGCCAGTTAAATAACCCTAAAATCGATGAGTTTTCCATGCTGCATCACAATTAGCCAGTTAAATAACCCTAAATCGATGAGTTTTCCATGCTGCATCACAATTAGCCAGTTAATCAAATAACCCTAAAATCGATGAGTTTTCCATGCTGCATCACAATTAGCCAGTTAATCAAATAACCCTAAAATCGATGAGTTTTCCATGCTGCATCACAATTAGCCAGTTAAATAACCCTAAAATCGATGAGTTTTCCATGCTGCATCACAATTAGCCAGTTAAATAACCCTAAAATCGATGAGTTTTCCATGCTGCATCACAATTAGCCAGTTAAATAACCCTAAAATCGATGAGTTTTCCATGCTGCATCACAATTAGCCAGTTAAATAACCCTAAAATCGATGAGTTTTCCATGATGCATCACAATTAGCCAGTTAAATAACCCTAAAATCGATGAGTTTTCCATGCTGCATCACAATTAGCCAGTTAATCAAATAACCCTAAAATCGATGAGTTTTCCATGCTGCATCACAATTAGCCAGTTAATCAAATAACCCTAAAATCGATGAGTTTTCCATGCTGCATCACAATTAGCCAGTTAATCAAATAACCCTAAAATCGGTCCATCAATCTAAACAATAAGAATGACATAATGACAATAATAAAATACTGTAAGAACACAGACTACAACACAGACTACAACACAGACTAGAACACAGACTACAACACAGACTACAAACAAGACTGGCACATCATTCTGTCAATCGATAACACATCTGTCTGGAGTGTTCTGCTGGTCCATTTTCAGTCAATTAGAGCGTTCTGTTGGTCCATTTTCAGTCTCTTAGAGTGTTCTGTTGGTCCATTTTCAGTCTCTTAGAGTGTTCTGTTGGTCCATTTTCAGTCTCTTCATTTTCAGTCTCTTAGAATGTTCTGTTGGTCCATTTTCAGTCTCTTAGAGTGTTCTGTTAGTCCATTTTCAGTCTCTTCATTTTCAGTCTCTTAGAATGTTCTGTTGGTCCATTTTCAGTCTCTTAGAGCGTTCTGTTGGTCCATTTTCAGTCTCTTCATTTTCAGTCTCTTAGAGTGTTCTGTTGGTCCATTTTCAGTCTCTTAGAGCGTTCTGTTGGTCCATTTTCAGTCTCTTAGAGCGTTCTGTTGGTCCATTTTCAGTCTCTTCATTTTCAGTCGCTTAGAGTGTTCTGTTGGTCCATTTTCAGTCTCTTAGAGCGTTCTGTTGGTCCATTTTCAGTCTCTTAGAGCGTTCTTTTGGTCCATTTTCAGTCTCTTTCCAAGTCCTTCTTCAGATACTGCAGCAAACCATTCTGATCCCAGGAATGACCACCTTCAGTTTCAACAATATTATTATTAATATCACTACTGTTACTTCTATTATTATCAACCTGTAAATCTTTACACAAGCAAAATTATCTGTTCAAACACCAAGGATTCCCAGGAAGATCTTTTAATAAACATCATCATCATTTTCCTTTTTCCTTTTTTCTTCTTCTCATTATTATTATTATTACAGAAGACGTTATTTTCCATACAAACAATTTACCTGCTCGTACACCTTCGATAAAGTCGTTGTCTTCCAGACATCTCTGTGACAGTCGATACTCGATTTGGAGAATCTCCGCTAAGCTCTTTGTCTCCCCCATCTGCAGCTGCCGGAGTGTCACCTTCATTGATGTGGGGGACTGAAAGTAAACAAGCAAAAAGTGACAATGCCACACATGAAGACCCAATCCTGATGATACGTGGGTGACTGAAAGTAAACAAGCAAAAAGTGACAATGCCACACATGAAGACCCAATCCTGGTGATAAGTGGGTGACTGAAAGTAAACAAGCAAAAAGTGACAATGCCACACATGAAGACCCAATCCTGGTGATAAGTGGGTGACTGAAAGTAAACAAGCAAAAAGTGACAATGCCACACATGACCCAATCCTGGTGATAAGTGGGTGACTGAAAGTAAACAAGCAAAAAGTGACAACACCACACATGACCCAATCCTGGTGATACGTGGTGACTGAAAGTAAACAAGCAAAAAGTGACAATGCCACACATGAAGACCAATCCTGATGATACGTGGGTGACAAAGTAAACAACAAAAAGTGACAACACCACACATGACCCAATCCTGGTAATATGTGGGTGACAAAGTAAACAACAAAAAGTGACAACACCACACATGACCCAATCCTGGTGATATGTGGGTGACAAAGTAAACAACAAAAAGTGACAACACCACACATGAAGACCCAATCCTGGTGATATGTGGGTGACAAAGTAAACAACAAAAAGTGACAACACCACACATGACCCAATCCTGGTGATATGTGGGTGACAAAGTAAACAACAAAAAGTGACAACACCACACATGACCCAATCCTGGTGATACGTGGGTGACAAAGTAAACAACAAAAAGTGACAATGCCACACATGACCCAATCCTGGTGATATGTGGGTGACAAAGTAAACAACAAAAAGTGACAATGCCACACATGACCCTATCCTGGTGATATGTGGGTGACAAAGTAAACAACAAAAAGTGACAATGCCACACATGACCCAATCCTGGTGATATGTGGGTGACAAAGTAAACAACAAAAAGTGACAACACCACACATGACCCAATCCTGGTGATATGTGGGTGACAAAGTAAACAACAAAAGTGACAACGCCACACAAGACCCAATCCTGGTGATATGTGGGTGACAAAGTAAACAAGCAAAAAGTGACAATGCCACACAAGACCCAATCCTGGTGATAAGTGGGTGACTGAAAGTAAACAACAAAAAGTGACAACACCACACATGACCCAATCCTGGTGATAAGTGGGTGACTGAAAGTAAACAACAAAAAGTGACAATGCCACACAAGACCCAATCCTGGTGATACGTGGGTGACAAATAAACAACAAAAAGTGACAATGCCACACAAGACCCAATCCTGGTGATATGTGGGTGACTGAAAGTAAACAAGCAAAAAGTGACAATGCCACACAAGACCCAATCCTGGTGATAAGTGGGTGACTGAAAGTAAACAAGCAAAAAGTGACAACACCACACATGAAGACCCAATCCTGGTGATATGTGGGTGACAAAGTAAACAACAAAAAGTGACAACACCACACATGAAGACCCAATCCTGGTGATATGTGGGTGACAAAGTAAACAAGCAAAAAGTGACAACACCACACATGACCCAATCCTGGTGATATGTGGGTGACAAAGTAAACAACAAAAAGTGACAACACCACACATGAAGACCCAATCCTGGTGATATGTGGGTGACAAAGTAAACAACAAAAAGTGACAACACCACACATGAAGACCCAATCCTGGTGATACGTGGGTGACAAAGTAAACAACAAAAAGTGACAACACCACACATGACCCAATCCTGGTGATATGTGGGTGACAAAGTAAACAACAAAAAGTGACAACACCACACATGAAGACCCAATCCTGGTGATACGTGGGTGACAAAGTAAACAACAAAAAGTGACAACACCACACACAAGACCCAATCCTGGTGATATGTGGGTGACAAAGTAAACAACAAAAAGTGACAACGTCACACAAGACCCAATCCTGGTGATATGTGGGTGACAAAGTAAACAACAAAAAGTGACAACACCACACATGACCCAATCCTGGTGATATGTGGGTGACAAAGTAAACAACAAAAAGTGACAACACCACACATGACCCAATCCTGGTGATACGTGGGTGACAAAGTAAACAACAAAAAGTGACAACACCACACATGACCCAATCCTGGTGATATGTGGGTGACAAAGTAAACAACAAAAAGTGACAACACCACACATGAAGACCCAATCCTGGTGATATGTGGGTGACAAAGTAAACAACAAAAAGTGACAACACCACACATGACCCAATCCTGGTGATATGTGGGTGACAAAGTAAACAACAAAAAGTGACAACACCACACATGAAGACCCAATCCTGGTGATACGTGGGTGACAAAGTAAACACCAAAAAGTGACAACACCACACATGAAGACCCAATCCTGGTGATACGTGGGTGACAAAGTAAACAAGCAAAAAGTGACAACACCACACATAAGACCCAATCCTGGTGATATGTGGGTGACTAAAGTAAACAAGCAAAAAGTGACAACCACACATGACCCAATCCTGGTGATATGTGGGTGACAAAGTAAACAACAAAAAGTGACAACCCACACATGAGACCCAATCCTGGTGATATGTGGGTGACAAAGTAAACAACAAAAAGTGACAACACCACACAAGACCCAATCCTGGTGATATGTGGGTGACAAAGTAAACAACAAAAAGTGACAACACCACACATGACCCAATCCTGGTGATATGTGGGTGACAAAGTAAACAACAAAAAGTGACAACACCACACATGACCAATCCTGGTGATATGTGGGTGACAAAGTAAACAACAAAAAGTGACAACACCACACATGACCCAATCCTGGTGATAATGGGTGACAAGTAAACAACAAAAAGTGACAAACCACACATGACCCCAATCCTGGTGATATGTGGGTGACAAAGTAAACAACAAAAAGTGACAACACCACACAAGACCCAATCCTGGTGATACGTGGGTGACAAAGTAAACAACAAAAAGTGACAACACCACACAGAAGACCCAATCTGGTGATATGTGGGTGACAAAGTAAACAACAAAAAGTGACAACACACACAAGACCCAATCCTGGTGATAGTGGGTGACAAAGTAAACAACAAAAAGTGACAACACCACACAGACCAATCCTGGTGATATGTGGGTGACAAAGTAAACAAGCAAAAAGTGACAACACCACACATGAAGACCCAATCCTGGTGATATGTGGGTGACAAAGTAAACAAACAAAAAGTGACAACACCACACATGAAGACCCAATCCTGGTGATATGTGGGTGACTGAAAGTAAACAAGCAAAAAGTGACAACACCACACATGACCCAATCCTGGTGATACGTGGGTGACAAAGTAAACAACAAAAAGTGACAATGCCACACATGACCCAATCCTGGTGATATGTGGGTGACAAAGTAAACAACAAAAAGTGACAACACCACACAAGACCCAATCCTGGTGATATGTGGGTGACAAAGTAAACAACAAAAAGTGACAACACCACACAAGACCCAATCCTGGTGATACGTGGGTGACAAAGTAAACAACAAAAAGTGACAACACCACACAAGACCCAATCCTGGTGATATGTGGGTGACAAAGTAAACAACAAAAAGTGACAACACCACACATGAAGACCCAATCCTGGTGATATGTGGGTGACAAAGTAAACAACAAAAAGTGACAACACCACACATGACCCAATCCTGGTGATACGTGGGTGACAAAGTAAACAACAAAAAGTGACAACACCACACATGAAGACCCAATCCTGGTGATATGTGGGTGACAAAGTAAACAACAAAAAGTGACAACACCACACAAGACCCAATCCTGGTGATACGTGGGTGACAAAGTAAACAACAAAAAGTGACAACACCACACAAGACCCAATCCTGGTGATATGTGGGTGACAAAGTAAACAACAAAATGTGACAACACCACACATGAAGACCCAATCCTGGTGATATGTGGGTGACAAAGTAAACAACAAAAAGTGACAACACCACACATGACCCAATCCTGGTGATACGTGGGTGACAAAGTAAACAACAAAAAGTGACAACACCACACATGACCCAATCCTGGTGATACATGGGTGACAAAGTAAACAACAAAAAGTGACAACACCACACAAGACCCAATCCTGGTGATACGTGGGTGACAAAGTAAACAACAAAAAGTGACAACACCACACATGAAGACCCAATCCTGGTGATATGTGGGTGACAAAGTAAACAACAAAAAGTGACAACACCACACAAGACCCAATCCTGGTGATATGTGGGTGACAAAGTAAACAACAAAAGTGACAACACCACACATGACCCAATCTTGGTGATACGTGGGTGACAAAGTAAACAACAAAAAGTGACAACACCACACATGACCCAATCCTGGTGATACGTGGGTGACAAAGTAAACAACAAAAAGTGACAACACCACACAAGACCCAATCCTGGTGATATGTGGGTGACAAAGTAAACAACAAAAAGTGACAACACCACACATGACCCAATCCTGGTGATATGTGGGTGACAAAGTAAACACAACAAAAGTGACAACACCACACATGAAGACCCAATCCTGGTGATATGTGGGTGACAAAGTAAACAACAAAAAGTGACAACACCACACATGAAGACCCAATCCTGGTGATACGTGGGTGACAAAGTAAACAACAAAAAGTGACAAACACCACACAAGTGAAAACCCAACCTTGGTGATATGTGGTGACAAAGTAAACAACAAAAAGTGACAACACCACACAAGACCCAATCCTGGTGATACATGGGTGACAAAGTAAACAACAAAAAGTGACAACACCACACATGAAGACCCAATCCTGGTGATATGTGGGTGACAAAGTAAACAACAAAAAGTGACAACACCACACATGAAGACCCAATCCTGGTGATATGTGGGTGACAAAGTAAACAACAAAAAGTGACAATGCCACACATGACCCAATCCTGGTGATAAGTGGGTGACTGAAAGTAAACAAGCAAAAAGTGACAACACCACACATGAAGACCCAATCCTGGTGATATGTGGGTGACAAAGTAAACAACAAAAAGTGACAACACCACACAAGACCCAATCCTGGTGATACGTGGGTGACAAAGTAAACAACAAAAAGTGACAACACCACACATGACCCAATCCTGGTGATATGTGGGTGACAAAGTAAACAACAAAAAGTGACAACACCACACAAGACCCAATCCTGGTGATACGTGGGTGACAAAGTAAACAACAAAAAGTGACAACACCACACATGAAGACCCAATCCTGGTGATAAGTGGGTGACTGAAAGTAAACAACAAAAAGTGACAACACCACACATGAAGACCCAATCCTGGTGATACGTGGGTGACAAAGTAAACAACAAAAAGTGACAACACCACACATGAAGACCCAATCCTGGTGATAAGTGGGTGACTGAAAGTAAACAAGCAAAAAGTGACAATGCCACACATGACCCAATCCTGGTGATACGTGGTGACTGAAAGTAAACAAAAAGTGACAACGCCACACATGAAGACCCAATCCTGTGATAAAGACAAGTATACAAACATCCTCCAGGTCTACAGGGAAGTCCATCATCATGATGCTGGGATGTACAAACAAAGACGCTGCTAATACGAACAGAACAAATATGACTGAAACAACAGCAGCAGAATCAACAGTAAAGCCCAAAACATGGGATTACTCACCATATTTTTCAGCGTTTTCAGTTGTTGTTGTGCCCACTCAGAAGGATCAGATTCAAGATGTCTGCAGATCTCTTCCATTGTTGCTTTGTCAAACGCATTGTTGATTTTGTCCAGATGAGGAGCAAGAACAAATGGTTTGTCTTTGTCAATAGGATTCTGGAATGACATGTACAACATACAACAAAATGTACGCCTGTTGATGTATTATTCATCATGATTATGATTAACAGAATGATTTGTAAATGTCACAGTATTTAAGAGATAATGAACTGAAATATGAAAATTTCTTTTTAAACATAAGTATTCTCTTTCCAGTTTCACGGACATCCTCTTCATATGTGAATGGACACAAAGATGATATGCAAACACATAACACGCTGACTGAAAAACACACACACACACAAAACGTCAACCAGAAATACTACACTGAACCCATATTTACACTTTCAATCTTTTAATCCCTTACACAAGGAAGGAGAAGTCATGGTAAGTAGGTGACACCAGACCATAATCAAGCTACTGCTGTTAAACTGAAAAATATAGAAATTGCAACATGGAATGTTACAACAATGCTCCAGATGGAAAAACTAGAAAATGTCAAGATAGAAATGGAAAGACTGAACATCAACATTTTAGAAACAGAACAGGTGAGACGGAGGGTAGCAGGATGATAACACAGGGCAAGCATGAAATTATATATCCTGGAGGAGACAAACATGAAAGAGGGGTAGGCATCATAATGAACAATTACAGGTCAAAGTCTATCAAAGGATACTGGGCCATATCAGACCATGTTTGACTGGTTAAACTGGATAGCAAGCCATTTGATATCAACATCGTCTAAGTATCTATCTGCATCAACATCCGCAAGTACTGAGAAGAAATTGACAATGTTTATGTAGAATTACAGACAGCCAAGGCTCAATATAAATCACAGGACGTTACAATGATAATGGGAGATTTTAATGCTAAAGTGGGACAGGAAATAGTAGATGACATAGCCGGACCTCATGGCATTGAAATGTGAACCGAAAGGGAGAGAGGCTTGTTCCGCGGGCACAAGTAAATGAATTCATAATAGGAAACACCTGGTATAAGCAACCTAACAGAAGAAAATGGACATGGATGAATCCAGGAAACAGAACAAGAAATCAAATTGATCACTTCCTGAAAATAAATAACAGATTCAGAAATTCTTTACTGACAGCAAAAACATTGCCAGGTGCAGACTGCAACAGTGATCATAATCCTGTACTGGGAAAATTTAGGCTGAAACTAAAGAGAAGAAAACGAAACAAAAACAACATCAAACTAAATCAAATGAATCAACTAGAGCAAAATTTAGCATATCCGTTCAAAACAAATTCAATGCTCTGGAAAATGTTGGAGACAAAGAGGAACAATGACAAATCTGAAAAACTCAATAAATGAAGCTTGTGAAGAAATCCCTTGAGTAGAAAGAAAAGCAAAGAAGAATTGGATGACAAAAGAAATTTTGAGTTTGATGGATGAACGTAGGAAGGTAATGGGAAAAGAGGAAGATACAAAAACATGGATAAGGAAATACGTATACGTATAGGTGCAATGAAGCTAAGGAAGCTTGGCTAGAAGCAAAGTGCAAAGAAATAGAAGACCAACACAAAACAGACCCTAACTTAATGCACAGAAATATTGATCAAATTGCTCATAGGAAAAAGCACATCAACTGGCTGCTTAAAATCAAAAGATGAGATTGAGAGAGTACACTGGACTTTTTTGATGACAGAAAGGAGGAACACATCATAAAGAAGAGCGCTGAAGGACCACCCATAACGAAAGATGAAGTTAAGAACAGCAATGAAAAAGATGAAATCTGGAAAAGCAAGAACAGCAATGAAAAAGATGAAATCTGGAAAAGCAAGAACAGCAATGAAAAAGATGAAATCTGGAAAAGCAAGAACAGCGATGAAAAAGATGAAATCTGGAAAAGCAAGAACAGCAATGAAAAAGATGAAATCTGGAAAAGCAAGAACAGCAATGAAAAAGATGAAATCTGGAAAAGCAAGAACAGCAATGAAAAAGATGAAATCTGGAAAAGCAAGAACAGCGATGAAAAAGATGAAATCTGGAAAAGCAAGAGCAGCGATGAAAAAGATGAAATCTGGAAAAGCAAGAAACAGCAATGAAAAAGATGAAATCTGGAAAAGCAAGAGCAGCGATGAAAAAGATGAATCTGGAAAAGCAAGAGCAGTGATGAAAAAGATGAAATCTGGAAAAGCAAGAGCAGTGATGAAAAAGATGAAATCTGGAAAAGCAAGAACAGCGATGAAAAAGATGAAATCTGGAAAAGCAAGAGCAGTGATGAAAAAGATGAAATCTGGAAAAGCAAGAACAGCGATGAAAAAGATGAAATCTGGAAAAGCAAGAGCAGTGATGAAAAAGATGAAATCTGGAAAAGCAAGAGCAGTGATGAAAAAGATGAAATCTGGAAAAGCAAGAGCAGTGATGAAAAAGATGAAATCTGGAAAAGCAAGAACAGCGATGAAAAAGATGAAATCTGGAAAAGCAAGAACAGCGATGAAAAAGATGAAATCTGGAAAAGCAAGAGCAGTGATGAAAAAGATGAAATCTGGAAAAGCCCTAGGACCAGACAATATTACTACAGAAATGATTGAGGCCCTAGAAAAATATGGTATTGAAAAAATAACAGTCCTCCTAAATGAAACTTATAATACCGGAAAAATCCTCAGTCAAAATCAATTTTCACTGCACTTCAAAGAAAACGGGCTACAGAATGCGAGCTCCATGATACAATCAGCTTGATGAGCCACGTGACAAAAGATTTTATTAAGAACAGTCATGATGAGGACAAGGAATAGACTCAAACCAGAGATAGCAGATGAACAATGTGGATTTGTTGAAGGAAAAGGAATTGTTAAGGTCATATATATCCTAAGAACTCTCACAGAAAAATCAACTGAGTTGAACAAGGATTTATATTTTCAATACATCAAAAGAGGAGTTAGGCAGGGATGTGTTCTGTCACCAGATTTGTTTTCACTTTACAGCAAAACCATCATGAAAAACCTAGAAGAACACCCTGGGATAAAAGTTGGTGGAAAAATAATAAACAATCTTCATTATACAGATGACACGATTCCAATTGCAGAAAATGAAAACAACCAAACAAATCTTGTAAATGTAATAGAAATAAAAACCAGAAATAAAGGGCTGGGAGCTTAACAGTAAGAAGACTGAACTCATGGTAATCAGTAAAAAAAAAAAAAATATCCCTTTCTAAAAATTTTTTTAATAACAACATATGGCATAACACAGTCAAGTTGATAAGTTTAAATATCTGGGAACAGTCATCTCACCAGACGGCAGATGCACATCAGAACTATGCAGCAGAGATGGCCAAGCTAAAACAGCATTTCAGATAATGAAATGCATTCTTAACAACAAATGCATGTTAGTGGACATCAGGAAGAGAGCTTTTCTGTGTTATCATCATCATCATCGAGTGCCTTGCCACATGGAGTTGGCAATCATGGCCTTCAATCTGTTTCCATCCCTTGTTGCCTCAAGCATCTCTTCCACCCTCTTTGTCTTCAGCCACTCTGCAAATCCGTCCAATATCTTCTCCCTGGGTCTACCTGGTGCTCTCTTTCCCTCCAGCTTTCCCGTTGTGACCAAGTGCTCCAATTCCCCTTTCCTCATAAAATGTTGCCCGTCTTTTCCTAATCTTCCTTATGAATGATCTTCTTGTGTCTGCCTCCATCAAGACTGTCTCGTTTGTTTTCTTTGCTGTCCATGGAACTCACAAAATTCTCCTTAGAAACCACATCTCGGATGCCTCAATCTTGTTCTGGCTTTGCTTGTTGACTGTCCACGCCTCACAACCGTATAACATTATTGGTTCTATATAACATTCAAAAACTCTCTTCCTGATGTTAACTGATAGGCATTTGTTGGTAAGAATGCTTTTCATCTTCTTGAATGCTGTTTTGGCTTGGCTGATTCTGCTGGCTATTTCTGATGTGCATCTGCCTTCTGGTGAAATGATCGTTCCCAGGTATTAAAACTTATCAACCTGTCTCAAAGTTGTGCCGTTTGCTGTTATTTTGCATGAGGGGATTTAATGTTTTTTACTGATCACCATATTTCAATCTTCCTGCTGTTTAGTTCCAACCCCTTATCTTTGCTTTCTATTTCTAGTATATTCACAAGGCCTTGTAGGTCCCTTTCATTTTCTGCAGTTAGCACAGTGACATCCGCGCATCGAATGTTGTTTATCGCTTTTCCTCCAACCTTCAATCCAGGGTCTTTCTCCAGGTCTCTCATGATGTTTTCGCTGTAAAGTAAAAACAGATCTGGTGACAAAACACAACCCTGTCTGACTCCTCTTTTGATATTTTGGAAAGAGCTTATATTGTTTTCTATTCTCATTGCAGCTGTTTGTTCCCAATACATATTTCTGATTATTCGTAGATCTTTTCCATCAATATTGAGTCTTTCTGGTTGGTTGATCAATTCTTCATGTCTTACCTGATCGAAAGTCTTGGTATAATCAACAAAGCATAAATATAAATCCTTATTCATCTCGATTGACCTCTCTATGACAGTTCCTAGGATGTATATGGCATTAATAGTTCCCTTCCCCTCCACAAATCCACACCGTTCTTCTGCTATTTCTCTTTTGATTCTATTCTTGTCCTCATCATGATTATTCTTAATACGATTTTTGTTACATGACTCATCAAGCTGATTGTGCGATGGAGTTCGCATTCTATAGCTCCTGTCTTCTTTGGAAGTGCAATGAAAATTGATTTTGACATATCTTTGGGGATTTTTCCAGAGTCATAAATTTCATTTAGGAGGACTGTTATTTTTTCAATACCAAATTCCTCCAGGGCTTCAATCATCTCTGTAGTAATGTTGTCTGGTCCTGGGGCTTTTCCTGGTTTCATCTTTTTCAGTGCTGCTCTGACTTCATCTTTCATTATGGGTGGTCCTTCAACGTTCTTTCTTATAATATGTTCTTCGTTTCTGTCATCTTCAAAAAGGTCTTTAATGTAATCTTCCCATCTGTCTAATATTTTGTTTTTTTCCATGATAAGCGTACCATCTTTTGATTTTAAGCAACCAGTTGATGTGCATGTATTTTTCCTGTGGATAATTCCTTCAATTTGTCTGTACATACCCTGTGGATCTGTTTTGTGGCCATGTGTTGCGCAACAAGAACTCATGGCAACCGTCTTTCAAGGAAAAAACATTGGCAAAAAGGAAGAAAGGAGATCTCCCAATATCAGACATCGAGAAGCTAACCAACATCAGTGGCCTAAATATTCAAGAAATTGTCAACAAAAGTCAAGACAGAGCGGCCTGGACGGAGACGGTGATGTCAAGGTGTGCAGTGGCCAACACCGAACCAGGTGACGCCGACAGGTGAAACTGAACTATTAGAGTCAAGATCCCATTCTATTAAATTCAGTTTCAGTTTCAATTTCTCAAGATAGGAATGAATTCCATATGCACTAACGTCACAGGTGCCATGTGATGGAGAAGATCCAGGATGATTACGGCACAAGCCTTAAG
>JAPXFY010000023.1:1025097-1047597 GCA_030674185.1 Monoplex corrugatus
TCTTCCAACTGGCAGACAAATGTCCACCCTTACCCACCAGATGGTACCCTAGCAAGTTCAAACCCAGATCTTCCAACTGGCAGACAAGTGACCTGCCTTTTGACCAACTGGTTTGTGGGCTGTAACTGTCACAAGCACAGTCAAGTCAAGTTCATATTGCTTATAACCCAGCCGACTATAGAGCCGTATCAGGACTAACACCACATAAAAACAAAACCCGGTTAATGAAGACAACAATTAAAAAGCATGCTCACTGTTAACCTTGCAAGTCTAAAATGCAATTCAAGAAAAACAGACGTAAAATCATATCAGGTGAAATCTACTGATCTCTTGTAAAAACTGGAAAATTGCATCAGGAGGGACGTCTCGGAGGAGGTTCTTAAAGGAGTCCACCATGTAGTGCTTATGTCTCACATCGTACAAGTCCCAGCCATCAAGGAGGACCACAACCATGAATACGCTTACTATACGTCATCTTGTATATCACTATGTCCGTTGTGCTGTAATCAGGGTCATACACACTACTTACTATACGTCATCTTGTATATCACTATGTCCGTTGTGCTGTAATCAGGGTCATACACACTACTTACTATACGTCATCTTGTATATCACTATGTCCGTTGTGCTGTAATCAGGGTCATACACACTACTTACTATACGTCATCTTGTATATCACTATGTCCGTTGTGCTGTAATCAGGGTCATACACACTACTTACTATTCGTCATCTTGTATATCACTATGTCTGCTGTGCTATAATCAGGGTCACACACACTACTTACTGTACGTCATCTTGTATATCACTATGTCCACTGTCATGTGCTGTAATCAGGGTCATGCACGCTACTTACTATACGTCATCTTGTATATCACTATGTCCGTTGTGCTGTAATCAGGGTCATACACGCTACTTACTATACGTCATCTTGTATATCACTATGTCCGTTGTGCTGTAATCAGGGTCATAACACTACTTACTATACGTCATCTTGTATATCACTATGTCCGTTGTCATGTGCTGTAATCAGGGTCATACACACTACTTACTATACGTCATCTTGTATATCACTATGTCCGTTGTCATGTGCTGTAATCAGGGTCATACACGCTACTTACTATACGTCATCTTGTATATCACTATGTCCGTTGTGCTGTAATCAGGGTCATACACACTACTTACTATAGTCATCTTGTATATCACTATGTCCGTTGTGCTGTAATCAGGGTCATACACACTACTTACTATACGTCATCTTGTATATCACTATGTCCACTGTCATGTGCTGTAATCAGGGTCATGCACGCTACTTACTATACGTCATCTTGTATATCACTATGTCCGTTGTGCTGTAATCAGGGTCATACACGCTACTTACTATACGTCATCTTGTATATCACTATGTCCGTTGTGCTGTAATCAGGGTCATAACACTACTTACTATACGTCATCTTGTATATCACTATGTCCGTTGTCATGTGCTGTAATCAGGGTCATACACACTACTTACTATACGTCATCTTGTATATCACTATGTCCGTTGTCATGTGCTGTAATCAGGGTCATACACGCTACTTACTATACGTCATCTTGTATATCACTATGTCCGTTGTCATGTGCTGTAATCAGGGTCATACACGCTACTTACTATACGTCATCTTGTATATCACTATGTCCATTGTGCTGTAATCAGGGTCATACACGCTACTTACTATACGTCATCTTGTATATCACTATGTCCGTTGTGCTGTAATCAGGGTCATACACGCTACTTACTGTACGTCATCTTGTATATCACTATGTCCGTTGTGCTGTAATCAGGGTCATACACACTACTTACTATACGTCATCTTGTATATCACTATGTCCGTTGTGCTGTAATCAGGGTCATACACGCTACTTACTGTACATCATCTTGTATATCACTTGTCCGTTGTCATGTGCTGTAATCAGGGTCATACACACTACTTACTATACGTCATCTTGTATATCACTTGTCCGTTGTGCTGTAATCAGGGTCATACACGCTACTTACTATACGTCATCTTGTATATCACTATGTCCGTTGTGCTGTAATCAGGGTCACACACGCTACTTACTATACGTCATCTTGTATATCACTATGTCCGTTGTGCTGTAATCAGGGTCATACACGCTACTTACTGTACGTCATCTTGTATATCACTATGTCCGTTGTCATGTGCTGTAATCAGGGTCATACACACTACTTACTATACGTCATCTTGTATATCACTATGTCCGTTGTGCTGTAATCAGGGTCATACACACTACTTACTATACGTCATCTTGTATATCACTATGTCCGTTGTGCTGTAATCAGGGTCATACACGCTACTTACTATACGTCATCTTGTATATCACTATGTCCGTTGTGCTGTAATCAGGGTCATGCACGCTACTTACTTTTCTGTTTCCATATGCTATTCAACACTGACTTGAGGGATCCTAAACAAAGGCTAATATGTCAAACTAAACAAAGGCTAATATGTCAAACTAAACAAAGGCTAATATGTCAAACTAAACAAAGGCTAATATGTCAAACTAAACAAAGGCTAATATGTCAAACTAAACAAAGGCTAATATGTCAAACTAAACAAAGGCTAATATGTCAAACTCACACAGTAATACACTAAGCTACATGAAAGACAGAACACCTTACACCAGTTCAGTAAAGTAACAGAAACATACCTGACTGTGGTAGGAGTCTAAGATTTTTTCCACATGGAGATGAGAGGCATCTGGTAGTTGCATCAATGTCTGCTCCATTTCAGGTAACTGTAGTACACACACACACACACACACACACACACACACACACACACACACACACACACACACACACACACACACACACAATGAGAAAGAATTCATGACATAATACACACACACGCACACATACACATGCACGCACAACAACAATGAGAAAGAATTCATGACATTACAAACACACGCACGCATGCACGCACGCACGCACGCACGCACGCACGCACGCACACACACACACACACACACACACACACACTTACGCACATACACACACACACACACACAGAGGGAACAAATCCAATCATGTGCAGTGTAATGAAACAATTTTTTTTCAACAATAAAAGCAATGAGGATGAAAAACAATGAAATTACAAAAACAAAACAAAACAAAAATTTGACAGTCCACACCAGAAACCAATTTCTCTTCAATTACCATTCACCCACAACAGACCACACATCAGAGGTCACACAAACCTTCTCTGCCTGCACAAAGTGGGTGGCCACACCAGCATGGAAGACATCGCGACCCTTCAGTCTGAAGCCTGTCAGAGCCAGGTATGTACCCAGCTTTCCTTGTAACCAGGGTAGAAAGTGTCCCCCACCAACGTCTGGGAACAATCCTGGCACCACACACACAGACCAACCACTTAGGATGTTGAACACAAACACAACACACACACACACAGACCAACCACTTAGGATGTTGAACACAACACACACACACACAGACCAACCACTTAGGATGTTGAACACAACACACCACACACACAGACCAACCACTTAGGATGTTGAACACACCACACACACAGACTGACCACTTAGGATGTTGAACACAACACACCACACACACAGACCAACTACTTAGGATGTTGAACACAACACACCACACACACAGACCAACCACTTAGGATGTTGAACACAACACACCACACCACACACACAGACCAACTACTTAGGATGTTGAACACAACACACCACACACACAGACCAACCACTTAGGATGTTGAACACAACATATTTATATCAATAGGATGTTGAACACAACATATTTATATCAACAGGATGTTGAACACAACATATTTATATCAATAGGATGTTGAACACAACATATTTATATCAATAGGATGTTGAACACAACATATTTATATCAACAGGATGGTGAACACAACATATTTATATCAACAGGATGTTGAACACAACATATTTATATCAACAGGATGTTGAACACAACATATTTATATCAACAGGATGTTGAACACAACATATTTATATCAACAGGATGTTGAACACAACATATTTATATCAACAGGATGTTGAACACACTTATTTATATCAATAGGATGTTGAACACAACATATTTATATCAACAGGATGTTGAACACAACATATTTATATCAACAGGATGGTGAACACAACATATTTATATCAACAGGATGTTGAACACAACATATTTATATCAACAGGATGTTGAACACAACATATTTATATCAACAGGATGGTGAACACAACATATTTATATCAACAGGATGTTGAACACAACATATTTATATCAACAGGATGTTGAACACAACATATTTATATCAACAGGATGTTGAACACAACATATTTATATCAACAGGATGGTGAACACAACATATTTATATCAACAGGATGGTGAACACAACATATTTATATCAACAGGATGTTGAACACAACATATTTATATCAACAGGATGTTGAACACAACATATTTATATCAACAGGATGTTGAACACAACATATTTATATCAACAGGATGGTGAACACAACATATTTATATCAACAGGATGTTGAACACAACATATTTATATCAATAGGATGTTGAACACAACATATTTATATCAACAGGATGTTGAACACACTTATTTATATCAATAGGATGTTGAACACAACTTATGCCCCATCTATAGGAATGACGTTTGTCCTCCATTAACTACTTGATTTCAGTACAGTTCTCATCAAACCAGTCTTTGTGCTTTCTGGCAGAGGATCCCAGGCACTCCATGGCCGTGTTATACACTGTCTCACCAAGTGTGTCCCACAATGTTTCCACATCCTGGTCATTCTGTGTTGTGGACAGTACACTGTCTGACCAAGTATACACACTGTGTCCACATCCTGGTCATTCTGTGTTGTGGATAGTACACTGTCTGACCAAGTATACACACTGTGTCCACATCCTGGTCATTCTGTGTTGTGGACAGTACACTGTCTCACCAAGTATACACACTGTGTCCACATCCTGGTCATTCTGTGTTGTGGACAGTACACTGTCTGACCAAGTATACACACTGTGTCCACATCCTGGTCATTCTGTGTTGTGGACAGTACACTGTCTGACCAAGTATACACACTGTGTCCACATCCTGGTCATTCTGTGTTGTGGATAGTACACTGTCTGACCAAGTATATGTAGCCAGTCAAAAAATTCTAACAAGTTTTTGGATTTTTCGTCAGCTACAAAACCGGAAATGACGTTTCACTTTCATCCGGGTGTTGTTAAAACCATAGCAACGTAAGCGCTTTCGCCGTAACGGTTGCCAACCCCGAAACATCAAAGTAACTCTAATTCAGGTTTGTGCTAATTTTTCATTGTAGTAGTTGATTTAAAGCTGAATTATTTTAGAGAAATTAAGACACTTTTGAAGTGTATTCATGGGAATTTAACATAGGTAATTTTAAATCAATATTTTTTGTTTGAAAGCTAAATGATAAATAATTCAGCGATGGGGTTAGTCCGATACGCAGCCTATTCATAGTTTGCAAACATGATCATTTATATAATGTTTTTTTTATATTAAACAATTGCTTAAATGTTTTTGTGGAAAAAAGTGAAGACGTGAATGAACATGAATGAACATTTTTCATTGTAATACTAGAATAGTATTCTATGGGGAAAAATGTGATGCATTACCAAAATGGTTGTGGTGCACTGACAGTTATTAATTTATCAGTTTCATGGTTAAATAAATTTGGCCTAGTTGTACATTTTTTTCTGTTAAAGCAAATGTAGTTGTTTGTTAACACTAACTTTTTTTTGTTCAGTTATTACATTTGTGAAATACTCGCACACACACAAAAAATAGAGAGGTCTCATAAACTTTTTGATTAGCAAATTGTCAAGTGGATGTGAAACAGTAACCATTTTTTGGGGAAAAGAGAATACAGAATTTTTGTAAAATGGATAATAACAGGTTCTGTTATTCAGTAAGGAGACAAACCAAACATATTGTCTCCGGATCATTGTGTAGTCCTTTGGATAGTTGTTCATGAATTATCTTGATCAAAAGGGACATGACTTTGAATCCAAAATTGTATAATACTTAAAGAACATTGTGTTCACGGAAAGGAAAATCATTTTCATAAATGTTTTGTAAAGACCTCCTAGATGGTGTGATAGATGCACACCATTTCATGTGTGTGTGTGGAATAGGGTTCATTTTGTTTATTGGAAACATAAGCATGTGTGGTCTACTGTTAATGTTTATTATTATTCTTTCACTGGATTATTCATGTTTTTTATAGTTCATGATTTTTCATTCAAACATTTAACTGTATTTTTTTCTTAAGGCTATTCATCAACATGTCATATCATATCATATCATATCATATCATATCATATCATATCATATCATATCATGTCATGTCTCATACCATACCATATCATTATTATACAGGGTCAACTATTGAGGTTGATGGTGTCCAAGGTCATGCTTTGTTTTGCTTCATGTGGGATCTCAGGCTAAAGTGTCTGATGCACACAGGCGGCTGATTACTTGATACTGGATGGATCACTCTACAGTATTGATCACTCTACAGTATTGGTCCTGGCTTTTATTGCTGTATGCTTATCATATCATATCATATCATATCATTTCATATTTTATCATGTCATAATCACATCTTATATATGATTTACTTCAAATGGAAAACTGACCAAATGAATGTATGGAATCTGTTGCAGAGCTACCTGAGGTTCTCAAGTGTTTCTGCTGGGGTTGACTCTGTACCGCTAGTCTTAATTTGTCAGTCTTTTTTCCAAAAAGGGGTTATCCCCCGTGAGAACAAATTGTGGTCACTTGTAATAGTTGTAAGTTGTATTTATTGTGTTTCATTTTATTAAAATTCAAAGATCTGTATTTTGGCTCTAAAGATTTTTTTTGGAAGATTGGAAGTTGACTCAAAACCCACAAATGTGAAATCACTCCACATATACACCTATACATACATACCTACATACAATATATAATCACATATTTCTCACAAATCATAGGAGTGGTTACACAAAATTTTGGCGCCCAATGTGGGGCTGAGAGTCAACAAATCTGAAAAAAACAACAACAACAAACCAAAGTGCTTTAAAAAAAATATATATATATAAATATAAAAACAGTTTTAGACAAGTGACATACAATTGTGCAGTCACGATGGAGGAATTTGACTGTACAAATGTTACGCCGGATGACCAACAAGCATCCACGTCTCAGCAAGGACATTCAGAAGAAGGAGAGTCGATGTACACTGTGGAGATACAACGTCTCCAACAGAAAATTTCCGAACTGCAACTGAAGCAGCAACAGCTGGACCAGCAACAACAACAGCAACGACATCATCAGCAGCAGCAATTTTTTCAACACCAACAACAGTTTCCACCCACAATACCAACAATTCAAGTCATTGCACCACCCAATATTAGGCTGAAAACATACACAGGACTCCCTCCAACTGGAGGAAATGAAGTTTCATTTGTTGACTGGATGAACAGTGCCGACCAACTACTACATGATAAGTCCATTCCCGATCTGAAAGATAAACTGTTGAGTAGTTTGAGAGGTTTGCCTTACGAACAAGTCAAAAAATGTAGCAGCCCAAGGGATATAATTTCAAAGCTCAAAAATTTATATGGCAACATCAAGACAGGAGATGACAGATTATTAGATTTTGTTTCCATGTCCCTTTCTCCCAAGGAAAGTTCATCCGGATTCTTGTGTCGTCTGTGGTCAGAGATGGCCAAACTAACAGAAGAGAAAATACTAGACAGCAGTGAAGGCAGCCGGAAGGTGTATCATATATTCTCAAAAGCAATTAGCCCTATGCTTGCTGTTGAACTCCGTGGAAAGTTTGGGTTTCCTGGGCAAGTTTCTCCTGACCTGGAAGAGCTACTGACCACTGTCCGAATGTTAGAAGATGCTACTGCGACCATGTCCAGACCTCATGTCAACATCATGTCTGGAACCAGTACATCTCCACAGAATCTGACTGAGGAACAGATGGACAAGATAGCTGAACGGGTGGTGGAAAAATTGAAGGGACAGGAAAAACGAAAACCGGAGCAGCGAGCACCCAGAGGTCCATGCTGGAAATGCGGGGAAAGAGGAAGCCATTTCGCCAGGGAGTGTCAAAATGAGCCTGATCGGGAGAGAGTGTCCAGAAAGCAGAGCAGATGGCAAAACAGACAGACGGGAAACGGAAATCTGTCGATGTTAGGGGGCAAACATCGACAGGTCTGAGCCCCAAAGAAGAACAAACAAGATTCCAAGCAGTGAACATCTTAGAAGAGAAGTTAAAACCAGTAAGACTACGGAACATCAAATTAACCTTAACACCAGGACAGAGCATTCAGTTACAAGGAGTAGTTCCTGAAAATTCTCAGTTGTTTGTAAGAAAAGAAGAAGCTTTACCAAAGGGTGTGACCATCATCAGTGCTGAAATAAAAAACTGTACCTGTGTTCTTCAAATTCAGAACAGTCATAAAAGAAATTCTGTGAAACTCACACCTGACATCATTTTAGCAGAACTGAAAACCGATTCTTCCTGTTTAGAAGCTTTAGTGGGACCATGCTGTGAAACACAGATCAAAATTGAAGGGGAAAATGTTATGTGTCTTTTGGATAGTGGTTCACAAGTAACTGTCATATCTGAAACATTCTTTCGAAATCATTTGAAACATATTCCTCTAAAAGAACTTGGGGCAGACTTAACAGTAACGGGAGCTGGGGGACAACAAGTTCCTTACAAGGGAATGGTGTCTGTAAAATGTACACTGCCTGCCTGTGTTGCTGGGAAAGAACAAACAATTGACACTGTAGCGCTTGTATGTCAAGATACGGAGTATTCTCAGAGAGTACCAATCATTATTGGGACAAATGTGTTTAAGAAACTGCCACAAGTCACAGTATCAGAACAACTATTGAGGGGCGAAGCTGCTTTTATGTTTGCTCATCAGTCAGATGTGGGCGAAGATGGAAGATGTGGAAGTATCAGGATGAAAGATCAGACTTTTGTTTTGCATGTAGGCGAGTCTGTGACAGTGAAGGGACAAGCAAGAGTGAAACGTCTGCTTACTCAGAACTCTGTGTTGATTCAGGAACCAACTTTGGCAAACACACCCGCTGAGTTGGGCGTAGTAGCAGCAAAAGCAGATATTGGGGCCTTACATTCTGTAAAGGTTACTTTGTGCAATTTGGGTGAAGAAGACCTTATCATAAAAAAGAATCAGGTGATTGCAGATGTGTTTACTGTGCTCACAACATATGACGTTGAGAATGTGTTGAAAGAGTTGCATACTCATGGGCAGCAGGTAAATGTTTCAGATGCAAGTGATAAAATGGAGTCAAAGGCAAAAAAGCAAAATACTTCTTTATTGTTCAAGTTTGGAGAAAACACCCCATCAGAATGGAGAGAACGCTTTACTGCCAGGCTACAGAACTATCAAGATGTTTTCATTCAACATGAATTTGACCTTGGAAACATTAGTGAGGTTCATCATGACATTGAACTAGAGCCAGGATCTACAGTACGAGAACGGCCAAGACCAATTCCTCCACATGATCTGGAAGAAGTGAAAGAACATATACAACAACTGTTGGATGCTAAAATCATCACTCCATCAGCTTCACCATATGCAAGTCCTATTGTTCTTGTCAGAAAGAAGAATGGAAGTCTCCGAATGTGTGTAGATTATCGGAAAATAAACTCAAGAACAATTAAGGACAGTTATGCAATTCCAAAAATTGAAGATTTGTTCTTGACACTGAGTGGTGCACGTTTCTTCACTTCTATGGATTTGAGCAAAGCGTACTATCAAGTTCCTATGTCTGACAGGGCGAAACGGATTTCTGCATTTACAACTCCGTTTGGACTGTTTCAATTTGAACGCATGGCAATGGGATTGAAAAATGCACCGCATACTTTCCAGCGTCTCATGGAAAAAGTGTTTTGTGATATGAATCTTATAGATCTCATTGTTTTCTTGGATGACATTTTGATCCATGGAAAAACATTGGAGGAGCTGGAAGAAAGGACTGCAGCAGCTCTTGAACGCTTGCGGAAGTACAACTTGAAAGTTGACCCAGAAAAATGTGTTTTCGCTGCCTCTGAAGTAAAGCATTTGGGACATATCATTTCAGACAAAGGGATTAGGCCAGATCCTGAAAAGACAGAAGCTTTGACATGGCCAAAACCAGAAACTGTGAGAGACATTAAGTCCTTTATTGGTTTTGCTGGATTCTTTCGTCGCTTTATTCCTCATTTTGCACAGATAGCACGCCCTTTGAATGATTTGTGTATCGGTTATGTACCAAATGGAAAGCAAAAAGGACTTGGGAGAAATAAAAAGTCAACGCTTACTCTTAAGTCTGACATATCACATCTTTGGGGAGAAGAACAGCAGGCTGCATTTGAAAAGTTGATTGAACTGTTGACTTCTGAACCTGTTCTTTCCATTGCTGATAGGGGAAAACCTTTTGAACTTCACTGTGATGCTAGTGGAACAGGTATTGGAGCAGTACTGTATCAGGTGCAAGATGGACAACAAAGAGTGATTGCTTATGCTAGTCGTGGTTTAAATAAAACCGAGAGAAACTATCCAGCTCACAAGCGAGAATTTCTTGCTCTTAAATGGTCTATGACAGAAAAGTTCCATGATTACATACTTGGTTCTCATGTTACAGTGGTGACTGACAACAATCCGTTATGCTACATTTTGAAGAACGCCAAACTTGATGCAACCAGCCACAGATGGTTAGCAGCACTGTCAGTCTATGATTTTGATCTCCAATACAAGAAGGGTACATCTCACATTGATGCAGACGCTTTGTCCAGACGACATCCTGAAGCTCCTGAAGAAGACATGGAGTATCAAAAGTTCATGGAAGATACCAAGTTTTTGCGGGAAAAAGCTGTGAAGTTTGATCAACAGTGTGGTGGTACTGTAAAAGTAAGCCAAGAAGCAGTATGTGCAATAATGAATGCTAAGGGAGTGTTCTGCTCAGTTGTCAGTAATAGTACTGAAAATCAGGATTTGGATACAACAAAATCACAAGAAAATGTTAAATCCACTGTAGAATATGTACCAGCAGTAGAACAGTTAATTCCAAACCCAAAACTAATAGATGATGATGTGTTAGAACCCAAGCAAAAAGGACTGCATACAATAAGTACATCTGAATGGAGGAAATATCAGCTAGCAGACCAGACACTAAAGTGGGTGATAGAACATGTTGAAGCAGGAAAGAAGATGGAAACACAAGGGAAAGAAGTCACTCCTGAAATGAAAGTTTTTGTCAGAGAGCAAGAGAAACTGGTGATGAGGAATGGAGTTCTGTACCGACAAATACAAAATGAGGCAGGCAGTACTCAGAGACAGCTTGTGATTCCTAAATCTCATCGGAAGGAGGCTATGAAGGGTGTTCATGAAGACCTATTTCACATTCACTTTGATAGTGCACTAAAGCAAGCCCGTCTTCGTTTCTTTTGGCCCTACATGGCGAATGAGATAGAACGCAAGATAAAGAAATGTAGCCGCTGCATTCGACGAGGTGCATTAGCTCAAAAGGCTCCCATGCAAACCATTGTGACAACTCAGCCTCTTGAACTGATTTCTATAGATTTTCTTACAATAGAAGCCAAAGGTCAGAAACAGTCTATATTAGTTATTATGGACCATTTCACAAAATTTGGACACGCCATTTTGACTCGAAATCAGACAGCAAAGGTGGTTGCCAAAGCATTATGGGAACAGTTTTTCATGATCTACGGTTTTCCCAAAAGAATTCTATCCGACCAGGGAAAAGACTTTGAGTCAAACCTAGTCAAAGAGCTGTGTGCTGTAGCAGGCATTTCTAAATGTAGAACTACACCCTATCATCCAGCAGGAAACCCTGTTGAAAGATGGAACCGGACTCTTATTCAACTGCTGAGAGGCCTGGAAGATGATAAGAAGCAAGACTGGCGGAGAAGTCTACCGGCTGTCGTACATGCGTACAACTGTTGTGTACATTCAAGCACTGGATTTAGCCCTTATTTTTTGTTTTTCGGTCGACATCCTCGACTGCCAGTTGACATTGCTTTTGGCATTGATCTTGAAACAGTGAGTAAGAAATCTCCACGGCAGTATGTACAAGATCTAAAGAAACGTCTCAGTGATGCTTATGCCTCAGCTACCAAGCAGATGGAAAAGATGGCGAACAAGAACAAAACCAGGAATAATGCCTCTGCTCATGCTGTTGAATTGGAAATAGGTGACAGAGTACTGGTCAGAAAAGTAGGACCTCGTATAAACTCTAAAATTTCCGATCGGTGGGAGAAGGACATTTATGTCGTTACAGACAAGAAAGCAGATATACCTGTGTACACTGTGCAGCAGGAAGGAGGAAGTGGACTCAGCAGGACTCTGCACAGAAATTTGTTACTACCCATTGGAGCTTTAGATATAGGTATTGAGCAGATGAGCAAGAAAAAAGGAAAGGGTGAAACTGTGAAAACCAAGGTAGTCACATCCTCAGAAGTGGAGAACAGTAGTTCAGATGATGAAGAAACACTTCCAAAGTTGTTAGTAAAATGGAAATCCAGTTCACTTCGACCCGATGCTCCAGTTTTTGTGCCTGCAGAAAGTGTTTCTGCATCTGAGAAATCTGAAGATGGAAAACCAGAGCACACACAGAACACTTTACCATCTCCAGAATCAGATTCTGTTGGTCATGCAGAGCCCTCAGGAAGAGAAGTGGTGAAAGAGACTGCACACCTGCCTGGATGTGCTGTGGAAAGTGATCCTGAAGACAATCCATTACCAGATAGTATGGGTATGAATTTGAGTGAGCATGAAAATACTGAAAATGTGAATGAAGATAGTGATCTAGCTGAGGAAAATTTGGAGTTAAATGAAAACTGTCAATCTGAACAAGAAACACAGAATGAGCCAGTGGAAATGCCATTGCCTCGGAGGTCTACTAGAATCAGGAAACCTGTTGATAGGCTGAATCTGGTTCATTGGGCTACATCAGAGAACTTAAGGAAACGCTTTCCAACCAAGATGCAAGACAAAAGACCATGTGTAGAAAACACTGAAAGTACTGACTGTTGTGATGAGGAAAGTTTCAGTTATGCAATGAAATGGCTGGACAATTTGGAAACAAGTACTCAGACATTGCTGGACTACATAAAAAATCTCAGAAGCAACATGTATAATCTTTGCAAGAAAGTAATATAAAAAGACATAACTTGGGTCAGGATAAAATAGTTGCTGGATAGTTTAGATCACTTGAATTATCATTTCTATGAAGAGGTGAAGACTGGACTACCTGTGTGATTCATGCCATTTTTGTTAAAGCAATTTCATTGTAATCTATGTGCCTTTTTCCAGAGAGACTCATATGTGACTTGTAAGAAAAATTCTGAGGATAAAGAGACAGAGAATAATGCAGTTGATAGTGTTGAGGTTGAAACCCTCTGTTCTCTAGCACTGTAGCTGTTTAATAAGATTCTCAACATAGGATTCAAGCTTCCTGTAAGGATATCGGTGTGCTTTAGACTATATACAATATATAGTTTTGAACAGAGCTGTATTCCAGTTCATTCTAAAGGCGTAACACCATATTATTGTTGCTATAAAACTATTTTTATTTTTGGGATGTAACTACGGGTATAATTATGTGTTCATGTGTGAGCGTTAGTATTTTTTCTGTATAAATTTTGTTTGAAATTTGAACTAAACTTAGCAACTGAAGTCAACCCAACTGAATATTTCAAAATTTGTTAATTAATGAAACATTTTCTCAGGGGGGGTATATGTAGCCAGTCAAAAAATTCTAACAAGTTTTTGGATTTTTCGTCAGCTACAAAACCGGAAATGACGTTTCACTTTCATCCGGGTGTTGTTAAAACCATAGCAACGTAAGCGCTTTCGCCGTAACGGTTGCCAACCCCGAAACATCAAAGTAACTCTAATTCAGGTTTGTGCTAATTTTTCATTGTAGTAGTTGATTTAAAGCTGAATTATTTTAGAGAAATTAAGACACTTTTGAAGTGTATTCATGGGAATTTAACATAGGTAATTTTAAATCAATATTTTTTGTTTGAAAGCTAAATGATAAATAATTCAGCGATGGGGTTAGTCCGATACGCAGCCTATTCATAGTTTGCAAACATGATCATTTATATAATGTTTTTTTTATATTAAACAATTGCTTAAATGTTTTTGTGGAAAAAAGTGAAGACGTGAATGAACATGAATGAACATTTTTCATTGTAATACTAGAATAGTATTCTATGGGGAAAAATGTGATGCATTACCAAAATGGTTGTGGTGCACTGACAGTTATTAATTTATCAGTTTCATGGTTAAATAAATTTGGCCTAGTTGTACATTTTTTTCTGTTAAAGCAAATGTAGTTGTTTGTTAACACTAACTTTTTTTTGTTCAGTTATTACATTTGTGAAATACTCGCACACACACAAAAAATAGAGAGGTCTCATAAACTTTTTGATTAGCAAATTGTCAAGTGGATGTGAAACAGTAACCATTTTTTGGGGAAAAGAGAATACAGAATTTTTGTAAAATGGATAATAACAGGTTCTGTTATTCAGTAAGGAGACAAACCAAACATATTGTCTCCGGATCATTGTGTAGTCCTTTGGATAGTTGTTCATGAATTATCTTGATCAAAAGGGACATGACTTTGAATCCAAAATTGTATAATACTTAAAGAACATTGTGTTCACGGAAAGGAAAATCATTTTCATAAATGTTTTGTAAAGACCTCCTAGATGGTGTGATAGATGCACACCATTTCATGTGTGTGTGTGGAATAGGGTTCATTTTGTTTATTGGAAACATAAGCATGTGTGGTCTACTGTTAATGTTTATTATTATTCTTTCACTGGATTATTCATGTTTTTTATAGTTCATGATTTTTCATTCAAACATTTAACTGTATTTTTTTCTTAAGGCTATTCATCAACATGTCATATCATATCATATCATATCATATCATATCATATCATATCATATCATATCATGTCATGTCTCATACCATACCATATCATTATTATACAGGGTCAACTATTGAGGTTGATGGTGTCCAAGGTCATGCTTTGTTTTGCTTCATGTGGGATCTCAGGCTAAAGTGTCTGATGCACACAGGCGGCTGATTACTTGATACTGGATGGATCACTCTACAGTATTGATCACTCTACAGTATTGGTCCTGGCTTTTATTGCTGTATGCTTATCATATCATATCATATCATATCATTTCATATTTTATCATGTCATAATCACATCTTATATATGATTTACTTCAAATGGAAAACTGACCAAATGAATGTATGGAATCTGTTGCAGAGCTACCTGAGGTTCTCAAGTGTTTCTGCTGGGGTTGACTCTGTACCGCTAGTCTTAATTTGTCAGTCTTTTTTCCAAAAAGGGGTTATCCCCGTGAGAACAAATTGTGGTCACTTGTAATAGTTGTAAGTTGTATTTATTGTGTTTCATTTTATTAAAATTCAAAGATCTGTATTTTGGCTCTAAAGATTTTTTTTGGAAGATTGGAAGTTGACTCAAAACCCACAAATGTGAAATCACTCCACATATACACCTATACATACATACCTACATACAATATATAATCACATATTTCTCACAAATCATAGGAGTGGTTACACAAACACACTGTGTCCACGTCCTGGCCATTCTGTGTTGTGGACAGTACACTGTCTGACCAAGTATACACACTGTGTCCACATCCTGGTCATTCTGTGTTGTGGATAGTACACTGTCTCACCAAGTATACACACTGTGTCCACATCCTGGTCATTCTGTGTTGTGGATAGTACACTGTCTCACCAAGTGTGTCACACACTGTGTCCACATCCTGGTCATTTTGTGTTGTGGACAGTACACTGTCTCACCAAGTGTGTCACACACTGTGTCCACATCCTGGTCATTCTGTGTTGTGGACAGTACACTGTCTCACCAAGTATACACACTGTGTCCACATCCTGGTCATTCTGTGTTGTGGATAGTACACTGTCTGACCAAGTATACACACTGTGTCCACGTCCTGGTCATTCTGTGTTGTGGATAGTACACTGTCTGACCAAGTATACACACTGTGTCCACATCCTGGTCATTCTGTGTTGTGGATAGTACACTGTCTGACCAAGTATACACACTGTGTCCACATCCTGGTCATTCTGTGTTGTGGATAGTACACTGTCTCACCAAGTGTGTCACACACTGTGTCCACATCCTGGTCATTCTGTGTTGTGGACAGTACACTGTCTGACCAAGTATACACACTGTGTCCACATCCTGGTCATTCTGTGTTGTGGACAGTACACTGTCTGACCAAGTATACACACTGTGTCCACATCCTGGTCATTCTGTGTTGTGGACAGTACACTGTCTGACCAAGTATACACACTGTGTCCACATCCTGGTCATTCTGTGTTGTGGACAGTACACTGTCTGACCAAGTATACACACTGTGTCCACATCCTGGCCATTCTGTGTTGTGGATAGTACACTGTCTGACCAAGTATACACACTGTGTCCACATCCTGGTCATTCTGTGTTGTGGACAGTACACTGTCTCACCAAGTATACACACTGTGTCCACATCCTGGTCATTCTGTGTTGTGGACAGTACACTGTCTCACCAAGTGTGTCACACACTGTGTCCACATCCTGGTCATTCTGTGTTGTGGACAGTACACTGTCTCACCAAGTGTGTCACACACTGTGTCCACATCCTGGCCATTCTGTGTTGTGGATAGTACACTGTCTCACCAAGTGTGTCACACACTGTGTCCACATCCTGGTCATTCTGTGTTGTGGACAGTACACTGTCTGACCAAGTATACACACTGTGTCCACATCCTGGTCATTCTGTGTTGTGGATAGTACACTGTCTCACCAAGTGTGTCACACATTGTGTCCACATCCTGGTCATTCTGTGTTGTGGTCAGTACACTGTCTCACCAAGTGTGTCACACATTGTGTCCACATCCTGGTCATTCTGTGTTGTGGTCAGTACACTGTCTCACCAAGTGTGTCACACATTGTGTCCACATCCTGGTCATTCTGTGTTGTGGACAGTACACTGTCTGACCAAGTATACACACTGTGTCCACATCCTGGCCATTCTGTGTTGTGGATAGTACACTGTCTCACCAAGTATACACACTGTGTCCACATCCTGGTCATTCTGTGTTGTGGACAGTACACTGTCTGACCAAGTATACACACTGTGTCCACATCCTGGTCATTCTGTGTTGTGGACAGTAGGCTTTCTTTGGCAAAAGACTGATGCTGATCATGTTCAGCTTGCAGACGTGAAGGCATTTTAGTGCTCTCACACACGGTGGACGTCCTTTAGACAGAACTCGTGGATTGAGATTGGAGGCAATAAGGCGGTGGTCATATTTCTCACAGTTATTTTTGTCTTTAGCCCAGACACCTGCATACAGCCATATCAGGGCTAAACCATTTCAATATTAACACATAACAAGATAACAAGATTTTATTTAAGCCCAGTGCACAGACATAAGGAAAATGTTTTGGCTATACATACAATCACACTCACACCTCACAACAATAACAATATTCAACATCATAAAAGACATATCCGTTGTCATCCAAGGAATGAAAGAAACACACACACACACACACACACACACACACACATACACACACACACACACACACACACACACACACACACACACACACACACACACACACGCCACGGCGCACAAATCCGAGACACCTTAGCTGGCCACTTTATGGTTCTGCCCAGCCGACTATTAATCGCGCGCATCTGTCTCTTCCCTTCCACTCTCCATACTTCTACAGGTAAAAAAGGAAAAGAAAATTTAAGTTCACATATCAATGCACCTGCACATATAATGTAAGGAGATGCCCCTGACACTGACACAACGTCCAATTTATCACACAGGGGATTTAAAAAACACCTGATCACACATATATAACAATATATAACAACAGGCCTAATTAACCTAAAATTGCTTCCACATATCATATTTCCCTACAGCCAAAAATGCACTTATTACATGCACCCAACCATCAATCCTAAGAGAAAGTATGTAAGACTTTATTGAACACATACAGGTGAATGGACCAGCAAGAAAGAAAATGACAGGAAGAAATGACAGAAAGCAAAGGAACAAGGCAGAAACAAAGAGAATGACAGAAAATGATAGGAAGAAATGACAGAAAGCAAAGGAACAAGGCAGAAACAAAGAGAATGACAGAAAATGATAGGAAGAAATGACAGAAAGCAAAGGAACAAGGCAGAAACAAAGAGACAATATCTGGCACAGAATTTTCAGAAGGTGGGGATACTATTCATGTTGAAAGAGCCCCCGGCATCCCCATAGGGGCGGCAGTGGTCTGTCCAGCACTTAGTGCCACAAGTAGCTTTCATGACTCAAACATCCTGCCTGTCCCTCTTCTTTGCCATGACACAGTCCGCGAGATGCCAGTGCTTAGAGTGAGAGTGCATCCATGATGTCCTGTTATGGGTAGGGAGGTGTAAGATGGTGTTTGTTATCACAAGGTTATATTGTTCACAAGTCTGGGTGAAGCAAAGGACACACTGCTGGTGCAGTTATCAGTCCCATGATTCCCAAACACACCTTCCCAGGAGACGCTGTCACAACCATCTCTCGCACTGAAATCACCAAGAATGATGAGTTTGTCAGTTTTGGCTACAGCAGTGATGACAGAGTTCAGATCTTCATAAAACTTGTCCTTGAGCTCATCTGGGTTAGTTACGGTGGGTGTGTATGTGCTGACATCAGTGATAAACTTCCGCCCATATGAGAGAAGAAGTCTCATGGTCATCAGCCAATCGTTCATTGCTTTCGAGGGGCCAACCAACATGCTGACCACTGAAAACTTCACTGCAAATCGACTTTGGCATCTTGTTTTCTTACGGTTTGCATTCATCCAACAGGTGTAGCCCGAATCTTTCTCGCAGAGTTCACCCTCTCCCACCATCCTGGTCACACTTAAGGCAGCAATGTTGATGTGGTATATGACGAGTTCTCTGGCGGTAAATGATGCTCGTCTCTGAGGTCTGTCCAAACCGTCCCTGTCATGAAGAGCGTGGATGTAGCGTGTGCAAAACTGGAGAGGCGTGATCCTTATTTTCTTTATCACAGTCTGATTTTAACCGCACCCATGCCAAATTCCACCATCCCTCTCTCGTCCTTTATCCATGTTTTTCTCTCTACCCCCTACCCCCTTGCCAGTTACACAAATGATATGGAATACGTCTCTTCATCATCCTGTCCTGTATATGGCAAATTCACATTGTGTCCCATTTCTTTCTCTCCATCACTGTCAGCTCACTCACCAATAGCAGTCTCAGGCATGGCAAACACTGTGCGTTCTGTTGCCACCCGGTACTTGCCATGAACAGACAACCCAACACCCTGCACACACACACCCATCAATGCCATCATTCAATGGTCAATTCAGGCAGTCACACATGCACTACAATGGCTAACCTCACTGGATGACGACATGAAAGAAGGCCACGTCTTCATCCTGACTGACTCAATGAATCTACTTGAAAAAGTGCAAAATGGAATAGGGACCCCAGAATGGCAAAAAGCAATGAACAGTATCAACCTACAAAATCTCACGTGGATCTACTGTCCTGGACACGCTGGTGTTAAAGGAAATGAACAGGCCGATAAACTTGCAGGAAATGCACTACAACAAAAATTCTCCATCTGGGAAAATCTGAGGATCTTAGGCTCTTCAAATCATATCTTCGTGAACAAAATGTGAGTCATCTGATGCCATCGAACGTCTTACCCAAAAAGGAAGAGATAGAGAAGTGGCCGTAAATCCACTATGAAAGCAAAAACAAGAGCTATCATTAATCAGACCAACATTGGTGTCATCTCAAAAGTAACACTGCACAGACCCTCACAGCGTGTAATGGAAAGTGTTTGGGCTTTTCCTGGAACAGAGATAAAGAAAAAGTGAAGAAAATAAAGACAACTGAAGAACAAGCAAGTTTGCAAAACCATCTGTGTGTGTGTTTGTGGGCTGTTTGTTGATTGTTATCTAGATATGTCGGTAAGTTGGTTATGATATGTATATATGGGTGTTTCCTCTTTGCTGTTGTTGCTGTTGGTGGTGGTGGTGGTGGTGGTGGTGGTGGTGGTGGTGGTGGTGGTGTAGCTGTTGTTGTCGGCCGTCATGCTGTGTCGAAATGGGTGGGTATGTATGAATGTATGTGCATATATCTGTGTGCGGGCATGTAAATATATGCATGTATTTACTGTTGTTTGTTATTTTCATCTCTTACCTGTTTAGTTACCTACATACTCCTTCATTTTGTATTTACTTACTCACCTATTTACTTCTTATTCACTTACTCACTCACTCGCTTGCTTGCTTGCCTACTTGTTTGCTTACTTGCTGACTTGCTTACCTACTTACTTACTTTCCTATTGATGATTAAGAAAATATTGGCTACACCAAGTTGATAAATGGCTGAGTATTTGGGCATTGACTAGGGGGGGAGGGGCCGTTCTGTCATGTGAGATGAGTTTATACAGACTAGCTAGTTGTGTTGTGAGTCAAAAATTTTATTTATTTATTTATTATATATCTATATATTCCTTTTTTGAAGGCAAGGTACACACATACACATGTCATTTCCATGTAACCAAGATTATTCCAGTGGTAGGCTGATAAAATACCAGTATAAAACATAGGCAAGGTAAAACATAGTCTAGGTAGGACCTCAGGACCTGGGCAGCTCATGGGTTTATGTGCAGGCTTAAGGCTTGTGCCGTGATTACCATACATGTGGCACCTGTGACGTTAGTGCATATGGAATTCATTCCAAGCTCGGAGACGTCATCTTGAGAAACTGAAACTGAAACTGAAATTGTCAACAACAAAAACAACCACCACACACAAGTCAACACGGCAAAGTAATTAGTGCAACAGACTACTGACTGAGTGGACGTTGTCGGTTCGAACCCTTATCAGTCCAAAAATTCATCATCATCATCACCATCATCATCATCATCATCATCATCATGTGTCCTGCCGCATGGCGCTTGCGACCACTGCCCGCCATATGAATCTATCCCTTGTCAACGCAAGCACATCTTCCACCCTCTCTGTACTCAGCCATCCTGCAAGTCCGTCCAATATTTTCTCCCTGGGTCTACCTGGTGTTCTCTTTCCCTCTAGTTTTCCTGTTGTGACCAGGTGCTCTAATTCCTCTTTCTCCATAAAATATTCTGTAAATGTTTCTTGTCTTTTCCTAATTTTCTTTATCAATGATCTTCTTGTGTCTGCCTCCATCAAGACTGTCTCGTTTGTTTCTTTGCTGTCCATGGAACTCTCAACATTCTTCTTAGAAACCGTATTTCGGCTGCCTCAATCTTGTTCTGGCTTTGCGTGTTGACTGTCCACGCCTCAAAACCGTATAACAGTATCGATTCTATATAACATTCAAGAACTCTCTTCCTGATGTTAATTGACAGGCATTTATTGGTAAGAACGCTTTTCATCTTCTTGAATGCTGTTTTGACTCGATCGATTCTGCTATTTCTGATGTGCATTGCCATTTGGTGAGATGACTGTTCCCAGATATTTAAACTTATCAACCTGTCTCAAAGTTGTGCCATTTGCTGTTATTTTGTATGAGTCTATTCACTCCAGCCCTTTATTTTTGCTATTTCTAGTATATTCACAAGGTTTTGTAGGTCCTTTCATTTTCTGCAATTAGCATGGTGTCATCTGAGTAACGAATGTTGTTTATCATTTTTCCTCCAACCTTTATCCCAGGGCATTCTTCTAGGTTTCTCACAATGGTTTCGCTGCAAACTGAAAACAAATCTTGTGACAGAACACAACCCTGCCTGACCCTGATATTTTGGAAAGAGCTTATATCGTTTTCCATTCTCACTGCTGTTTGTTCCCAATACATATTTCTGATTATTCGTAGATCTCTGTCATCAATATTGAGCCTTTCTAGTTGGTTGATCAGTTCTTCATGTCTTACCTGATCAAAAGCCTTGGTATAATCAACAAAGCATAAATATAAATCATTATTCAACTTGACTGACCTCTCTATGGTAATTCTTAGGATGTACATGGCATTAATAGTTCCATTCCCTTCGACAAATCCACACTGTTCTTCTGCTATTTCACTTCTGATTCTGTTTCTTGTCCTCATCATGATTATTCTTAATAGGATTTTTGTTACATGACTCATCAAACTGACTGTGTGCTGGAGTTCCCATTCTATAGCCCCTGTTTTCTTTGAAAGTGCAATGAAAATTGATTTTGACATATCTCTGGGGATTTTTTTTTTCGCTGTCATAGATTTCATTTAGGAGGACTGTTATTTTTTCAAT
>JAPXFY010000023.1:1050097-1195097 GCA_030674185.1 Monoplex corrugatus
CAATGTGAAAGACACTGGTGTAGGCAGGGGAATACTTAGGTGTGAATGAAGACAGACCAGCTGAGAAATGTCCAGGTGTGATAAAGGGGACAGGTGAGATTTGTGTTTTACTCTGAACTTCTGTTATTCATCCGAAACAACTGGACATTCAAGCACACCTATTTTGTAGTTCAGCATGTACTCTTCCTTGAAGAACTTCTTGCCCAAGTCTTCTCCTGCTTTGGCCGCGTCAGTTACGGCTGAAAATGAAAACATTACGTTATAAAAACATACTGACAGAATCTGCTTTTGTTTCTCCTAGTGAATTTTTGTATTCAAACTTCCGGCCATCTACAGACCACACTTCGTGCCACACGGCCACCAGCCACAGGCAGCCAAACGGAACATTGCCAGCCATGCATCAAATCATAATAAAAAGTTTTAGAATGAGACAGAAAATTCACCAAGAGGAAACTTCAGCATGTTCTGTGAGTTTCTTCTGTTTCACTAACTATGGCAAAATCTGATATCACTCTCCCATCACACAGTCCATGTAAAACACCCATCACACAGTCCATGTAAAACACCCATCACACAGTCCATGTAAAACACCCATCACACAGTCCATGTAAAACACCCATCACACAGTCCATGTAAAACACCCATCACACAGTCCATGTAAAACACCCATCACACAGTCCATGTAAAACACCCATCAGACAGTCCATGTAAAACACCCATCAAAGTCCATGTAAAACACCCATCACAGTCCATGTAAAACACCCATCACACAGTCCATGTAAAACACCCATCACAGTCCATGTAAAACACCCATCAGACAGTCCATGTAAAACACCAATCAGACAGTCCATGTAAAACATCCATCACACAGTCCATGTAAAACACCCATCACACAGTCCATGTAAAACACCCATCACACAGTCCATGTAAAACACCCATCACACAGTCCATGTAAAACACCCATCACACAGTCCATGTAAAACATCCATCACACAGTCCATGTAAAACACCCATCACACAGTCCATGTAAAACACCCATCACACAGTCCATGTAAAACACCCATCACACAGTCATGTAAAACACCCATCACACAGTCCATGTAAAACACCCATCACACAGTCCATGTAAAACACCCATCACAGAGTCATGTAAAACACCCATCACACAGTCCATGTAAAACACCCATCACACAGTCATATAAAACACCCATCACGCAGTCATGTAAAACACCCATCACACAGTCCATGTAAAACACCCATCACACAGTCATGTAAAACACCCATCACACAGTCCATGTAACACACCCATCACACAGTCCATGTAACACACCCATCACACAGTCCATGTAAAACACCCATCACACAGTCCATGTAAAACACCCATCACAGAGTCCATGTAACACACCCATCACACAGTCCATGTAAAACACCCATCACACAGTCCATGTAACACACCCATCACACAGTCCATGTAAAACACCCATCACACAGTCCATGTAACACACCCATCACACAGTCCATGTAAAACACCCCATCACACAGTCCATGTAACACACCCATCACACAGTCCATGTAAAACACCCATCACACAGTCCATGTAAAACACCCATCAGACAGTCCATGTAAAACACCCATCACACAGTCCATATAAAACACCCATCACACAGTCCATGTAACACACCCATCACACAGTCCATGTAAAGCACCCATCACACAGTCCATGTAAAACACCCATCAGACAGTCCATGTAAAACACCCATCACACAGTCCATGTAAAACACACATCACACAGTCCATGTAAAACACCCATCACACAGTCCATGTAAAACACCCATCACACAGTCCATGTAAAACACCCATCACACAGACCATGTAAAACACCCATCACAGTCCATGTAAAACACCCATCACACAGTCCATGTAAAACACCCATCACACAGTCCATGTAAAACACCCATCACACAGTCCATGTAAAACACACACCAGACAGTCTATGTAAAACACCCATCAGACAGTCCATGTAAAACACCCATCAGAAAGTCCATGTAAAACACCCATCACACAGTCATGTAAAACACCCATCACACAGTAAAACACCCATCACACAGTCCATGTAAAACACCCATAAGACAGTCCAAGTAAAACACCCATCACACAGTCATGTAAAACACCCATCAGACAGTCCATGTAAAACACCCATCACACAGTCCATGTAAAACACCCATCAGACAGTAAAACACCCATCACACAGTCCATGTAAAACACCCATCAGACAGTCCATGTAAAACACCCATCACACAGTCATGTAAAACACCCATCAGACAGTCCATGTAAAACACCCATCACACAGTCCATGTAAAACACCCATCACATAGTCCATGTAAAACACCCATCACACAGTCCATGTAAAACACCCATCACACAGTCCATGTAAAACACCCATCACACAGTCCATGTAAAACACCCATCACACAGTCATGTAAAACACCCATCACACAGTCCATGTAAACACCCATCACACAGTCCATGTAAAACACCCATCACACAGTCCATGTAAAACACCCATCAAACAGTCCATGTAAAACACCCATCACACAGTCCATGTAAAACACCCATCACACAGTCCATGTAAAACACCCCTCACACAGTCCATGTAAAACACCCATCAGACAGTCATGTAAAACACCCATCACACAGTCCATGTAAAACACCCATCACACAGTCATGTAAAACACCCATCACACAGTCATGTAAAACACCCATCGCACAGTCCATGTAAAACACCCATCATGCAGTCATGTAAAACACCCATCGCACAGTCCATGTAAAACACCCATCACACAGTCCATGTAAAACACCCATCACACAGTCATGTAAAACACCCATCAGACAGTTAAACACCCATCAGACAGTCCATGTAAAACACCCATCACACAGTCCATGTAAAACATCCATCACACATTCCATGTAAAACACCCATCACACAGTCCATGTAAAACACCCATCACACAGTAAAACACACATCAGACAGTCCATATAAAACACCCATCAGACAGTCCATGTAAAACACCCATCACACAGTCCATGTAAAACACCCATCACACAGTCCATGTAAACACCCATCACACAGTCCATGTAAAACACCCATCACACAGTCCATGTAAAACACCCATCACACAGTCATGTAAAACACCCATCAAACAGTCATGTAAACACCCATCACACAGTCCATGTAAAACACCCATCACACAGTCCATGTAAAAAACCCATCACACAGTCCATGTAAACACCCATCACACAGTCCATGTAAAACACCCATCACACAGTCCATGTAAAACACCCATCACACAGTCCATGTAAAACACCCATCACACAGTCCATGTAAAACACCCATCACACAGTCCATGTAAAACATCCATCACACAGTCCATGTAAAACACCCATCACACAGTCCATGTAAAACACCCATCACACAGTCCATGTAAAACACCCATCACACAGTCCATGTAAACACCCATCACACCCATCACACAGTCCATGTAAAACACCCATCACACAGTCAAACACCCATCACACAGTCCATGTAAACACCCATCACACAGTCCATGTAAAACACCCATCACACGGTCCATGTAAAACACCCATCACACAGTCCATGTAAAACACCCATCAGACAGTCCATGTAAAACACCCATCACACAGTTCATGTAAAACACCCATCACACAGTCATGTAAAACACCCATCACACAGTCCATGTAAAACACCCATCACATAGTCCATGTAAAACACCCATCACAGTCAAACATCCATCAGACAGTCCATGTAAAACACCCATCACAGTCCATGTAAAACACCCATTAGACAATCCATGTAAAACACCCATCACACAGTCCATGTAAAACACCCATCACACAGTTATGTAACACACCCATCACACAGTCCATGTAAAACACCCATCACACAGTCCATGTAAAACACCCATCACACAGTCCATGTAAAACACCCATCACACAGTCCATGTAAAACACCCATCACACAGTCCATGTAAAACACCCATCAGACAGTCCATGTAAAACACCCATCACACAGTCATGTAAAACACCCATCAGACAGTCCATGTAACACACCCATCACACAGTCCATGTAAAACACCCATCACACAGTCCATGTAAAACACCCATCACACAGTCCATATAAAACACCCATCACACAGTCCATGTAAAACACCCATCACACAGTCATGTAAACACCCATCACACAGTCCATGTAAAAACACCCATCACATAGTCCATGTAAAACACCCATCACAGTCAAACACCCATCAGAAAGTCCATGTAAAACACCCATCACAGTCCATGTAAAACACCCATCACACAGTCCATGTAAAACACCATCACACAGTCCATGTAAAACACCCATCACACAGTCCACGTAAAACACCCATCACACAGTCCATGTAAAACACCCATCACACAGTCCATGTAAAACACCCATCACACAGTCCATGTAAAACACCCATCACACAGTCCATGTAAAACACCCATCACACAGTCAAACACCCATCAGACAGTCCATGTAAAACACCCATCAGACAGTCATGTAAAACACCCATCACACAGTCCATGTAAAACACCCATCACACAAACACCCATCACACAGTCCATGTAAAACACCCATCACACAGTCCATGTAAAACACCCATCACACAGTCAAACACCCATCACACAGTCCATGTAAAACACCCATGAGACAGTCCATGTAAAACACCCATCACACAGTCCATGTAAAACACCCATCACACAGTCCATGTAAAACACCCATCAAACAGTCCATGTAAAACACCCATCACACAGTTCATGTAAAACACCCATCACACAGTCATGTAAAAACACCCATCACACAGTCCATGTAAAACACCCATCACATAGTCCATGTAAAACACCCATCACAGTCAAACATCCATCAGACAGTCCATGTAAAACACCCATCACAGTCCATGTAAAACCACCATTAGACAATCCATGTAAAACACCCATCACACAGTCCATGTAAAACACCCATCACACAGTTATGTAACACACCCATCACACAGTCCATGTAAAACACCCATCACACAGTCCATGTAAAACACCCATCACACAGTCCATGTAAAACACCCATCACACAGTCCATGTAAAACACCCATCACACAGTCCATGTAAAACACCCATCAGACAGTCCATGTAAAACACCCATCACACAGTCATGTAAAACACCCATCAGACAGTCCATGTAACACACCCATCACACAGTCCATGTAAAACACCCATCACACAGTCCATGTAAAACACCCATCACACAGTCCATATAAAACACCCATCACACAGTCCATGTAAAACACCCATCACACAGTCCATGTAAAACACCCATCACACAGTCCATGTAAAACACCCATCACACAGTCCATGTAAAACACCCATCACACAGTCATGTAAAACACCCATCACACAGTCCATGTAAAACACACCATCACATAGTCCATGTAAAACACCCATCACAGTCAAACACCCATCAGAAAGTCCATGTAAAACACCCATCACAGTCCATGTAAAACACCCATCACACAGTCCATGTAAAACACCCATCACACAGTCCATGTAAAACACCCATCACACAGTCCACGTAAAACACCCATCACACAGTCCATGTAAAACACCCATCACACAGTCCATGTAAAACACCCATCACACAGTCCATGTAAAACACCCATCACACAGTCCATGTAAAACACCCATCACACAGTCAAACACCCATCAGACAGTCCATGTAAAACACCCATCAGACAGTCATGTAAAACACCCATCACACAGTCCATGTAAAACACCCATCACACAAACACCCATCACACAGTCCATGTAAAACACCCATCACACAGTCCATGTAAA
Organism: Monoplex corrugatus; assembly: GCA_030674185.1. NCBI lineage: Eukaryota > Metazoa > Mollusca > Gastropoda > Littorinimorpha > Ranellidae > Monoplex > Monoplex corrugatus. Next base: position 1,056,023 of record JAPXFY010000023.1, read on the forward strand.
ACACCCATCACACAGTCAAACACCCATCACACAGTCCATGTAAAACACCCATCAGACAGTCCATGTAAAACACCCATCACACAGTCCATGTAAAACACCCATCACACAGTCCATGTAAAACACCCATCAAACAGTCCATGTAAAACACCCATCACACAGTCCATGTAAAACACCCATCACACAGTCCATGTAAAACACCCATCACACAGTCCATGTAAAACACCCATCACACAGTCATGTAAAACACCCATCACACAGTCCATGTAAAACACCCATCACATAGTCCATGTAAAACACCCATCACAGTCAAACACCCATCAGAAAGTCCATGTAAAACACCCATCACAGTCCATGTAAAACACCCATCACACAGTCCATGTAAAACACCCATCACACAGTCCATGTAAAACACCCATCACACAGTCCACGTAAAACACCCATCACACAGTCCATGTAAAACACCCATCACACAGTCCATGTAAAACAACCCATCACACAGTCCATGTAAAACACCCATCACACAGTCCATGTAAAACACCCATCACACAGTCAAACACCCATCAGACAGTCCATGTAAAACACCCATCAGACAGTCATGTAAAACACCCATCACACAGTCCATGTAAAACACCCATCACACAAACACCCATCACACAGTCCATGTAAAACACCCATCACACAGTCAAACACCCATCACACAGTCCATGTAAAACACCCATCAGACAGTCCATGTAAAACACCCATCACACAGTCCATGTAAAACACCCATCACACAGTCCATGTAAAACACCCATCACACAGTCCATGTAAAACACCCATCAGACAGTCCATGTAAAACACCCATCACACAGTCCATGTAAAACACCCATCACACAGTCATGTAAAACACCCATCACACAGTCCATGTAAAACACCCATCACACAGTCAAACACCCATCACACAGTCCATGTAAAACACCCATCACACAATCAAACACCCATCACACAGTCCATGTAAAACACCCATCACACAGTCCATGTAAAACACCCATCACACAGTCCATGTAAAACACCCATCACACAGTCCATGTAAAACACCCATCACACAGTCCATGTAAAACACCCATCACACAGTCCATGTAAAACACCCATCACACAGTCCATGTAAAACACCCATCAGACACCCATCAGACAGTCCATGTTATTTGTTATTTTTATTTAAAGCCCAGCCGACTGCGTGGAGCCATCATGGCTCTAACCATTTCAAAACATACGCAATACTTCAACAAGGAAAAAATTGGGAAAAAAATTAAGTACACATATCAATGCATTCGCCCACATAATCCACGGAGATGCCCCTGGCACTGACCACTCCGTCCAATTTATCACACAGGGGATTTTAAAAAATACCTGAATACAAATTTAAACTTAAGTAAGGACGCTAAAGCATATATAAAAACAGGCCTAAATTACCAAAACTTGATTTCGCATATCTCATTTCCCTACAGCCAAAAATGCAGTAAGTTGTTAATAAATATGCATCTCATAACATACTGAACATGCATTTGTGAGCTGGAAACAATAAAGAGAGGCCTACCTAAACATGTCTCAAAATCCCAACACTACGTGCTAGCATGGATTTCATATAAAAACAATTCTTTTCTGCCAAACGTCTCAAGCAGTTTGTCCAAAACCATTGATTGTGCACAAATGGCTGAGAGTACTACAATGGTCAGTATGTGAGGGAAATAAAAATGTTATCATTTAACATTACCAACTTTGTCTCAACTCACTCGCTACGTACGATTATGCCCCTTGCCGTTCCCCTGATACGCTCTATTTGTATAGGTCATGAGAAAAATTCTCATACAAACAAATGAAAACAGAGTTTTGAAATTTTGCGGGTCATATATTAAAAGATTGGTGTACAAAATGCTGAAATTTCAACTGTCTAACCCTCATGGTTGCTGAGTAATGGTACAAGTAAAATTAGAGAAATTTTCAGGTGAAAAATGTCTTACAAAATACACAGTCAGGTCAATACATCAGTTCCTACAGTCATGTTTTGAATGAAATTTCATAAAATCCAACGTGCACACACTCCACGTGCACTGAAGGAAGAGACAGTGTTGAACAGCGCTAAGTTGTTGAGTATTGTTCAGCCATTTACTTTTCCGTCGTCTGCTTCACTGCGGAGATAGTGGGTCGTGAACTTTGCACTGTCCACACACGAACTGCGTAGTACAGTGACCTCCTGGCCTGAAACGAGGCTAAGAATGACCAAAGAATCTATTTCTAGCTGTTGGTTTCAGTTAATGGAAATACTGAAAGCCCCGCAAATTTTCAAAACTCAAGTCAGATTTCTCCGATGCTCGTAGACAAGCGTTGTTGAGACATGATCGGGAAATCCTGACGCTCGTAGCGAGAGAGTTAATGGCCAACCACACTGCTGAGAGAACTACAATGATCAGGCTCATAGCGAGAGAGTTAATGACCAACCACATTGCTGAGAGAACTACATGTACAATGGTCAGGCTCGTAGTGAGAGAGTTAATGACCAACCACATTGCTGAGAGAACTACAATGATCAGGCTCGTAGTGAGAGAGTTAATGACCAACCACATTGCTGAGAGAACTACAATGATCAGACTCATAGTGAGAGAGTTAATGACCAACCACATTGCTGAGAGAACTACAATGATCAGACTCATAGTGAGAGAGTTAATGGCCAACCACATTGCTGAGAGAACTACAATGATCAGACTCATAGCGAGAGAGTTAATGACCAACCACATTGCTGAGAGAACTACAATGGTCAGGCTCGTAGTGAGAGAGTTAATGGCCAACCACATTGCTGAGAGAACTACAATGATCAGACTCGTAGCGAGAGAGTTAATGACCAACTACATCGCTGAGAGAAGTACAATGATCAGGCTCGTAGCAAGAGAGTTAATGACCAACCACATTGCTGAGAGAACTACAATGGTCACGCTCGTAGCGAGAGAGTTAATGACCAACCACATTGCTGAGAGAACTACAATGATCAGGCTCGTAGCGAGAGAGTTAATGACCAACCACATTGCTGAGAGAACTACAATGATCAGACTCATAGCGAGAGAGTTAATGGCCAACCACATTGCTGAGAGAACTACAATGATCAGACTCATAGCGAGAGAGTTAATGACCAACCACATTGCTGAGAGAACTACATGTACAATGGTCAGACTCATAGCGAGAGAGTTAATGACCAACCACATTGCTGAGAGAACTACAATGATCAGACTCATAGCGAGAGAGTTAATGGCCAACCACATTGCTGAGAGAACTACAATGATCAGACTCATAGCGAGAGAGTTAATGGCCAACCACATTGCTGAGAGAACTACAATGATCAGACTCATAGCGAGAGAGTTAATGGCCAACCACATTGCTGAGAGAACTACAATGATCAGACTCATAGCGAGAGAGTTAATGGCCAAACACATTGCTGAGAGAACTATAATGGTCAGTAGGTGAGGGAAGTAAAAATGTTATCAATTTACATTACCAACTTTAGCTTAGTGACCAACCACATTTCAAATTGTCACAGGCATTGTCATATTCACCAACACCACTAATGACTTCAAGAAAGAATATTTTTTTAAAAAACACATATTGGTCTTACCACGGATGTCCCCACCAGCACAGAAAGCTTTCTCTCCTGCACCTTTGATCATTACCAGTGACACGTTGGGATCAGCCTCCCATTCCTACAAACATACCATATGCATGGGATCAGCCTCCCATTCCTACAAACATACCATATGCATGGGATCAGCCTCCCATTCCTACAAACACACCATATGCATGGGATCAGCCTCCCATTCCTACAAACATACCATATGCATGGGATCAGCCTCCCATTCCTACAAACATACCATATGCATGAGATCAGCCTCCCATTCCTACAAACATACCATATGCATGGGATCAGCCTCCCATTCCTACAAACATACCATATGCATGCATAAATCATACCAATAATAACAATAACAACAGCGATACAAAAATGTGTGTGAAAGTAAGCACACACTTACTGCCCTATCACGCAGTCTCAATCCAAAAAGGTTCCATAGCATTGTCATTGTTCCATAGCATTGTCATTGTAAAACTTTCCATAGCATTGTCATTGTAATACTTTCCACAGCATTGTCATTGTCATACTTTCCATAGCATTGTCATTGTCATACTTTCTATAGCATTGTCATTGTTCCATAGCATTGTCATTGTCATACTTTCCATAGCATTGTCATTGTCATACTTTCTATAGCATTGTCATTGTTCCATAGCATTGTCATTGTAATACTTTCCATAGCATTGTCATTATAATACTTTCCATAGCATTGTCATTGTTCCATAGCATTGTCATTGTAATACTTTCCATAGCATTGTCATTGTAATACTTTCCATAGCATTGTCATTGTAATACTTTCCACAGCATTGTCATTGTAATACTTTCCATAGCATTGTCATTGTTCCATAGCATTGTCATTGTTCCATAGCATTGTCATTGTTCCATAGCATTGTCATTGTTCCATAGCATTGTCATTGTTCCATAGCATTGTCATTGTTCCATAGCATTGTCATTGTAATACTTTCCATAGCATTGTCATTGTAATACTTTCCATAGCATTGTCATTGTAATACTTTCCACAGCATTGTCATTGTAATACTTTCCATAGCATTGTCATTGTTCCATAGCATTGTCATTGTTCCATAGCATTGTCATTGTAATACTTTCCATAGCATTGTCATTGTAATACTTTCCACAGCATTGTCATTGTTCCATAGCATTGTCATTGTAATACTTTCCATAGCATTGTCATTGTAATACTTTCCACAGCATTGTCATTGTAATACTTTCCATAGCATTGTCATTGTAAAACTTTCCATAGCATTGTCATTGTAATACTTTCCATAGCATTGTCATTGTAAAACTTTCCATAGCATTGTCATTGTAATACTTTCCACAGCATTGTCATTGTAATACTTTCCATAGCATTGTCATTGTTCCATAGCATTGTCATTGTAATACTTTCCACAGCATTGTCATTGTAATACTTTCCATAGCATTGTCATTGTAATACTTTCCATAGCATTGTCATTGTAATACTTTCCATAGCATTGTCATTGTAATACTTTCCATAGCATTGTCATTGTTTTCCATAGCATTGTCATTGTAATACTTTCCACAGCATTGTCATTGTAATACTTTCCATAGCATTGTCATTGTAATACTTTCCATAGCATTGTCATTGTAATACTTTCCATAGCATTGTCATTGTAAACTTTCCATAGCATTGTCATTGTAATACTTTCCAAGCATTGTCAATACTTTCCATAGCATTGTCATTGTAATACTTTCCATAGCATTGTCATTGTTCATACATTGTCATGTTCCATAGCATTGTCATTGTAATACTTTCCATAGCATTGTCATTGTAATACTTTCCATAGCATTGTCATTGTCCATAGCATTGTCATTGTAATACTTTCCATAGCATTGTCATTGTATACTTCCATAGCATTGTCATTGTAAAACTTTCCATAGCATTGTCATTGTTAAAACTTTCCATAGCATTGTAATTTAAAACATTTCCATAGCATTGTCATTGTAATACTTTCCATAGCATTGTCATTGTAATACTTTCCATAGCATTGTCATTGTAATACTTTCCATAGCATTGTCATTGTAAACTTTCCATAGCATTGTCATTGTAATACTTCCATAGCATTGTCATTGTTCCATAGCATTGTCATTGTTCCATAGCATTGTCATTGTAATACTTTCCATAGCATTGTCATTGTAATACTTTCCATAGCATTGTCATTGTTCCATAGCATTGTCATTGTAATACTTTCCATAGCATTGTCATTGTAAAACTTTCCATAGCATTGTCATTGTAATACTTTCCATAGCATTGTCATTGTAATACTCATTCTCATCATCACAGCAATGTAATCAGAAATTGCTCAAGATTCTGTAGTCTTCCATGACCTTAGTTTTGGTGGATTTAGAGACCTGAAACGTGTGGCCTGATGGTAGTGACATAAGTAAGATGAGGCACCAAAACAAAAAAAGGAAAAAAAAGGCTGATGACAAAATGGAACAGACCTTAAGTGACTGTCTAATGTTAACACACTTTACACTGAAATATATTTTCAATTGTTAACAAATGACCAGATATGCACAAGATTACAAAGTCATCATTAACTAAAACAAGTATTTCATCAAGTGTAGTTGTACCACTCGCATGCATGTGCGTATAAACACACACACACACACTCACACACATGTACACACTCACACATGTTCGCACACACACGACACACACACAGCACACACACACACACACAACACACATGCTACACATACACAGTGTCATTCTCATTTCACTGACCAGCATCTTGGGGTAGATTTGTCGAATCATGTTCAGGTTGAGGGCATTGAGTGCTTTGGGTCGGTTGAGAACAATGATGCGTTTGTCGTTCACTGCATTGAACAGAGTTTCATCCACAGCCTGACTGGAGAACTGGGCCATTCTCTGCAGCATAAAACATAAAGCTTTGTCCGCACCAACTGTACGTTTGCATTGGATTCATTGAATAAAGCTTGTACTCAAAAAAATGTAGAAGTTCTGTATGTTTAAAGTCATTAAGTTGTATGACAGCCATTTTGAGAAAACGGCCTCTAAAGTTTTTGTGTGCTCTTCCCACACACTTTCCTTAAATTTCTTTATTTGGTGGCTTTGACCCAGTTTGTTTCTAATTTTCGCTGTCATTATCTGAAAGATGCATCAAAGAGCTTTCCATCAGTATATTACATGTGTGGGTACTGTACAGGTTACAGTTCATAATAAGAGACAAAAATAGGTACTTTTGGTAGGAAATTGCGTTCTTTCTGCTGCGATCGTGTATTAATATACCGATTTAAAATTAATTAATAACACCTTTTCAAGAAAAAAAAATTCTGTGGGGGATAGATTATAGTCTACAGAAATCAATTTTGAGAAAAGTCAAAACACCCCAGACAGACCCTCAGTCACCTTTTCAGCTCCTAGTCCTGTTCGACTGACTGCGAGTTAAGACTGATTTCGTGGTGGGAGGTCACACCACACACACACACACACACACACACACACACACACACACATATATAATTATATATATATTATATATATATAATATATATATATAGATATACACACACAGGTACAGGACAGTGAGATATGTGAATTATGAGAAGCTGGACAGGCAGACAAAGACAGAGCAACAGAGAAAGATGTTTCAAACAATGTGTGTGTGTGTGTGTGTGTGTGTGTGTGTGTGTGTGTGTGTGTGTGTGTGTGTGTGTGTGTGTGTGTGTGTGTCGTTGATGTGTGTGCGTGTGTGTGGTGTGTGTGTGTGTGTGTGTGTGTGTGTGTGTGTGTGTGTGTGTGTGTGTGTGTGTGTGTGTGTGTGTGTGTGTGTGTTGTGTGTGTGTGTGGTGTGTGGTTGTGTGTGTGTGTGTGTGTGTGTGTGTGTGTGTGTGGTGTGTGTGTGTGTGTGTGTGTGTGTGTCCATGTGTATGTACTCACAACATGTTTTAGGACAACCTGAAGCCTTTGTAAAGACCTGCAAAGAAGAGATACAAAGAGTAAAATCAAACAAAACCCACAATTAAACCACTACATGCTTCCTTCTCCTGTTCTCTGGGGGAAAAATTCTTACCTTTTGCAGCCTTGAAAACAAATCTATCAGAAAAAAACATCAACAAACTTACTCTCAGTAATGACGTTGAAGTATATGAAACAGGTGAAATTATTAAAACCATGTAAACATTTTATGAAATTTATAAGAGACAGGTACAGGACTGCAATGAGAATAGAAAACAATATAAGCTCTTTCCAAAACATCAAAAGAGAAGTCAGACAGGGTTGTGTTTTGTCACCAGATTTGTTTTCACTTTACAGCGAAAACATCATGAGAAACCTAGAAAGACCCTGGATTAAGGTTGGAGGGAAAATGATAAACAACATTCGATACGCAGATGACACCGTGCTAATTGCAGAAAATAAAAGGGACTTATAAAACCTTGTGAATATACTAGAAATAGAAAGCAAAGGTAAGGGCTTGGAACTAAACAGCAGAAAGACTGAAGTCATGGTGATCAGTAAAAAAAACATGAAATCCTCTCATGCAAAATAACAGCAAATGGCACAACCTTGACATAGGTTGATAAGTTTATAAACCTGGGAACGATCATTTCATCAGACGGCAGATGCACATCAGAAATCATCATCATCATCATCAGGTGCCCTGCCGCATGGCGTTGGCAACCATGGACTTCCATACATCTCTATCTCTCGTTGCCCCTAGCATCTCCCCCACCCTCCTCGTCCCCAGCCACTCTGCAAGTCCGTCCAGCATTCTCTCCCTGGGTCTACCTGGTGCTCTCTTTCCCTCCAGCTTTCCCGTTGTGACCAGGTGCTCCAAATCCCCCTTCCTCATAAAATGGCCTATAAATGTTGCCTGTCTTTTCCTAATCTTCCTTATGAGTGATCTACTTGTGTCTGCCTCCATCAAGACTGTCTCGTTTGTTTTCTTTGCTGTCCATGGAACTCTCAACATTCTTCTTAGAAACCACTTCTCGGCATCAGAAATAGCCGGCAGAATCAGCCAAGCCAAAACAGCATTCAAGAAGATGACAAGCATTCTTACCAACAAATGCCTATCAATTAACATCAGGAAGAGAGTTCTTGAATGTTATATAGAACCAATACTGTTCTATGGATGTGAGACATAGACAGTCAACAAGCAAAGCCAGAACAAGATTGAGGCAGCCAGGGAGAAGATACTAGACGGACTTGCAGAGTGGCTGAAGACAGGAGGGTGGAGGAGATGCTAGGGGCAACGAGAGATAGAGACAGATGGAAGTCCATGATCGCCAACGCCATGCGGCAAGGCACCTGATGATGATGATGAGGTACAAGACTGTACAATCTCTGGCATTATCACAGAGATATACCAACCTTAACACTTGAAGGAACAAATTCTTTGAATGAAGCTAGCTATGCTCTAAAAAAACCACTAAAATAACAAAAGTCTAGGCAAAGGAAGGCTTTACATCTGATTTTCCCCACAGTTCAGTGCATTAGCTGTCAAATCATTAAATGAAAGTTTTGAAAAAGGGAACCTCTCATCAACAACAAAATGCATAATAATTCGCATTCCAAAGGGTGAAAAATGGAAAGTCCTGATAAAAAAACAGGAGACCAATTATAATGTTGAATGTTGTGTATAAAACAGGTTCAGCTTGCATTGCAAACAGGTTGAACAAATTCTAAACTTGATAAATGAAGACCAAATTGGCTTTGCTGCTGAACGTTTTATTGGCGACTATATACGGCATGTACTACGTGATGTTGTTTGGGAATGTACAGTGGTGTTGGTATTTTGGACACAACCTGGAGCAGTCTTGAGTGGTGTTTGTTCCAGTGTGTCTTCTTTAGATATTACTGAAATGATTGTATTGTTTGGACATGACACCAATTTCAAATAGGATAAAATGTCTTAGACTCAATTATGTTCCATGCAAAATTCTACATTTGCAAATGCAACTACATAAAGACTACACCAAATGTCACTTTGTTCAGAAAGCATTTAAAAATAGTTTTTGACACACACGCAACACATAACATTAATGAACATGACATATAAGTTTAAGAATGATTGGGTTTCCAATAAATCATTAGTAGACATGTAGACGGTTGAAATATCTATGGCTGAAATTGCATCAATGAACATAACATAATAAATGTGAGAATAAGTGGGTTCCCTCCAAAACACCAGTAGACATACAGATTGTTGAAATACATAAGACTGATCTTCTTACTGAAATAGATGCTGAGTGAAATTTTGCAAGTTTGACTTTTTTGGACATGAAGTGTGTCAGTATTGTTAATACTTTTCTGCCGCTTTACATAACAATAAAGAACATAAATGCGTGATGATTATGAATATGATGATACTATATATGTACTATTATTAATACTTTTCTGCCACTTTACATATAAGGTATATAAATTATGTGTGATGATTATGAACACATTAATACTACAAATATTGTTAATATTTTCCTGCCACATTACATATACGGTACATAAATGTTTGATGATTATGTCACGTTGATACTACATGTGAAATAGGTTTATTTGCTCATTACATTCTGTCTGTCTGTTCTTCTACAAAAGGCAAAAAACCACACAAAGTATCTAAAAATTGTTTTAATTACTCAATGAACACACACTAAACTATTCTTAAAAATCTGAATCACAGTGATTGCCTGCATTCAGGATACCAGAAACCAGTCACATGAAAACAGAATAACAATGCGTACTTCACTGACAGAAACCAGTCACATGAAAACACAATAACAATGTGTACTTCACTGACAGAAACCAGTCACATGAAAACACAATAACAATGTGTACTTCACTGACAGAAACCAGTCACATGAAAACACAATAACAATGCGTACTTCACTGACAGAAACCAATCACATGAAAACACAATAACAATGCGTACTTCACTGACAGAAACCAGTCACATGAAAACACAATAACAATGCATACTTCACTGACAGAAACCAGTCACATGAAAACACAATAACAATGTGTACTTCACTGACAGAAACCAGTCACATGAAAACACAATAACAATGTGTACTTCACTGACAGAAACCAGTCACATGAAAACACAATAACAATGTGTACTTCACTGACAGAAACCAGTCACATGAAAAGAATAACAATGTGTACTTCACTGACAGAAACCAGTCACTGAAAACACATAACAATGTGTACTTCACTGACAGAAACCATCACATGAAAACACAATAACAATGTGTACTCAACTGACAGAAACCAGTCACATGAAAAACATTAACAATGTTACTTCACTGACAGAAACCAGTCACATGAAAACACAATAACAATGTGTACTTCACTGACAGAAACCAGTCACATGAAAACACAATAACAAGTGTAACTTCACTGACAGAAACCAGTCACATGAAAACACAATAACATGCTTATTTCACTGACAGAAACAATCACATGAAAACAGAAATAACAATGCGTACTTCACTGACAGAAACAGTCACATGAAAACACAATAACAATGCGTACTTCACTGACAGAACCAGTCACAGAAAATCACAGTAACAATGTGTACATTCACTGACAGAAACCAGTACATAAAACACAGTAACATGTTACTTCACTGACAGAAACCAGTCACATGAAACACAATAACAATGCTTATTTCACTGACAGAAACCAATCAACATGAAAACAGAAAAACAATGCGTACTTCACTGACAGAAACCAGTCACATGAAAACAATAACAATGCATATTTCACTGACAATCAATTTGTCAACCAAATAATGTGTTATCATTCTATTTTCACATGTTTCTGGTAAACCATCTTTAGCTTAAGCTTCAAACCTGACATGTTATTTCTTTTGACCTCATTTGTATGAAGTTGCATGGAGTAACCAGGTTTAAATTTTATCTTGTTGCTGTTGGTGGAGGTAGTGGTGATGGTGGCTGTGATACGTCCTTAAGGCTTTTCGTTTCCCCTTGAAACTTTAACTGTCACTGTAACTTATGTATAGATAAATACACATGAGCTACCAGCTGTCTGTCTTTAAGATGGATACAAAAATACACGTACAAAGAAGCATACAAACCTGAGAATCATGTTTTATCAGGATGGCAAAGCAAGCAGCAAACCTGTAACAAGACAGCAGGAGTGAATGTCAAATCAGGAATGCACACAGCATGTATATAAAATTTTAGTTTTAACTGGGCGTGACCTTGTGCTTGGAAAGCCAATTCATCTGCCAAGTCACACAACAAAACAACAGGAAACAAGTCATATTTCTTTGGAAATCAGCTCTGCCAAGTCACCCAACAAAACAGGAAACAAGCCATACTTCCCTGGAAATCAGCTTTGTCATTCATGGACAACATGCCACCATCACTTCCTTTTGGGAGGGTCCTCTCATTGGTGCGGGCAAATTAGTTCTGGGCAATTTCCATTGGCAAGCCTTCCTGTTGTTGCTGGTGATTTTTCACCCTTTGACTCCTGGCACCCTGTCCACCAGTATCCTGCATTGTCAACCATGCTAGCAAAGCAAAAACTTAACCCTCTGAAGCTGGTAGATAGGGTGCGGAAGTCAAAGGTTAAACAGTTCAGAAAGGGCCAATTTTATTTCCTAAGTGTTGCAAGGAATGGAAGAGGGCACAGAGGGCTGAGAGTAGACAGGAAGGACAGAGACACTAACTAGCGCGTTTTGGTCCAGTTTCTGCACACCTGTCGCCCACTGTGACAGTCACTACAGTGACTGCCTTTCCTTCTGGTAGAAATGGTCATCACAAATCCTTCAATTCCACCATCAATAACAGACACACAACAACAAAAGCAATAAAAAAAAAAGACATGCACTTTTTGGTAAGTCAAGGATCAACTTTCCTACTGTCCCTTGAAAAATGACATGGAAACAAAGCACATCCTGTTTACACTTACCCACTATACCTTTACCACTTACCCTACTATTCCTTTACCACTTACCTCACTATACCTTTACCACTTACCCTACTATACCTTTACAACTTACCCCACTATACCTTTACCACTTACCCTACTATACCTTTACAACTTACCCCACTATACCTTTACCACTTACCCTACTACTTACCCTACTATACCTTTACCACTTACCCCACTATACCTTTACCACTTACCCTACTATACCTTTACCACTTACCCTACTATACCTTTACCACTTACCCTACTATATTAACCCCACTATACCTTTACCACTTACCCTACTATACCTTTAGCAATTACCCTACTATACCTTTACCACTTACCCTACTATACCTTTACCACTTACCCTACTATACCTTCATCACTTACCTACTATACCTTCATCACTTACCCTACTATACCTTTACCACTTACCCCACTATACCTTTACCACTTACCCTACTATACCTTTACCACTTACCCTACTATACCTTTACAACTTACCCTACTATACCTTTACAACTTACCCCACTATACCTTTACCACTTATCCCACTATACCACTTACCCTACTATACCTTTACCACTTACCCCACTATACCTTTACCATTTAACCCACTATACCTTTACCACTTACCCCACTATACCTTTACCACTTACCCTACTATACCTTTACCACTTACCCCACTATACCTTTACCACTTACCCTACTATACCTTTACCACTTACCCCACTATACCTTTACCACTTACCCTACTATATCTTTATCACTTACCCCACTATACCTTTACAACTTACCCTACTATACCTTTACCACTTACCCAACTATACCTTTACCACTTACCCTACTATACCTTTACCACTTACCCCACTATACCTTTACCATTTACCCTACTATACCTTTACCACTTACCCTACTATACCTTTACCACTTACCCCACTATACCTTTACCACTTACCCTACTATACCTTTACCACTTACCCTACTATACCTTTACCACTTACCCAACTATACCTTTACCACTTACCCTACTATACCTTTACCACTTACCCTACTATACCTTTACCACTTACCCTACTATACCTTTACCACTTACCCCACTATACCTTTACCACTTACCCTACTATACCTTTACCACTTACCTACTATACCTTTACCACTTACCCCACTATACATTTACCACTTACCTCACTATACCTTTACCACTTACCCCATAATACCTTTACCACTTACCCCATTATAACTTTACCACTTACCCTTTTCTACTTATCCCACTACAACCTTTTCCACTTACCCCACTATACCTTTACCACTTACCCTTTTCTACTTATCCCATTATATCTTTTCCACTTACCCTACTACACCTTTTTCACTTATCCTTTTCCACTTACCCTTCTATACCTTTTTACACTTACCCCATTACATCTTTACCACTTACCCCACTAACCTTTTCCACTTATCCTTTTCCACTTACCCTTCTATACCTTTTTACACTTACCCCATTACATCTTTACCACTTACCCCACTACACCTTTTTCACTTATCCTTTTCCACTTACCCTTCTATACCTTTTTACACTTACCCCATTACATCTTTACCACTTACCCCACTACACCTTTTTCACTTATCCTTTTCCACTTACCCTTCTATACCTTTTTCCACTTACCCCATTACATCTTTACCACTTACCCCACTACACCTTTTCCACTTACCCTACTATACCTTTACCACTTACCCTTTTCTACTTACCCCACTACACCTTTTCCACTTACCACACTATCTTTTCTTTCACTTTCTCTATAAAGCTGAAACTTACATTAGTCATGGAAGATACAGAGCATCAACTCAAGAGTAAAATATTGATTTACATGTATGCATGCATCAATTACTGTGAGAAGAATAGAATACCTCTGTAATATAATCAGTCTAATGGATACTTGATATGAGTGCTTGTGTGAGTCAAACTGAGAAACTGAAAATGGTAATGGTAGGTAGTCTTATTCATTGTCACATAGGATACAGAGAAAACAGCATAATTTGCGGCAAAGAGAAATTGTAAGTATGCAGAAAACCTGTCCACAAGAATACTAGACATACTCATCTCCTCCACATCCTTTGCTTTCACACCAAGACTGCTGCCCAGTGGAATAATCCTATGCGTCACCATTTTTTAAAAGATCTCATAGAAATTCATCCTCCACCTCGATTCAAACCCACACATCCAAGGTGGTAAGGCATCTCAAGGCCAAGTCAGCTTTGTCAAGGACACCTTAACCACTTAGCTATCAGACACCGGTGACTACAGGGCAATTTATGAAAATCACTTTTGTTCCTTCTCAACCAGGTTTTGCTGGAATTCGTTTTCAGCTGCTTCTGCCACTGTCTTCAGGGCTCTGGTCCTCTCCTTCCCAGAAATCAACAGCTGTTTCATAAAGTCAATGGCATACAAGTGTATCAACCCCCTTGCTCCAAACCCTGTGGCAAGGACTTTGACGTGAAAGCTGGATTTCCTAAAGTTGCTGGCTAGACTGATTTATAGTTTTCACTACAATTCCAGTCTTGTAGACATGGCATGACTCCATTCTCCTTTTACCCAGCACAGGGAGTTTGATCAAATTCAACTGTTTCGTTGAATGGTAGTGGAGAACTATATCTGGTCTCATGCCACTCTTGCTAATGATGCCCAACCACCTCTACTCAATCGCTGAGATTGTGGCAGCATATCGCCATATGTCTGCCTTACAATTGCTAGAGATCATCATCAGTAATACCCACACCATGTTCCTGTTAGACAGTCCAAAGTCTCCAGACAATGGTCCTAGACTTCTTGTTTGGAATACCAGAAAGTTCAAGTATGTTAAAAAAACATCTTATGACACTGTTCAAAACCCACAGCCAGAAAGAACTCTTCTCATCTTAAACTGCCAAAGGCTCAGAACTTTCACTGTAAGATGCAGTGATTAAATGATATAATTGCAAACAGTGTTTCCACTGGAAGCAGACTGTGTTGAAAGAAGGTCCCCATAGACAACAGACTCTGTTTACTGTCATCTGAACCTGAGCCATCCTGATGTTTTCATGTGGTGC
Source organism: Monoplex corrugatus (assembly GCA_030674185.1). NCBI lineage: Eukaryota > Metazoa > Mollusca > Gastropoda > Littorinimorpha > Ranellidae > Monoplex > Monoplex corrugatus. Next base: position 1,071,703 of record JAPXFY010000023.1, read on the forward strand.
AGCATCTTTCTCCTTACATTCGCTTAATGACTTCCGCTTCTTGCAGACAGAACTTGCGTCTCTGCCTCCATTAACCAGGTATCAAATCCTCACCATCAGCAGGACAACATACTAAAGACTGAAGCTGGCAAGTCATGACTATTCATGGAACCAACAGAGCAGAAGGGCCAAATAATGGAACCAGGTCAAGACAGACAAAATTGCTAGTTAAGAATTAGAATATATGTCAGTTGTCCATGCTTCAATTGGGGTTATAGGACCAACTGAATTGAACACAAAATACTGTGGCTCTGTTGTGTGTGTGTGTGTGTGTGTGTGTGTGTGTGTGTGTGTGTGTGTGTGTGTGTGTGTTGTGTGTGCATGTGTTTTGTGTGTGTGTGTGTGTGTGTGTGCGTGTATGTGTGTGTGTGTTTGTGTGCTTGTTTGCTACAGATGTATCTGTGTGTGTGTGTGTGACTGCGTGTGTGTGTGTGTGTGTGTTGACTGCGTGTGTCTGTGTGTGTGTGTGTGTGTGTGTGTGTGCGCGCGTGTGTGTTTGTGTGCATGTGTAACATGATTTGCCGTTTGAAATTTTGCCTCACAGGAAGGGACACAGTAATGACTACACTTACCTGTCTTGATTAAAATAAAACCAAATCCAGTGACCTTTGTCCTCCAGACTTGACCTCATCGTTGACCCTTAGCCAAAGTTAAGACACAGTACGAGCATCAACTATCTAGGCCTACCGGCTAAGTAAATGCCAGGCATTTGATTTGCCCTGCAAGCGGCTGTGTGTGCGTGTGTAAAAGCGAACGACACCGGCTGTGGTGTGGGTTTTAATTTCCACAGTTTGCAAGCGACGAAAACAGTTTCTAAAACATTGAGGGTCCTGGTCAAGTGTTCGTCGACTTACCGTGTGACCCCAACAACAGCGACTCGATCACCAGAACGCGTAAAGCCACACTACCCTCTCCTGCAACAGAAGTTATGTTTGGTGGGACGTCGGGGAGAAATAATTTTTCGGAAACATGACGTGTTTGCTACATATGCATCTGTGTATGTGTTGTGTGTGTGGGGTGTGTGTGTGTGTGTGCGCGTGTGACTGCGTGTGTCACTGTGTGCGTGTGTGTATGTGTGTGCGTGTGCGTGTGTGGGCCTGGGGGGGGGGGGGAGGCGGGAGTATTTAATTTTTTTTTTATTGTCAGTATGTACAGTTAAATTAAATCTCCTGTTTTTGCAAATAGCAAGAAATCAAGTTTCTTTTGCAGTTACAGAGGAGTTAGACAAGGTCTGAAGGTGACAGTCTTTCGCTTGTTCTGTTTTCTCTGTAGGCTACTCAATGATCTTGAGTGATACAATTAAACAATCATTGTTTACCATGTAATACTGACTGGTGCCCGATTCATTATGTAGTAACTATAAATACTTTACGCTGATGATACATGTTATTATCAGACTCTGAGAGAGGTTTACAAAAATCTCTAAGGACTGCATGACTATAGTATCCATTGGAAACTTGAAGCTGATGAAAAAAAACAACAACAAAAAACAAGGAGATGGTTTTTAATGGACGAAATTGTTCGTATGTCTTACATTATGGACCAAAAAACACTGAAACTGTAGGCCTACATACCTTCAAATACTTAGGGACGGAATTTTGTCCAATTGGTAAACTTTGTACGGGTAAAAATACTTCTTACGATCAAGATCAGAAAGCTATGTTTTTATTATTGCAGACAACCAGAAATCGAGATTTGCTTGTCAGCAAGTTATACAATACTACCGTTGTAGCTATATTACTGTATGGGTGTGAATTATGGCGGTGTAAGAACTTGAACTTGCTTGAGAAATTGCAGCTTATATTTTTTAAGCATTTGTTAAGATTACTGAGAAGTAATGAAAACAATAATGACATTTATACGGTGCCAAATCTTGATATATAAATCAAATCAAAGCATTTATTGGCACTGACAAAACATCAAGGGTACAAAACACACACAGACCAGGAGGGGGTGGACAGGATGGGAATAGGACAAAAAAGTGGGCACAAAAGGGTGAACAAAATGGTGGGCACAAAAGGGTGAACAAAATGGTGGGCACAAAAGGGTGAACAAAATGGTGGGCACAAAAGGGTGAACAAAAAGGTGGGCACAAAAGGATGAACAAAAAGGTGGGCACAAAAGGGTGAACAAAAAGGTATGTCTTCGAGTTAGGGTTGGGGGGGGGGGGGAGACCTGTTGCAAACAGCTTGTCTTCCATATTACCCCACCCTGGCTTGCGCCCTGGACAGGTCACTCCAGCTTGGCATCATGGTGGCGAAACAACACGGGAAGCAGCAGTCTATCGACTATAAGCTGTCACTGAACTGGCGTAGAGTGTGGCGACAGGGACTGCTTCTAACGGTGGTAGACATTCTCGGATCTCACTAGACAGCTACCGCCCGCCTAAGCTGGGCAGCCCCCAGCCAAATATATGCTGTCCCGCCACAGTCTGCCTTCTCATTTGGGTGCCTGGAGATTAGGAAAACATTGACAAGCAGACTGCAAGACCAGCACCAAGCAAAAAAAAAAAAAAATCAAACATAAAACAAGAGGCCAGCTGTCAAACTGGGATGTTGGAACGTCAGCACAATGACAACAGGGCTATCAGTACAATGACAACAGATAGGTAGAAAGAAACTCTAGGGAGAGCTAGACAACAGAAGGTCTTCAGAGAAGTAACCCCCTTTAGACAAGTGTTTCGGCCCTGAACTCCTTACACTCTGCTGTTGTCTTTTTTTTTTTTTTTTTCCCACGCGATTCTGCGCTTCAGAACTGCGGTACGCGGTTTTACCAATGTGCTAACGGGACACACATCATCTGTAGGGAATTTAATCCTTATGAAGTTCATTTTTGGTTCCTCCTTGCCCAGATCCAGCTTGAGCTCCTTTCTGCTGCCTCTGCCATCGCTTTAAGGCTCTAGTCCTCTTCTTCCCAGAAATGGCGAGTTGTTTCATGAGATCATAAGCGGAGGTGCCCACAAACCCTCTTGCCCCGACCTCTATGGCGAAGATTTTGACCCGCAGACCTGCTCTCTTCAGGGTGCTGGCAAGACGGCGTATTTTTCGGTCTTGTAGATATGTGCTTCTTCCATTCTGCTTTTGTATGGCACAGTGAGCTCTATCAGAATCACTTGTTTCGAGGAGTCAGAGTGGAGAGCGATGTCTGGTCTCATGCCTGTCTTGCTGATGACATCTGGGTAATTTCTCCACTCTGGGAGGTCTGCTGTACACTCCCAGTCGACTGCTCCATCCAGAAGACCCTTTGGCAATGTGCTGGTTGTCATAGCAATTTCGGGCCAGACCTGTTTCCCTCCAGCTTTGTAGAACGTTATCATAGCAATTGGTGCGTTTGGGGTCATGGTTTTTTTTGCTAACCACGTCTGTGATCACTTTCAGAACTTGGTTGTGCCTCCATGTATACCTTCCTTGGGCTAGCGCTACTTTGCAAGAGCTTAGGACATGTTCCACTGTTTGTTTCTTCTGACAGAGCGGACATGCTGGGTCATCTGATTTCCCCCATTTCACTAAGTTTGCATTCGAGGGGAGCAGGTCATATACAGATCTGAGGAGGAAGCTTATCCTTAGAGGAGCCATGTGCCACATATCGTTCCAGCTGAGACTTCTTTGGAGTGCACTGTCCCATGTTGTCCATTGCCCCTGTTGACCTTGCTGGACTGCCTTCTGCACTCTTTTGACATCTTCTTCTTTCTTCAACTCCTGTATGATCATGTCTCTTTTTTCCTTCCCTTTGGCTTTGGACCACCACTGCATTTTTGTTGCTCCCAGTCCCTGTCTGTTGGTTTGCGTGTGTCCAATTATTTCTTTGATGCTGAGGTTTCTCTTGGCATTGTTTACAGCCTCTTGGGCTTTCCATTTTTTGCCAGTTCTCAGCTTTGGCTGAACTGATCTCACGATATTGTCTTTCGATTCCTCCAGCATGCTCAACAGTCTTGCTTTTCCAACTTTGTATTCCTCCACTATGGATTTGAGAGGTAGCTTCAGCATTGCTTACGACAGTAGAATGCAACATCAGTGAGACCAGGTGGGACACCGAGCCATCAGTACAATGACAACAGGGCCATCAGTACAATGACAACAGAGCTATCAGTACAATGACAACAGAGCTATCAGTACAATGACAACAGAGCTATCAGTACAATGACAACAGGGCCATCAGTACAATGACAACAGAGCTATCAGTACAATGACAACAGGCTATCAGTACAATGACAACAGTGCTATCAGTACAATGACAACAGGGCCATCAGTACAATGACAACAGGGCCATCAGTACAATGACAACAGAGCTATCAGTACAATGACAACAGAGCTATTCAGTACAATGACAACAGGGCTATCAGTACAATGACAACAGGGCTATCAGTACAATGACAACAGGGCTATCAGTACAATGACAACAGGGCTATCAGTACAATGACAACAGTGCTATTAGTACAATGACAACAGGGCTATCAGTACAATGACAACAGGGCTATCAGTACAATGACAACAGGGCTATCAGTACAGTGACAACAGGGCTATCAGTACAATGACAACAGTGCTATAGTACAGTGACAACAGGCTATTAGTACAGTGACAACAGGGCTATCAGTACATGACAACAGGGCTATCAGTACAGTGACAACAGGGCTATCAGTACAATGACAACAGGGCTATCAGTACAGTGACAACAGGGCTATCAGTACAATGACAACAGGGCTATCAGTACAATGACAACAGGGCTATCAGTACAATGACAACAGGGCTATCAGTACAATGACAACAGGGCTATCAGTACAGTGACAACAGGGCTATCAGTACATGACAACAGGGCTATCAGTACAATGACAACAGGGCTATCAGTACAGTGACAACAGGGCTATCAGCACAATGACAACAGGGCTATCAGTACAATGACAACAGGGCTATCAGTACAATGACAACAGGGCTATCAGTACAATGACAACAGACAACAGGGCTATCAGTACAATGACAACAGGGCTATCAGTACAGTGACAACAGGGCTATCAGTACAATGACAACAGGGCTATCAGTACAATGACAACAGGGCTATCAGTACAATGACAACAGGGCTATCAGTACAATGACAACAGGGCTATCAGTACAATGACAACAACAACAGGGCTATCAGTACAATGACAACAGGGCTATCAGTACAGTGACAACAGGGCTATCAGTACAATGACAACAGGGCTATCAGTACAGTGACAACAGGGCTATCAGTACAGTGACAACAGGGCTATCAGTACAATGACAACAGACAACAGGGCTATCAGTACAATGACAACAGGGCTATCAGTACAATGACAACAGGGCTATCAGTACAATGACAACAGGGCTATCAGTACAATGACAACAGTGCTTATCAGTACAGTGACAACAGGGCTATCAGTACAATGACAACAGACTCAACAGGGCTATCAGTACAATGACAACAGGGCTATCAGTACAATGACAACAGAGCTATCAGTACAATGACAACAGGCTATCAGTACAATGACAACAGGGCTATCAGTACAATGACAACAGGGCTATCAGTACAATGACAACAGAGCTATCAGTACAATGACAACAGGCTATCAGTACAATGACAACAGGGCTATCAGACAATGACAACAGGCTATCAGTACAATGACAACAGTGCATATTAGTACAACAATGACATACATGCATGCTATTAATGTACAGTGACAACAGGGCTATCAGTACAATGACAACAGTGCTATCAGTACAATGACAACATGACAACAGGCTATCAGTACATGACAACAGGGCTATCAGTACAATGACAACAGGCTATCAGTACAATGACACAGGGCTATCAGTACAATGACAACAGGCTATCAGTACAATGACAACAGGGCTATCAGTACAATGACACAGGCTATCAGTACATGACAACAGGCTATCAGTACAATGACAACGGGCTATCAGTACAATGACAACAGGCTATCATACATGACAACAGGGCTATCAGTACAATGACAACAGGCTATCAGTACAATGACAACAGGATCATTACATGACAACAGCTACAGTCAATGAACAGATCTAAGACAAGGCTATCATACTGACAGCAGTCACAGTCAGAATGAAACAGGCTCAGTACACAGGCTATCAGTACAGACACAGGCTTCGAAAACAGCTATAGTACAGACAACGTTCAGACATACAAAGCTATCAGTAAAAGCATGTAGACACGTATCAGTACAACAGCTACAGCATGCAGGCACATATGAACAGGTACGTATGACACGCTCAACAGAACGGTATAGTAAATGACACAGCATCTCATGACAACAGCTATATATGCAACAGGTATATACATGCAACAGCTCGCAATGAACAGGTCAGACATACAAAGTATCAGACATGACAACAGTACCAAACAGTATCGTACAATGCACAGGGCTATAGTACTGACAACAGATGTACATCACAGTGTACAGCAACAGCTAGACATGACAACAGGGTTCATACAAAGGCTATCAGTACATGAACAGGCACAGTACACATGTATACAAGCGCTATCATAATGCAACGGCAACACAACAGTATATCAATGCAACGCTATATATGAAAAGGCTATCAGATACAAGTTCTTGAAGGCATAAGAACAGGCTTCAGTAAATGAACAGCCAGTACATGACAACAGTTCAGTACAACAAGCTTCAGTACAATGAACGGCATCAGTACAGACACGGATACATGAACCTAGTACAAGACGGTATCATACATGCAAAGTTCATACATGAACGGCTACAGTAAGAAAAGGACTATACAACAGCTACAGTCATGAACAGGCTTAATGACAAGCTACGTCATGAACGGATCGACAGACAAGGGTATCGTCATGAAACACATCTACATGAAAACAGCTACACAGTATCATATAAAGTATCAGACATGCAACGCTATCAACAAAGTATCAGCAACAGGAAAAATACAACTAGCACAGGCTATCATACATGACAACAGGTATCAGTACAATGAACAGGGTATATACAATACAACAGGGCTACAGTACATGACAACAGGCTATCAGTACAATGACAACAGCTATCAGACAATACAACAGGCCAGTACATGACAACAGGCATCAGTACATGACACAGGCTATCATAATGCAACAGGCTATCATACATACAAAGCTATCAGTACATGACAACAGGCTATCAGTACATGACAACGGGTATCAGTCATGACAACGGTATCAGTACATGACAACAGCTATCAGACATGACAACAGGCTATCAGTACATGACAACAGGCTATCGTACATGACAAAGGGTATCAGACATGACAACAGGGTACAGTACATGCAAATGCTCAGTACATACAACAGCTATCGTACAATGACAACAGGCTATCGTACAATGACAACAGGCTATCAGTAAATGCAATGGCTCAGTACAATGAAAGGCTATCAGTACAATGACAAAGTGCTATCAGTACAAGACAACAGGCTATCGCATACAACAGTATCAGTACATGCACAGGGCTCAGTACAATACAAAGGTATCGTACAATGACAACAGGCTACAGTACAAGACAACAGGCTATCAGTACATGACAACAGGGCTATCAGTACAATGACAACAGGCTATCAGTACAATGACAACAGGATAGTACATGACAACAGGTATAGTACAAGACAACAGGGCTATCAGTACAATGACAACAGGCATCAGCTAAACAGGCTTCAGTACATGACAACAGGGCTATCAGTACAATGACAACAGGCTTCATACAATGACAACAGGGCTACTTAAACAGGCTATCAGTACAATGACACAGGGCTATCAGTACAATGACAACAGGCTTCAGTACATACAACAGGCTATCAGTACAATGACACAGGCTATCAGTACAATGACAACAGGCTATCAGTACAATGACAACAGGGCTATCAGTACATGACAACAGGCATACATGACACGGGCTTCAGTACAGCAACAGGCTATCAGTACAATACAACAGGCTATCAGTACATGACAACAGGCTATCAGTACATGACAACAGGCTATCAGTACAATGACAACAGGGCATCAGTACAATGACAACAGGGCTATCAGTACAATGACAACAGGGCTATCAGTACAATGACAACAGGGCTATCAGTACAGTGACAACAGGGCTATCAGTACAATGACAACAGGCTATCAGTACAACAGTGCTATCAGTACAATGACAACAGGGCTATCAGTAACAGGCATCAGACAAGACAAATGCTATCAGTACAACAGGGCTATCAGTACAATGACAACAGGGCTATCAGTACAATGACAACAGAGCTATCAGTACAATGACAACAGGGCTATCAGTACAATGACAACAGAGCTATCAGTACATGACAACAATGCTATCAGTACAATGACAACAGGCTATCAGTACAATGACAACAGGCTATCAGTACAATGACAACAGGGCTATCAGTACAATGACAACAGGGCTATCAGTACAAGTGACAACAGGGCTATCAGTACAGTGACAACAGGGCTATCAGTACAATGACAACAGGGCTATCAGAGAACCTCCATGACATCAGCGATGCAAGAAAGACAACCATCATCAACGATGAGCTCCTGAGACTACAGGTAGACTGCCGTCTTACAAGGAACACGTCTAGCTGACTCAGGCAAGCTCAAGGAGAAAGACTACACTTTCTTCTGGCAAGGAAAGTGTGCTGAAGAACTCAAAGAACATGGAGATGGATCTGCAGTCAGGAACTCCCTGCTGAAAATGGTGTTGATCGAGGTGACAAGGGATCTGCACACCAGCTGACTCTCCAGCTCTATGCGTGTGACAGCCCAGTCACTCTTATTAGCGCTATGCTCCTATCCTAACATCTGCACTGGAGGAATAGAAAGAGTTCTATGCTAACCTCAACGACATTATCGAGAATATCCCTCACAAAGAACACCTTGTCCTCCTTGGTGACTTCAACGTCAGAGTGAGTGCCGATCACGACTCTTGACCTTCCTGCCTTGGACGTTTTGGAGTTGGCAAAATCAATGAAAATGGGCAGCGATTCTGGAGCTTTGTTCCTATTACGGCATCTGCATGAATAACTCTTATTTCCACTCGAAGCCTTAACGCTAAGTCTCATGAAGACATCCTCAATCAAACCATTAGCACCAACTGGACATGGTCATTGTCAAACCTCAAGTTCAAGCTTCTCATGCGCACATACCATAGTGCAGGCTGTGACACAGACCACTCACTAGTGTGATGCCAGAATAAGCCACAACTTTAAAAGCTCTACCGTACCAAGACACGGTACCAGAGAAAGTTAAGGAATTTGCCAAGTCTCTCAGAGATGCTCTATCCACAGACCAACCGCACAATTCTGCCTATGAAAAATGAGACCACCTCCGGGAGACCATTCAGGAGACAGCCTTAGCTACCTTTGGGAGGAAGACCTCCAAGAACAATGACCGGTTTGAAACCAAGTCCAGTGAGAGGACCCCCGTTATTGAAGCAAAGCGTGCTGCCCTTGCTGAATACAAGCGCTCATCAAGACAGAAATCCCTGCAAGCACTCAGAGCTGCCCGACAGCAAGAAGATTGTGTCAGTGAATCCTGGCAGCAGCTGAATGGCGAATCCAGACTGCAGTAGCCACAGGCGACATAAGAGATATGTAGGCTACAAAGGCACCAAAAAAGCTCTTGGTCAAACACAGAGCAGAACAGCCCCCATCAGATCCACCAGTGGGGAAGTGATCACCGACAAAGACAAGCAGATAGAGAGACGGGTGGAACACTACTCACAGCTATACTCCCAGGAGAACTTCGTTGCCACTTCAGCCCTTGATGCCATCGACCCTCTGCCCGTCATAGAGGAGCTAGATGCTAAACCAACACTAGACGAATTCCGCAAAGCAATTAGCAGCTTGGGCTGTGGGAAAGCACCTGGTAATAATGGCATATTCCCATACCTCATCAAGCGCTACACGAACACCTCATGTAGCCCCTGCATGATGTCCTCTGTCAGTTGTTGGAGAGAAGGAACAGTACCACAAGACACGAGAGATGCCAAGATCTTCACCCTCTAAGAAGAAAGGAGACAGAAGCGACTGTAATAACTATAGGGACATTTCCCTACTGAGCGTCGTTGGCAAACTGTATGCCCGAGTCGTGTTGGCACGTCTCCAAAAGCTAGCTGGTCAGCAGGGATAGACTGTTCAACATTATCCTGAAAATAGGATGACCCCCAAAGCTGCACTGTCTGATCAGATCATTCCACAACGATATGAAGGCAATCATCCAGTACGAGGGGAGTATGTCCAAACCATTTCAAGCTTGGCGTCCATGAGTTGTCCTTGCCCCACCGCAGATTGGACTTGGTATCCAGATGTACCATCCTTTTGGTTCAAGGTCTCTTATTAACGTGTTCAGTGTCATGGGATCATCATCATCATCATCATCATTATCATCATCGTGTGCCTTGCAGCATGGCGTTGGCAATCAGAACGTATCTTTTGTCACTGCAAGTTTGTCTCCTACCCTTTCTGTCCTCACCCAATCTGCAAAACTGTAAAATCTTTTCTCCCTAGGTCTACTCGGTGCTCTTTTCCCATCTGGCTTTCCAGTTGTGACTAGGTACTCAAATTCCTCTCGCTTCATAAAATGTCCCATGAATGTTGCTTGTGTTTTCCTGATCGTCATTAATATTCTTTTTTGTTTGCCTTTTTCAACAATGTCTAGATCTAGTTTATTTTTCTTTGCTGTCCATGGAACTCTTAACAGTCTTGTTAAAAACCACACTTCAGCTCTCAGTCTTGTTCTGACTTTGCTTGTTGTTTGTCCAGGATTCGTATCCCTATAACAGTATTGGTTCTATGAATACTGAAAAACTCACTTCCCGATGTCAGTGCTATGCAAGAGTTCACAGGCTCTCATTACACAGCAGAGCAAACATGAAGACACGAGTATCTTTAGATGGATAACAATAAATAAATAAACAAATAAATAAATAAAAGGACACTAAGGTCATGGTTTGCTTCCTGGAGGAATGTCCAGATTTGAATAACATTGTTGTTGCTGAAATTCCAACTGCCCTGAAAGGAAAAGTCTACAACCAATGCATTCTGCCCACAGTCACCTACAGTACAGAAACGTGGAATCTAACGAAAAAAATCGCTTTGAAACTAAGAACCATGTAGCAAGCACACGAGAGAATCATGGTTGGTATCACCTGGAAAGATCACAAAACGGCTCAGTGGATCACAGGGAAAAAAAAAGTGCGAGACATCCTGGAAACCGTCAACAAACTGAAATGGAACTGGGCAGGGCATCTCACCCGGAGAATGGACAATCGTTAGACAACAAAAACCACGTTCTGGATACCAAGAGACGGTACTCACAATAGAGGAAGACAGAGAATTAGATGGAGAGACGACCTGGATGGATTTGATAAGAACTGCAGAGGAAAAGCACCGGAACGAAGTGAATGGAAGCAGCTTGGGAAGGCCTACGTCTAACAACGGACTTTCGATGGCTGAAAGATAGATAGATAGTTGTTGCTGAATTTCATGTATATGCCCACAGGGCTTACAAACCACGGCACTATTCTAGAATAGGTATCTGTGCAGAAGGTCTCAGACTGTGGCTTTTTGTCTGCCGACTTAATGTTTGCCCTCAATCCCTATAAAAACTGACTTAATGGGATATAGTTATGCATCATGGCATTAAAAAAACTCTGTGAACATTGGCGGAGATATAACTAACGTAGGCCCACGGCTCTCGTTGCAGCGTCTGGGTTGACCCATGGGTGACAGAGAGAAGTCATCAAATATGAGTTCTCCAGCTTTCTATCATCTTTGTATGAGCCTTTGACTTTCCTGCTGATACCAGCAAATAAGCCGTAACTTGCCGATGAGACATGGAAATCTGCCAAGCTGATATCGGGTCACAGCTGTTTGTTCGTTTGTTATTTTGTTTAAGATCTGTTCACAAATTATGTACCTACATGCTGTTTAAACAACCAGTTATCTGATTACTGAAACAACAACAGCAGCAAAATGGGGCCGGTTGGGGAGGATTATCTTGTAAAAACGTTGAGCCGTATATTCAAGTATCAATGAAAAACAAAAACAAAACCCCATATGTATGCACAATCACTTGAAAGTGTGTGTGTGTGTGTGTGTGTGTGTGTGTGTGCAAAGATGATACAAATATTTTTTAAATCCGTTAAATTTAATGTCTTCGCGCTGGCGCTAGAACCGACTTCGTTTGTAGGAACTATAACGTGAACGTTCCGACTACTAAGAAAAACTAGTCGTGTGGAACAACTACGCGGCTAAACTGACGATGTGAAGTCGTAAGTTTGTTCAATATCAATTCATCGAACTCGGACAGTGCAATACACGCGACAGCGCGTCCACGGAACAATGATACCTCCCTTGTCACATGACGTAGTGGACAAAATGTCGGCGGTGTCAAGCATATTTCGTCCGGGTTTATTCAATGGACGAGTGGCAGTTGTGACAGGGGGAGGAACAGGGATCGGTCAAACCATTGCTCTTGAAATGTTGCACCTGGGTGAGGTTTAACTGAGAGAGGGGGAGGGGGGAAGAGAAATGAAAGAATCTGTCGTTTGTTCTACAGACACTCACACTCACACTGCGAATGGTTTTGTGGACTTCGACCTGTTCAATAGCCTGAATAGGCAGAATATCTGGACTCTGTATTTAAACGAATAGGCTATTCGTTTGGATCGTTATGCAGTACAATGAGTGTGCCAGTTATGTGATTAACCATTGTAGCTCTCTGCATCCCATTTCCCTCAATCCTGCCTCTCCCCAAATGTTTCTTCTCCCTTCCAGTTCCACTCTCCAGCTCTCGGTCTCGGCTCACCTGCGGGCTTGACATTTTAAACACTAATTTACATTGATTAGTACGCGCACAAGGTATATCACTCATTACATCAGTATGTGCACAAGTCGTCAGCTGCTGACAACCACATACACATGGCATTTCTGAGTCGGTGTGCAAGAAAGGTTGAGGGATGTAAGTCTACAGGACACGAGTCACTTCCAAAGAATTGTGATATCCCAACAATACCCAATGTAACAAACAGACTTGTACATTCATCCAGTCATTGGCACTGACATTGTAAACACTGAGTTTATGTGTGTGTGTGTGTAAGAGAGAGAGAGTGCGTCTGTGTGTGTGTGTATGCTTTCTCTCTGTGTGTGTGTGTGTGTGTGTGTGTGTGTGTGTGTGGCGCGCAAGAAAAACAGTATCTGGCAAATCATTCTTATTATCATTAAAATTACCATCATAATTTTTTCCTTCAGGTTGTGCAGTTGTAATAGCATCAAGAAAATGGGAACGGCTACAAGAAGCAGCAGAAGACATGCGCACCAGAATAGCTAAAAGTCAGACGAATTCCGCTGCACCAGTTTTGGTTGCAATGAAATGTAACATCAGAGAAGAACAAGACGTACGTTGTATTTTTGGATGATTAAAATGAAAAAGAAAAGAAAAAAAAAACCACACCAAAAATGTTAAACCGTCTGTGCCTAATCGGTTACATATAACACGCACACACATATGTGCATGCACACATATACATACTCGTATACTCACACACACACACACACACACACACACACACACACACACCTCTTTGTGTGTGTGTGTGTGTACATCTGGGAAATGTACTGAATACTGTAGCTGCTATCAAACATTCATGTATGCACAAATACAAATACATGCAGGCATGCACACATTCATACACAAAAACATGTGTGCACACACATTTGCATGTCACAACTTTTTCCTTGAAATACAGCCTGATTCACACACACACTCAAATGCACACACATGCACTTGCACACAAAGACAATGTATGCATACATACACTATCATTTTGGATACATGTAGATTTATAGGTGTGTTTATGTGTGTAATGTAGGCTATACATCTTGAGTATGCATTTGTGTGACTGAATGTGTGTGTGAGTGTGTGTGACTGAATATGTGTGTATGTGACTGAATGTGTGGTGTGTGTGTGACTGAATGTGTGTGTGTGTGACTGAATGTGTGTGTGTGACTGAATATGTGTGTATGTGACTGAATGTGTGTGTGTGTGACTGAATGTGTGTGTGTGTGTGACTGAATGTGTGTGTGTGACTGAATATGTGTGTGTGGCTGAATATGTGTGTGACTGAATGTGTGTATGTGACTGAATGTGTGTGTGTGTGACTGAATGTGTGTGTGTGTGACTGAGTGTATGTGCATGTGTGTGTGTGTGTGTGTGTGACTGAATATGTGTGTGACTGAATATGTGTGTATGTGACTGAATGTGTGTGTGTGACTGAATGTGTGTGTGTGACTGAATGTGTGTGTGTGTGACTGAGTGTATATGTGTGTGTGTGTGTGTGTGTGTGTGTGTGTGTGTGTGTGTGTGTTGTTTATGTAATTCTTTATTATGTGTGTTTGTTTTGAAATCAAGGTACAGCAGATGATTGGCAATACAGTGAAGCAGTTCGGCAGGCTAGATTTTTTGGTCAACAATGCAGGTGGCCAGTTTATGAGCACAGCAGAGAACATCACATCCAAAGGCTGGAAAGCTGTAATTGAGACCAATCTCACAGGAACCTTTCTGTGCTGCAGAGAAGGTCAGTGCGATAACTAGATTAATTGTAAGTAGTTATTGTCAGATTAACAGTTATTTGGTCTTTATAGACGTCTCCTGCCTTTCAGTCAGTGTCTACCCAAACATCTGCGTTTTCATTAAACAAGTCATGATTTCATTGGAAACAAGTAAAGAAAAAAACAACCCAAATTTACATACTTTGGAAAATTTGTGTGTGAAAAATGTATATATATATGAAAAGCATATTTTTTTTCAGTTGCAGTTGAATAGTGGAAATGGCTGCTTATGAAATTATATGATTACAAGTATATGTATGTGTTTGTCAACTTAGTGTAATATTTTAACCCTTTCATTGCTTCAGACATTGCACGGCAACATGCAGGCAAAAAGCTTCAGGCACCATGCAGCGACTTGAACGGAAAACACTCAAACACAGTAGGGTTTTAAAATTTGATTGAAATTTTGTGAAAGAAAAGACGGAAGCTCCTGCTGTTTGTCACATGACAGTAAAGGCTTTATCCTTTACTTGGCACTGACATCAGCTTCCTTTGTTCAGCGTGACATCAGCTTCTTTTGTTCAGTGTGACATCAGCTTCCTTTGTTGAGAATAGCTTCCTTTGTTCAGTGTGACAACAGCTTCTTTTGTTCAGTGTGACATCAGCTTCCTTTGTTCAGAACAGCTTCCTTTGTTCAGTGTGACAACAGCTTCCTTTGTTCAGTGTGACAACAGCTTCTTTTGTTCAGTGTGACAACAACAACAGCTTTTCACAAGTTTTTCCTAGCCGACCTGAGTTGAAACATGGCCAGTACTTAAGTAAATGCTAGATCTAGCAGAAAGAAATCATAATTATAACGCCACACAAGTAAATGCTAGATCCACCAGAAAGAGATCATATAACACCACACAAGTAAATGCTAGATCCACCAGAAAGAGATGATATAACACCACACAAGTAAATGCTAGATCCACCAGAAAGAGATGATATAACACCACACAAGTAAATGCTAGATCCACCAGAAAGAGATGATATAACACCACACAAGTAAATGCTAGATCCACCAGAAAGAGATCATATAACGCCACACAAGTAAATGCTAGATCCACCAGAAAGAGATCATATAACACCACACAAGTGCTGAACATGATCTTTGATTGTGATTTGCCACTTGGAATGCCTGCTGTCGACAGTGACAAAGAATTTTCATGGCCAGTTGACAATGACTTCGACAATGACAGTGACAGTAATTTTCAGAGTCTGAAACTAGTCAAGTTAAGCACTTTCTCATTTGATTTCAAAACTCGCTGAATCATTACATGAAAATTGATAATTTCTGTGTATACAAGTTTTTTCCTTTAAAGTGAGCCATGAATAAAGATGATCAAATGAGTGGACGCTAAGTTATAGCTGTTTAAAGTAAGAAGGGGTGCCCCTATTACCTGGTCTGCTGCGCTGCTGGTTTTTGACAGCCGAGCACTGCTGCATAGCTGGTTGGTGTGTTGGCCTAGTGCTGTACCACTGGCATTGAAAGGGTTAAAAGTGTTTTCATATTATTTTACTTTGTAATGTATAATTAATGTCATTATCATCACCATGTGCCATGCTGCGTAGCATTGGCAATCATGTCCCTCCATATAAATCTGTCTTTCTTTTTTGCTGCAAATGTGTCCTGTCCCTTCCGTCCTTGTCCACTCTGCAAAACTTGTAATATTTTCTCCCCAGGTCTACTTTGCGCTACTTCCCTCTAGCTTTCCTGTTGCGACTAGGTGCAGGTGCTCAAATGTCTCTTGCCTTGTGAAATGTCCTATAAGGATTGCTTGTCTTTTCCTTACTTTCTTCATTAATGTTCTTTTTGTGTTTGCTTCTTTCAGGACATCACCATTATCATCATGTGCCAGTCTGCATTTTGTCAGTGATCATGGCCTTCATACAAATCTGTCTTTTGTTGCTGCATGTATATCTCCTATCCTGTCTGTCCTCATCCACTCTCCAAACCAGTATTTTCTCCCGTGGTCTGCCGGGTACTCTTTTTCCTTCTAGCTTTCCTGTTGTGACTAGGTGCTCAAATTTATCTTGCTTCATAAAATAAATATTGCTTATCTGTTCTTAATCTTCTTCATTGATGTTCTTTTTGTTTGTTTCTTTCGAGACTGTCTTGACTGTTTTCTTTGCTGTCCATGGAATTCTTAACATTCTTCTTAAAAACAACATTTCAGCTGCCTCAATCTTGTTCTGACTTTGTTTTTGATTGTCCAGGCTTGGCATCCATACAACAGTATTCGTTCTACATAACACTGAGGATCTCTTCCTGATGTTAATTGATAGGCATTTGTTGGTAAGAACGCTTTTCATTTCCTTGAATGCTGTTTTAGCTTCGCCAGTTCTGGATATTTCTAATCTGCATCTTCGTCTGATGAGATGATTTTTCCCAGGTATTTAAATTTATCAACTTACCTCAGTGTGTTGCCATCTGCTGTTATTTTACATGACTGGATTTCTTGTTTTCCACTGATTACCATGACTTTAGTGTTCTTACCATTTAGCTCTAGCAAGATTTTGTTGGTCTTTTTCATTTTCAGCAATTAGAACAGTGTCATCTGCATAATGAAGATTGTTTATCTTCCTTAACTTCTTTGTACTTATTAATGAATAACTAATGTAGCATAGCATTCAGTAAGCTTGTGTTTTGTAAATGTTAATCAAAAGATCAATGCTCTTAACATTTTTTTTCAATTGTTGCAGTATGTCATAAGATATGAAGGGCTTATTAAAATAGAAGTTAAAAACAAATGAACAAGCAGACCCAAAACAGTGAAAAGAGTTGTGTTTCTTGATGGTCTGTAAACTTTGGTTTATTCCTTTGCTTATGCTGCAATTAGAGATTAATTATTGTCATTCTTTGTTAATTGATTATCTTTTATGGTCTGTTTTTATTTTTTATACATTTCTTTGTTAATTGATTATATTTTGTTAATTGATTAAGTTTTATGTTCTGTTTTTACTTTTTAGTTTTTCTTTATGATAAAGGCGTAGTGTGACCCTGGAATGTCATCTGTCTGCTTGTCATTGGTGTCAGTGTCGGTCTGTAAACAAAATGTGTCAGCTGTTTGTGGATAGCTTTTTACCGAGTTTGAGTCATGAATCAGTGTTTGATTACAGTTGAGTAAACGGTCATGAATTTACAGCTACTATATGTTCGAGGGTTGACAGCCAGAACCCAGTATCTCACTCTTTTGTCAACTTTCACTTTTTTGTACTGAACTGTTGCTTTTGATGTGATCTTTCACTTGGTGGACTTTGTTTTTGCCTTGATATTGATTTTTGATCAGTTATCAATAGAACCAAAAACCAGTATCTCAAAATGTAGATATAGCCTCTACTCGAAAACCCGTTGAAATAGTCTCCTGTAAACTATCAGAAAATCGAGATAGTTGGTTCTGGTTGTCAACCCTTGATTTAATATAGCATGATTAGATACCAGTATACATTGTTAGTTTTTATATTTCAGCTTACAATCAGCAAATGAAGCACCATGGAGGTGCCATAGTGAACATCATTGCTGACATGTATAAAGGATTCCCCACAATGAGGTGGGTATATTTCACCTCTTGAATACTTTTACCTTATGTCCTGCATCGCCAGACAAGTATTACTCTGTGCCAACAACCATGTTTCATGCGGTACTCTCTTCTGCATTTGAGAATGGTCACAGCTGTAGTTGTGAAACTATGATCTATCTGAGGCCTGTTCACATTGGCTGTAGTGCATGCATTCACATTGTTTTGGTGGGTTGGCCCACATTGTGCAGGCAGCTTATTGCTATAGTCTAATGGATGGGGAGAGACAACAATTATGTAAGAATTTATGTAAACAAATTGCAGGTGAAGAGCATGGTAAGGCAGAAGGAGATCAAAGATAAGGCAGAAGAAGAAAATGATTAAAAATGGAAGAAACACAGATAGAAAATGGGACATTTCTAGAGCAGTACTTCCGGAGATCAGGGATCGTATTTGTATTGAGATCCCAGAAAATGGGACATTTCTAGAGCAGTACTTCTGGAGATCAGGGATCGTATTTGTATTGAGATCCCCCTCAGCTCCATGGGAAAATCTTTGTTCTTTTCCTGTCTTATCGGTCCACTTGTACCCATCATAGTTGTCATGAGGAGAAAGAGTTGAGGGTCAGCAGCAAGCCTAAAGGCCTGAAGTGGAGAAATGCTGTGTCATCAGTCCAGGTCTTCCTTGGTCTACCTCTCACTTTAACTTTTTCACATCGTAACGCTAGCCCGCTAGTGTTCTCGCGGAGAACCGCAGGCGCCGGAACGCTAGGGGTATAGCGTTCAGCAAGCTCGCCGCTGACAACGTAACGCTAGGATTCTAGCATCTTGCGTTAGAAAATTCCTACGTGGAACCAGTTACGTTCTAAAGGGAAAAAAACTCTATTATAGTATCAAATAACCATTTCTAAATACTGTGAGAGTGATTTCCCGAGTAAAAAGTCTATTTGAAGAATTTTTCGGGCGCGAGAACGACGTCACCCGAACCACGTGCTTCACTGAAACAAAGGCAAAATGGAGCGCCCTGCGAATATGCGATGTCGCTGTTCACTCAGGATTGTGGAATTTTTGTGTGTGTGTGTACTTTTCTGAGCTTCTGATCAGATGATATAAGTCATGGAGAATTGGTATCTCTTTTTTCTGTTTTGTTTACATCTGCTGAATGGATGAAATGCTTGTCTGAAATGCTCCTCAACCATGATATTTCATTGCACAAATAACCTCAAAACATGTCTGAACAATCATTGTACTGTAGATATCCTAAAAGAGGATTAAATTACCTTTCTAACCATATCCTACATGTTGATGTTAGTCATTTGGGGCGCCTGTGAAAATTAATTCAAAGTGGCCTAAAAATGCACGTTTCCAGGGAAAGTAGTCAGTGGCAGCTGGCACGTCTGCAGGGAAGTAGGCCAAAGTGTTAATGTCCACATATCTTTTTGTTACATGCTTGTTGGGCCAGCTGGTGGGGTTGCATTCTGATCAGATGATAAAACTGTTTAATTCTGTACGTGTTGTATAAAGCCTTTCTCTTAGGACTGATATTTGGTTACATGCGTTGAGTGCATTTTTGGCTCGGAAGCAGTTCAGGTAATTTAGGCCATTTTCATGTATGTTTTAGGTGACCTTACTTATGTTTAAATTGGTAGTCAGTTGTTGTTTTTCTAAAATCCTATTTGTAATAAATTGGTAGTCAGTTGTTGTTTTTCTAAAATCCTATTTGTAATAAATTGGATGGAGTCATCATTACCAGGGCATCTCCTTAGACCATGTGTGCGAATACATTGCTATGTGTTCTTACTTCTCTTTTTTTTTTCTATTGTAGTATTGTGTATGTTTTGAGACAGTTATAGCCCCGATATGGCTGTGTGCAGTTGGCTGGGCTTTAAACGAAAACAACAGCAACGATCATCAATAATTTTTTAATTACTGTTGTTGTTATTATTATTGTTTTTGCACTTTTCCAGCCATACCGGAGCAGCAAGAGCAGGGGTAGACAACCTCACCAAGTCACTGTGCATAGAATGGGCTGACAGCGGTGTTCGTGTCAATGCCGTGGCCCCTGTGAGTTATTGGTTTGTTGATTGATTTATAGACTTCAGTGTGTGTGTGTGTGTGTGTGTGTGTGTGTGTGTGTGTGTGTGTGTGTGTGTGTGTGTGTGTGTGTGTGTGTGTGTTGTGTGTGTGATTTGTATATGGCAAGCAGTCCATGTCAAAGAATTCTCATTGCACTTGTAATCATCATCATCATCATCAGCATCAGCATCAGCAATCAGCATCATCATCATCATCATCATCATCATCACCTTCATGACAGACTGAACCCGCATTTCATTCTGTCAATTTCAGGGCAGCAGCATCTTCTCCGAAACAGCAGCAGCCAACTATGGGGACTTTGACGTGTTCAGTCTTGCGAAAGCTATGGTGCCCTTCAAACGACTGGGAACAGTGGAAGAGGTGTCGGCCGCTGTGTGCTTCTTGCTGTCTCCTGCCGCTGCCTTCATTTCTGGGGAGACTCTTTATGTGGATGGGGGCGGACGGCTGTATCAGACTATGATGACTGTACCAGGTATGTGTGAGGTTTTCTTTCTGTGTGTATGTGTGTGTGTGTGTGGGGGGGGGGATAGGGAGTTGGTGGAGTTCTTCTGTTTATGTTGTGGGAGAGTAGGGGGATAGGTGTTTGTGTGGGGTGGGGGTAGGGGTAGGTGGTGAATTTTTCTTTCTGTGTACATACATGTGTGTGTGTTGAGAAGGGTAGGGGGGGATTTGATGGAGAGTTTTCCTGTGTACATGTGTGTGTAAGACAGTTTTTCAATGTTGTATAGAACCAATACTGTTATACGCTGGACAATCAACAAGCAAAGCCAGAACAAGATTGAGGCAGCTGAAATGTGGTTTCTAAGAAGACTGTTAAGAGATCCATGGAGAGCAAAGAAAACAAAGGAGACAATCCTGAAAGAAGCAAACACAAAAAGAACATTTACTCATCACCAGTAACATCCTGGATTCCAGATCTGCCATGCAAGATGGTTGCACTCTAACAGCCTCGATTGCGGATTTGGCGTTGAAAACTTTCCACTAGTGACGTGGTGCCGGTTATTGGTAATTGAAATGGGTCCTGATACAGCCTCATTAGCTTAGAGTAACCTTTGGTCACTGCACGTGGCGAGTGACCTACAACCAGTCAGTCTTTGAGCTAATTCTATGCCAACCCCATTCGTGTTTTAGACTTGAGAACAATGGTGTCTCAAACCTGAACAAGTTGCGCTCACTGCAGTCGAACAAAACTTTTTACACTTTACGTGAGACAGTAAAGTCATTCTTACTGAGGGATCTGATCCTGAAGACGTAGAACAGTAGAAAGAAAACAACTATCGTAACCCATCAGAACGGATGAAACTGAAGAAAATGTGTCCGACACAGGTGAGAGGGAGTGGGTGTGTGTGTGTGACAGAGGTGAAGGGAGGTGTGTGTGTGTGTGTGTGTGTGACAGAGGTGAGAGGAGTAGGGTGTGTGTGACACAGATGAAGAGGGAGTGTGGTGTGTGTGTGACAGAGGTGAGAGGGAGTGGGGGGTGTGACACAGGTGAGAGGGAGTGGGTGTGTGTGTGACAGAGGTGAGAGGGAGTGGGTGTGTGTGTGACAGAGGTGAGAGGGAGTGGGTGTGTGTGACAGAGGTGAGAGGGAGTGGGTGTGTGTGTGACAGAGGTGAGAGGGAGTGGTGTGTGTGACAGAGGTGAGAGGGAGTGGGGTGTGTGTGACAGGTGAGAGGGAGTGGGGGTAGTGACAGGTGAGAGGGAGTGGGGTATGTGACAGAGTGAGAGGGAGTGGGTAGTGTGACAGAAGTGAGAGGGAGTGGTGGTATGTGTGACAGAGTGAGAGGGAGTGGGGTGTGTGACAGAAGTGAGAGGGAGTGGGTGTTGTGTGACAGAGTGAGAGGGAGTGGGGGTATGTGTGACAGAGGTGAGGAGTGGTATTGTGAGGTGAGGGAGTGGGTGTGTGTGTGTGACAGAGGTGAGAGGGAGTGGGTGTGTGTGTGACAGAGGTGAGAGGAAGTGCGTGTGTGTGTGACAGAGGTGAGAGGGAGTGCGTGTGTGTGACAGAGGTGAGGGAGTGTGTGTGTGTGACAGAGGTGAGAGGGAGTGTGTGTGTGTGACAGAGGTGAGAGGGAGTGTGTGTGTGTGACAGAGGTGAGAGGGAGTGTGTGTGTGTGTGTGTGTGTGTGACAGAGGTGAGAGGGAGTGTGTGTGTGTGTGACAGAGGTGAGAGGGAGTGTGTGTGTGTGACAGAGGTGAGAGGGAGTGTGTGTGTGTGACAGAGGTGAGAGGGAGTGTGTGTGTGTGTGACAGAGGTGAGAGGGAGTGTGTGTGTGTGACAGAGGTGAGAGGGAGTGTGTGTGTGTGACACAGGTGAGAGGGAGTGTGTGTGTGTGACAGAGGTGAGAGGGAGTGTGTGTGTGTGACAGAGGTGAGAGGGAGTGGGTGTGTGTGAGACAGGTGAGAGGGAGTGTGTGTGTGTGTGACAGAGGTGAGAGGGAGTGTGTGTGTGTGTGACAGAGGTGAGAGGGAGTGTGTGTGTGTGACAGAGGTGAGAGGGAGTGTGTGTGTGTGTGACAGAGGTGAGAGGGAGTGTGTGTGTGTGCGGCTCTTATGCATATAACCTACCAGCTGATCTGACTGAGGTTGGTTGTGTTGTTTCGTACTAAATGTCTGGTATGAAGGTTTTTCTTTTTTTTTCCCCCCCAGTTATTCCTCCGTATACAGGTGGCCAAACACATGGATTAAAGTTGCACGGCATGTCAAACCATGCTCTCATTGATCTTTTTAAACCAAATTTTCAGTGACCTGATTATGAAGCACATGGTTGATGAAACAAAGAGATGCAGTGATCAATTCAAAGTCTTCGGGCATAAGGAAAACTGCCAAAATGCAGTTTGTTTCAGAAATGGCAAGGAACAACAGTGAATGAAATGCAGTACATTATGTGTGTGTGTGTGTGTGTGTGTGTTATGTTGTGTGTGTGTGTGTGTGTATATGTTGTGTGTGTGTGTGTATGGTGTATGTGTGTGTGTGTGTGTGTGTATGGTGTGTGTGTGTGTCTATGGTGTGTGGGTGGGTGTGTGTGTGTGTGTGTGTGTGTGTGTGTGCGTGTGTGTGTGTTATAGGTTTGAAACATTGTACTGTGCTTATTCAGGCAAACAGTAGTCACATGTTAAAATTTCAAGAGTGTGTGTTTTGTCAATATTTTCATTTTTCCAACTCTATGCAAACAATCAGTGTACTGAAGCTAACTACAGATCACCAAGTAGTCGCAACATTTTGCTGATTTTAGTTGATTTGTATAAAGTAGAAATCTCTGGTAGCCATTGTTCACTCTCTACTGGGATTCCCAGTGTGATTTGTGTGGAAAACAATCCTCTTTTCAGGAGCAGTGTGAACTTTACCTGTGTGCATTTGTAGCCACATTTGATTTTGTTGTCATAAAAACTTACCTTCTTTCACCACTGGCTGCAAAAAGAGTGCCATCAAGTTAGCACCTTGAAACTCTGTAACATGCTTATTCAATCAAACAATAACAATAGACATTGTCAAAGTGAAACTCTGTAACATGCTTATTCAATCAAACAATAACAATAGACATTGTCAAAGTGAAACTGTAACATGCTTATTCAATCAAACAATAACAATAGACATTGTCAAAGTGAAACTGTAACATGCTTATTCAATCAAACAATAACAATAGACATTGTCAAAGTGAAACTCTGTAACACGCTTATTCAATCAAACAATAACAATAGACATTGTCAAAGTGAAACTCTGTAACACGCTTATTCAATCAAACAATAACCATATACATGTGTCAAGTTCAAAGAGTATTATTACTCTTTTTTGAATTTATTTGTAGACAGTAGAAACTCTCAAGTCAGTATGTTTACTTTGTACTGGTGTTTCCAATGTATAAAGTGGAAAACAGTAAACAGTCCTCTTTTCAGAACAGTGTCAACTTCCCATACATGCTGTTTGGCAAACCACCCTCAGTTTTGTTACTGTATAACTTTGTTTTACCATGGCAAACATAAAGAGATACTTGTTTTACATGGAACATGTACTTTGCCCATTGGCAACATAAAGAGATTTTGTTTTACATTGCAAATACTTTGTTTTACATTGGCAAACATAAAGAGATACTTTGTTTTACCATTGGCAACATAAAGAGATACTTTGTTTTACCATTGGCAACATAAAGAGATACTTTGTTTTACCATTGGCAACATAAAGAGATACTTTGTTTTACTATTGGCAAACATAAAGAGATACTTTGTTTTACCATTGGCAACATAAAGAGATACTTTGTTTTACCATTGGCAACATAAAGAGATACTTTGTTTTACTATTGGCAACATAAAGAGATACTTTGTTTTACCATTGGCAACATAAAGAGATACTTTGTTTTACTATTGGCAACATAAAGAGATACTTTGTTTTACTATTGGCAACATAAAGAGATACTTTGTTTAAACCATTGGCAACATAAAGAGATACTTTGTTTTACTATTGGCAACATAAAGAATACTTTGTTTTACTATTGGCAACATAAAGAGATACTTTGTTTTACTATTGGCAACATAAAGAGATAATTTGTTTTACTATTGGCAACATAAAGAGATACTTTGTTTTACTATTGGCAACATAAAGAGATACTTTGTTTTACCATTGGCAACATAAAGAGATACTTTGTTTTACCATTGGCAACATAAAGAGATACTTTGTTTTACCATTGGCAAACATAAAGATATACTTTGTTTTACCATTGGCAACATAAAGAGATACTTTGTTTTACCATTGGCAACATAAAGAGATACTTTGTTTTACCATTGGCAACATAAAGAGATACTTTGTTTTACTATTGGCAACATAAAGAGTACCATAAAGATTAGAGCTTTGAAACTTTGTAAAGTGCTTATTCAGTCCTATGATTATCATGTGTTAAAATTTCTAGAGTGTGTGTTTTGCCATTATTTTCCAGTGATTTTTTTAAAAGCGTATATGAACACCCAGTACAAGGAATGTATAATTCCAAATTGCCCAGTAGGGAGTGTAATAAAGATCATGAAAAGACAATGAAACATTTATAGGACATTTTGTGAGACACGAGAAGTTTGAGCACCTGCTCACAACAGGAAAGTTAGAAAGAAAAAAAGCACCGGATATATCCAGAGAGAAAATACGTTAGTTTTGTAGAGTGGGTCAGGACAAAAAGGGACAGGAGATGTACCTGCAGTGACAAAAGAGATTCATATGGAGGGCCATGATCACCAATCCCATGTGACAAAGCACATGATATGTGTGTGTGGAAGGGATATAGAGGGTGGAGAGTTTTTCTCTATGTGTATATGTGTGTGTGTGTATGTGTGTGTGTGTGTGTGTGTATGTGTATGTGTGTATGTGTGTGTGTGTGTGTGTTTGTATGTGTGTGTGTGTGTGTGTATGTGTGTGTGTGTGTTTACGCGTATGGTTGTGAGTGTGTATTGCACATATATGTGAGCAGGCCTAGACATATTTTTATTCTTCTCCTCACTGTTGCACCTGGAGACCAACTCTCAAGATAGAGTTGGCTGTCATCTACAAACCCTCCACAGGCCCGTGCTGTTTCTGCTCAAGAGTGGTCAGCTTCGGCCACATCAGTAGAGATTCCTCTAGACCTGTAGGATATGGTTTGTGTCTTGCTGTGCTTGTCCACAAAGACACACAGTAGAGATTCCTGCAGACCTGTAAGATGTGGTTTGTGTCTTGCTCTGCTTGTCCACAAAGACACAAAGACACACAGTAGAGATTCCTGCAGACCTGTAGGATGTGGTTTGTGTCTTGCTGTGCTTGTCCACAAAGACACACAGTAGAGATTCCTGCAGACCTGTAGAATGTGGTTTGTGTCTTGCTGTGCTTGTCCACAAAGACACACAGTAGAGATTCCTGCAGACCTGTAGGATGTGGTTTGTGTCTTGCTGTGCTTGTCCACAAAGACACACAGTAGAGATTCCTGCAGACCTGTAGGATGTGGTTTGTGTCTTGCTGTGCTTGTCCACAAAGACACACAGTAGAGATTCCTGCAGACCTGTAGGATGTGGTTTGTGTCTTGCTGTGCTTGTCCACAAAGACACAGAGTAGAGATTCCTGCAGACCTGTAGGATGTGGTTTGTGTCTTACTCTGCCTCTCCACAAAGACATACAGTGGAGGGTACATCTTTTCATTTTTCTGAAGAACTGTTGTTCAGCCTGTTGTACCCAGTTGTTAGAAGGAAGATAATGCCCACCTGCTCTGATCTTGACAGCTGATGGAAGCTGTCGTGTGTCTGAGGTGTTTTGAATAGAGACTTGATGATGGTATTTATTCTCTTGTTGTTCATCTTTTGCTCCTAGCTTTGCCATTTTGTCTGCAATTTCATTTCCTTCGAAAGTGCAGTGTGAGGGGATCCTCTGCAGATGTCTTGAGGCACATGAGTTTGTGTGGCGCCTTTTCCAATGGTGGCTGCCTGTTGTTGGTGATGGCACGCAGCACAGACAGAGCGTCAGTCAGTGAAGACAGCAAACTGGGTATTGTGATCTACTCTGCTGCTGCTGATATTTGCTTCCTATGACACAATGCTTCTTCCACTTCAACTTTGTAGAAAGTACAGTGAGGCCTGTTGGGATTGCCTGTGCCTGGAATTTTGCCTGGTGTTCTGTCTGCAGTACTCATGTCTGTTGCAAAGCTGGATAGTTGTCTGTAGCTGGATATTTGTCTGTAGCTGGATAGTTGTCTGTAGCTGGATAGTTGTCTGTAGCTGGATAGTTGTCTGTAGCTGGATAGTTGTCTGTAGCTGGATAGTTGTCTGTAGCTGGATAGTTGTCTGTAGCTGGATAGTTGTCTGTAGCTGGATAGTTGTCTGTAGCTGGATAGTTGTCTGTAGCTGGATAGTTCTCTGTAGCTGGATAGTTCTCTGTAGCTGGATAGTTCTCTGTAGCCTGTTTGAAGACAGCTTCTGAAGTCTAGCGTTCATTGGACGGTCTTCAAAGCACCTGCACTTGATGATATATATGATTATGTATATGTTCCTATGCGTGTATGTGTGTTTGTGTTCACGTATGTGTATGAATATGAATAGAATAGCAGTGATATATGCAGAGTCACACTAATCATGGCCGGTATACACATAAAGCTTTTCATGCCCTCACCCTAAGAACCTGCTTCTATAAACTGGTGGATAGGGTGACAGTGTAAAAGCTAAACTGATGCCATTCTGCAAAAACTAAACTGATGCCATTCTGCAAAAACTAAACTGATGCCATTCTGCAAAAACTAAACTGATGCCATTCTACCAATTTTGTTTCAGATCACAACAAGAGCAAAGCGTACACAGGGACAGAATCGTCATCTTCCCCACACGACACCTCAAAATCAAAACTGTGATATGGGCTCATTTTTGTTGACTTCAGCCTTCATTGGGATGAAAGGTTTTAAGTAATACAGTATTAGTAATCAGTAATACAGTAATAAAGCATATCACTACTACAGCTATGAAGGTATATGTAAGGAAGAAAAATGTATAGAATTGAAAGTTTTTTGTTTATGCGTCAGTGTGGGGTGTGTATGTATGTTTATATGTATGTATGTATGTATGTGTGTGTGTGTGTGTGTGTATGTGTGCGCGTGCATGCCTTCATGCATACATGCATGTATGTATGTATTTGTGTGTGTGTATTGTGTATGTGTGTGTATGTGTGTTGTGTGTGTACACAAACAAAACCCTATACAAAATCAGAAAATTACATCAAAAATACATTTTAAATATTTGGCACAGTAACAGCAAGAATGTGTATTTAATACAACCAGACTTATTCTTTTTTCATGTTTTTTTGGTTCACAAGAGTACTTTTGCAGTGCACTGTTTGCTGTGTCATAGGACAAGTCAAGTCAAGTCAAGTAATGCTGTATTGTTTAGGGTTTGTTGGAGTGTGGCCAGCTTAGAGACTGGTACAACAGTCTCGTCCTGACAGAATGAAAGACATATAGTTTTTCTGTTGGCATCAGCAGAAAGAAAAAGCAGATTTTGCATGCTTTATGTAGTTGGAGACATAGGACTGTGCTCAGGTAGTTAACCACTTTCCTTGGACAGGGGTTCGTCAAGAAGCACATCAAGATTCCTTGCATATTTGCTCAAACAAGTCCAATAGTGCAATCCAGTGTCAGGTCAGGGTTTCCCTGCTACTGGTAAAATGTAACCCACCACAGTCTGCTGCATTGGGTGGATGGGGCTCATAGCCTTGGATGGCAGCTCATATAGGATAACAATAACAAGAACAATAACAAGAACAAGAACAATGTGCCATTTTAGATAGTATTCGTCACATAGCATCAGTGCATATGAAATTCATTCGAGTACATATGCGCCATTTTGGGAAAACTGAAACTGAAATTTGATGAGCAGGTTGTCTCTGAGAGTGCTACTGTGCCAGCAGGCATAAACTTTGTTCTTTTCATTTGTTTGTGTTCTTCTTTTCTTTTGTCTGTGTTGTTCTTTTCTTTTGTTTGTGTTGTTCTTTTCTTTTGTTTGTGTTGTTCTTTTCTTTTGTCTGTGTTGTTCTTTTCTTTTGTTTGTGTTGTTCTTTTCTTTTGTTTGTGTTGTTCTTTTCTTTTGTCTGTGTTGTTCTTTTCTTTTGTCTGTGTTGTTCTTTTCTTTTGTTTGTGTTGTTCTTTTCTTTTGTCTGTGTTGTTCTTTTCTTTTGTCTGTGTTGTTCTTTTCTTTTGTCTGTGTTGTTCTTTTCTTTTGTTTGTGTTGTTCTTTTCTTTTGTCTGTGTTGTTCTTTTCTTTTGTCTGTGTTGTTCTTTTCTTTTGTCTGTGTTGTTCTTTTCTTTTGTTTGTGTTGTTCTTTTCTTTTGTCTGTGTTGTTCTTTTCTTTTGTCTGTGTTGTTCTTTTCTTTTGTTTGTGTTGTTCTTTTCTTTTGTCTGTGTTGTTCTTTTCTTTTGTCTGTGTTGTTCTTTTCTTTTGTTTGTGTTGTTCTTTTCTTTTGTTTGTGTTGTTCTTTTCTTTTGTCTGTGTTGTTCTTTTCTTTTGTTTGTGTTGTTCTTTTCTTTTGTTTGTGTTGTTCTTTTCTTTTGTTTGTGTTGTTCTTTTCTTTTGTCTGTGTTGTTCTTTTCTTTTGTTTGTGTTGTTCTTTTCTTTTGTCTGTGTTGTTCTTTTCTTTTGTCTGTGTTGTTCTTTTCTTTTGTCTGTGTTGTTCTTTTCTTTTGTTTGTGTTGTTCTTTTCTTTTGTCTGTGTTGTTCTTTTCTTTTGTCTGTGTTGTTCTTTTCTTTTGTTTGTGTTGTTCTTTTCTTTTGTCTGTGTTGTTCTTTTCTTTTGTCTGTGTTGTTCTTTTCTTTTGTTTGTGTTGTTCTTTTCTTTTGTCTGTGTTGTTCTTTTCTTTTGTCTGTGTTGTTCTTTTCTTTTGTTTGTGTTGTTCTTTTCTTTTGTCTGTGTTGTTCTTTTCTTTTGTCTGTGTTGTTCTTTTCTTTTGTTTGTGTTGTTCTTTTCTTTTGTTTGTGTTGTTCTTTTCTTTTGTTTGTGTTGTTCTTTTCTTTTGTCTGTGTTGTTCTTTTCTTTTGTCTGTGTTGTTCTTTTCTTTTGTTTGTGTTGTTCTTTTCTTTTGTCTGTGTTGTTCTTTTCTTTTGTCTGTGTTGTTCTTTTCTTTTGTCTGTGTTGTTCTTTTCTTTTGTCTGTGTTGTTCTTTTCTTTTGTTTGTGTGAAGGAGAATGAATTAGTTGCTTCTCAGACAGCATGACGGATTATGTTCTTTTTGTCTGTGTGAAGGAGAATGAATTAGTTGCTTCTCAGACAGCATGACGGATTATGTTCTTTTTGTCTGTGTGAAGGAGAATGAATTAGTTGCTTCTCAGACAGCATGATGGATTATGTTCTTTTTGTCTGTGTGAAGGAGAATGAATTAGTTGCTTCTCAGACAGCATGACGGATTATGTTCTTTTTGTCTGTGTGAAGGAGAATGAATTAGTTGCTTCTCAGACAGCATGACGGATTATGTTCTTTTTGTCTGTGTGAAGGAGAATGAATTAGTTGCTTCTCAGACAGCATGACGGATTATGTTCTTTTTGTCTGTGTGAAGGAGAATGAATTAGTTGCTTCTCAGACAGCATGACGGATTATGTTCTTTTTGTCTGTGTGAAGGAGAATGAATTAGTTGCTTCTCAGACAGCATGATGGATTATGTTCTTTTTGTCTGTGTGAAGGAGAATGAATTAGTTGCTTCTCAGACAGCATGATGGATTATGTTCTTTTTGTCTGTGTGAAAGAGAATGAATTAGTTGCTTCTCAGACAGCATGATGGATTATGTTCTTTTTGTCTGTGTGAAAGAGAATGAATTAGTTGCTTCTCAGACAGCATGATGGATTATGTTCTTTTTGTCTGTGTGAAGGAGAATGAATTAGTTGCTTCTCAGACAGCATGATGGATTATGTTCTTTTTGTCTGTGTGAAGGAGAATGAATTAGTTGCTTCTCAGACAGCATGACGGATTATGTTCTTTTTGTCTGTGTGAAGGAGAATGAATTAGTTGCTTCTCAGACAGCATGATGGATTATGTTCTTTTTGTCTGTGTGAAGGAGAATGAATTAGTTGCTTCTCAGACAGCATGACGGATTATGTTCTTTTTGTCTGTGTGAAGGAGAATGAATTAGTTGCTTCTCAGACAGCATGACGGATTATGTTCTTTTTGTCTGTGTGAAGGAGAATGAATTAATTGCTTCTCAGACAGCATGACGGATTATGTTCTTTTTGTCTGTGTGAAGGAGAATGAATTAGTTGCTTCTCAGACAGCATGACGGATTATGTTCTTTTTGTCTGTGTGAAAGAGAATGAATTAGTTGCTTCTCAGACAGCATGACGGATTATGTTCTTTTTGTCTGTGTGAAGGAGAATGAATTAGTTGCTTCTCAGACAGCATGACGGATTATGTTCTTTTTGTCTGTGTGAAGGAGAATGAATTAGTTGCTTCTCAGACAGCATGATGGATTATGTTCTTTTTGTCTGTGTGAAGGAGAATGAATTAGTTGCTTCTCAGACAGCATTACGGATTATGTTCTTTTTGTCTGTGTGAAGGAGAATGAATTAGTTGCTTCTCAGACAGCATTACGGATTATGTTCTTTTTGTCTGTGTGAAGGAGAATGAATTAGTTGCTTCTCAGACAGCATTACGGATTATGTTCTTTTTGTCTGTGTGAAGGAGAATGAATTAGTTGCTTCTCAGACAGCATGATGGATTATGTTCTTTTTGTCTGTGTGAAGGAGAATGAATTAGTTGCTTCTCAGACAGCATGACGGATTATGTTCTTTTTGTCTGTGTGAAGGAGAATGAATTAGTTGCTTCTCAGACAGCATGATGGATTATTCAACTTTGATAACTTGATGGGGAAATATTGACTGAGCCTAGTTGAAGTGTGGCTGTATGTGGACTGTGAATTCTTTGATATTTTCTGAATTAACAATGGCTGTTGTAGAAGTTTCTCTATCAACAGTGGCTGTTGATTATACTATGTAGATCAAATTGTGTTAAATGCACAAGGTGTGGCTGTGGCTGTTGATTATACTATGTAGATCAAATTGTGTTAAATGCACAAGGTGTGGCTGCATTGGATTACCATGTGTTTACTGGTATTGTATACATCATTGTCAACCAGCAGTAGTTGTGATGTTAATGTGTAGTGTATTTTCAATTGGAAATAATTTTTCCATTTCTTTTTACTGTGCTGGAGAGCTTGCTTGATGTGGTTAAAGCCAGTGTTTTAAATCTTAACAATACATCAGATAATGGGTTTGGGGAGCTTTACGTATTGAGCTTATGAGTGCTCCTTGAGTTTTTAGATTTGGTTTCAGCTTTTGTTTGTTATATTTGATATAGGCCTACCACTGCAGCCATGGAGACCTGCTTCAGAGCCATTTACTGACTGGGTTACCAAGACTGTGCCAACTTCTCCTATCCTTCTGTGAACCAGAGAGTGGCGTCTGCACTTTGTATTTCTATCCAAAAGAGACCTGAATTCCTCGCTGATTAGTGAACAGTGCTCTTCTCTCTCTCTTTCTCCTTTTCTCTCTCTCTCTCTCTCTTTTCTTCAGGAGAAAAATGGCAGCAGGCCAACCAATTAACTATTTGAAGAGAGTGTGTGATTCTCCATTTTTAATTTTAAACATGCATGCTGTCGCTGTGTTTGTCATGGAAACAGATGTATATTAATCCAGGATTGTGCGAGGTATTGGATGGTTATGCACACATAACAGTTAGTGGTGTTACACATGCTCAGTGTTTTATACTTCTCTTTTTCAATCTTCCTTTTATTAAAAAAGAGAGATTGTACCATATAGAACAGAGTTCTGTCTCCCACTCCAAGCTGTATGTGTGTGTGTGTGTGTGTTGTGAGACAAAAATGTGCAAGCGAGATTTTCTTTGCTCTTTATCAGTGGATATTTACTAAATTTTGGCCGGAGCAATGCCGACTTTGAAAGGGTCATGAAAGCATCCATTTGGAAGGTAGAGCTCCAAGGTCATGGTCATACTGACCCAAAATGTGCCCCAAACCAGCACTTGCAAGAGGAAGGTGTTTGAACAGCACAATGTCAATGTGCCCCAAACCAGCACTTGCAAGAGGAAGGTGTTTGAACAGCACAATGTCAATGTGCCCCAAACCAGCACTTGCAAGAGGAAGGTGTTTGAACAGCACAATGTCAATGTGCCCCAAACCAGCACTTGCAAGAGGAAGGTGTTTGAACAGCACAATGTCAATGTGCCCCAAACCAGCACTTGCAAGAGGAAGGTGTTTGAACAGCACAATGTCAGGAACTTCTGACAATATGTAAAAACTGTTTCTTTAAAACTTTTGTGACAGTCCACAATTGCCCTCAGTGTGTGTTAAGTTTTATATCAACTGAAGCTTTTTCAAAGTCACGGTAACCTTGAAAAATACAAAATCTGGAATTCATAAGATAACTTTTGTATAAAGTGGAAATAGAATAGTTTGATTATTTTGAAAAACAGAAGACTATATCATATTACGTGGGTGAATGTGTGTGTGTGTGTGGTGTGTGTGTGTGTGTGTGTGTGTGTGTGTGTGATTACAATTTACTCCTGGACCGCCTTTCTTGACAAAATGTGATACCACATCCTGATACAGCAATGGATCAAACAATTCTGATTGTTGTAGTATGGAATGCAAGCCTTCACATTCCTTTTCTCTGTGCAGCAAGACAGATATTTAACCAGAAATGCGACCACAGTTTTGCATGCGCTTGACAAAATTCATTGACATGTTCCATTATTATGTAAAGACATGACGTACCTTTAGTTCATGTTACAATGTACAGAGAATTAAAAGTACTAAGTCAAACTCCATTGTCACTATACTATGTTAAACACATGAAAAAGGCATTATCGTTATTTTACATCAAAGATTACTTCAATACAGGCAACACCTCAGCAACTTCAGTAAGTTGATACAATTAAACATGACAAAGAAAAGGTTAAATAGAGAGTGGTGGGCTCACTAAGGCCTAAACTATTGAAAAATAGAGAGATAGACCTACTTACATTCATACAACAACACAACACCTAAAATTCAAACTTACACACACATTTCTTTATTAATACAAAAGCATTCATTCTCACTCACACAACATTGCAAATATTCACACATTATTAGCTCACATCCAACACAAAAGGCAGTCACTGCCTCAACATCAGCAGACACGCACTGTCCGTAGTTCAGAAATGTCTTCAGACAATGGCATCTGGAGTTATGATCTGGCGCTGCCGACGCTGAACATCACAAAGCTGAAGGATGCTCACAACAGTTGTAGTCAAAGATGTGCACAAATAGACGATGAACGCACACCAGACACACTTTTCCTAGTCTGCAGGGTTTCTGCCGATGAATGGCTGGTTTTCAGTGTTCTGCTGGCTGTCCATGGTCCCTCACAGCAACAATCCAAAACAACAGACGACGATGAGTCTCACGCCATTAAAGAAGAAGGGAGGCAATCTGGAACACAATATTGTTCTTAAGCTACCTACTCAAGGCTTATAGTCCGTAACCAGACCTCCACAATCTTCGTCTTGTCCTTATGTGAACATTGTAGCATTTAAATATATGTATACATGATCTTAACTGGTCGTAAGCACAATTGCACGTACACGTATGTAAACGTATGCATATCTATGAATTCATGAGCACATCCAATCTTCACACCAGTATATGAGAGCATACCTACATTGGTGCATATGAACATTTGGCACACACACACATGTACATAAATGTAGTGGACTATCTGTGACCACAAGTATGAGTTTGTGTGAGTGCGTGTACACTTGTATATATAAGCAGTGAGTACAGGTACAAGTGCACATGTTCCTTCTATCATCACACACTGCATTTTTGCCAAGATGCCTGAATCAAATCAAATCAAATCAAATCAAACCACACCATGTTGTTTATAACCCAGCTGACTACACAGGCCATGACCAAAATCCTAGCTTGCCTCAGTATTGTTTAATTACATGGTCAACCTTAAACTTATTCTTCATATCCATTGACATCAAAAACAGACGAATGGAATAGTGCAACAACTTTACCTATAAGATTATGGTTCCTACCAGTAAATGTTCTGGCCGCAGCGTTCAACATCATCCTCACACAAAGTAGATTCAACAATAATCTTCCTCACACGAATGTATTAAGGAACAATTTCTTTTTGTAGAAATCACTCGAAATTACAGATGTTACCATTCTTACACACATTTTGTTAACAATTCATAATTCATATATGTAAATTCCCGGAGTTTAACAAACTACTTTTTACAATTTCAGTCTTCAAAGTATCAACTATTCCATTTGTCAACATACACTATTTCGAATTAGAAAAAAGATTTTAAAATCATCATTTATTCCAACTATATGGTTTGCAATGTAGCGACAATGCCACAATAACTTCCTCCACTTAAACTCCTACCATAGCAGGCAACGCCTAGCATCCAGTCTTTGCTGGCCGTGCTATTTATTTCAAGTGGCCAATGACTACACTATGCTCGACTATTCATGGCTTTGGTAACTGATTTTAGCAATTAGTGTATTACTTTCTCAGAGTACAAAATATGTGCAGGAACTGAATTAGCATTGTATTAATTTCTCAGCTAGGTACAAAATATGTGCAGGAACTGAATTAGCATTGTATTAATTTCTCAGCTAGGTACAAAATATGACAGGAACTGAATTAGCATTGTATTAATTTCTCAGCTAGGTACAAAATATGTGCAGGAACTGAATTAGCATTGTATTAATTTCTCAGCTAGGTACAAAATATGTCAGGAACTGAATTAGCATTGTATAATTTCTCAGCTAGGTACAAAATATGGACAGGAACTGAATTAGAATCGTATTAATTTCTCAGCGAGGTATAAAATATGGACAGGAACTGAATTAGCATTGTATTATATTCTCAGCCAGTAAAAATATGGACAGGAACTGAATTAGCATTGTATTACTTTATTAACTAGGTACAAAATATGTACAGGAACTGAATTAGCATTGTATTACTTTATTAACTAGGTACAAAATATGTACAGGAACTGAATTAGCATTGTATTACTTTATTAACTAGGTAGCTAAAATATGTACAGGAACTGAATTAGCATTGTATTACTTTATTAACTAGGTACAAAATATGTACAGGAACTGAATTAGCTTGTATTACTTTATTAACTAGGTATCCTACAACATGTGTAAGGAACTGAATTAGCTTTGTATTACTTTCTCATTAAATACAAAATATGTACAAAACTGAATTAGCATTGTAATACTTTCTCAGTTAGATACAAAATATGTACATAAAACTGAATAGCATTGTATATACTTTCTCAGTTAGATACAAAATATGTACATAAAACTGAATTAGCATTGTAATTACTTTCTCAGTTAGATACAAAATATGTACATAAAACTAAAATACGAGCATTGTAATACTTTCTCAGTTAGATACAAAATATGTACATAAAACTGAATTAGCTTTGTATTACTTTCTCAGTTAGGTATAAAATATGTATAGGAACTGAATTAGCATTGTAATACTTTCTCAGGTGCAAAATATGTGTAGGAACTGAGTTAGCATGGTATTACATTCTCAGGTACAAAATATGTATAGGGACTGAGTTAGCATTGTAATACTTTCTCAGGTGCAAAATACATGTATGTGTAGGAACTGAGTTAGCATGGTATTACATTCTCAGGTACAAAATATGTATAGTGACTGAATTAGTATTGTATTACTTTCTCAGGTACAAAATATGAGTAGCACTTTTCAGTACAGTTAATCAGAAATACAAACATATGAACAAAACAACAACAAACAAACAAACAAAGACAGAAAAAGAAAAGAAGATGAGGAGGAAGAAGAAAGGAAGCAGACTGAACTGGCATCAGAACATTTATCTAAAACATGACATCACCGATATCAAAATGGTCAAAGTCAAGTAGTGTCTAGTCGTAATGACAAAAACAAGAAACTACCCAACAACATCCATTCAAACAAGAATGTCAACAGTGGCCAGCAAAGTATTTAATACAAAAAGCAACATATAAGTCTGATCTTTTTCATCCTCACATTTAGTGATTATGATTCATCTCTGACTGCATTTACTTTTCATATTAATAATACATTACTGCTAGTAATTTCTTTTCATATTAATACATTACTGCTAGTAATTTCTTTTCATATTAATACATTAATGCTAGTAATTTCTTTTCAATAATAATACATTAACCGTCTTAATTTCAGTGTTTAGTCTGTTCACAGTCTTTGATGTAAGACAAAAATAAACATAGTTAAAAAAAAAAAAAAATAAAAATAATGACAGAAAGAAAGAAACAAGGAAAGAATACACATTTGAAACAAAAACAACTACTACCACCATTATTACTTCTACTAATGTCCCTACCATCAGTACGATCACTTTATCTACAAACCAACTCTGCAATGGGTTTTGCGCAGGCTCAGGGAGTCTGTCTGTACTTGTTGTCAGATCTAGGTGGAGCATTTATGGAATTGTCCGGGCGCGATGAATTCCTCTTGAACAAACTCCAACCTCTGATTAAGTACACAGATGTATGGTCAACCGTCATTGTCACAATGGCTTCGTTTCTACAGATTTAAAACGCTGGGCGTGGTTTTTGTCAGTCTGACTCAGAATAAGTGCCTGTCATGTAGGCTACATTGTGCAACATATTTGCACGAGCATGGTTTAGATGATAAAAGAGACAAATGATACATTTAGTTCATTATCGGAGCAAAAATGTTGTCATTCTTTTCACACCCCTCCATCCCCATTAAAAAAAAAAAGATTGGTTCAGACAGACCATATGTGTGCGTGCGTGCATGTGTGCGTGCGTGTGCGTGTGTGTGTGTGTGCATGGTGTGGGGTTGTGTGTGTTCGTTTCGTTCGTTATTTCTTTTAACGTCTATTCACATATGCGCTTTTAGACGAATGTGTGTGTGTGTGGTGTGTGTGTGTGTGTGTGTGTGTGTGTGTGTGTGTGTGTGTGTGTGTGTGTGTGTGTGTGTGTGTAAACAAAGAATATATCAGGTCCACAGATCAGACTTTGCAAACTGATCTAACTGGTGCTGACACATAAGTAGACGACCCACTGTAATCCTAAATGACTGCTTCTGTTTATTTCGGATAACACTCATTCTCCAGCCTCAATCACGGATACTATGGAAATCATAAAAGCTGATATGAACCATCTGAATCCTGGTCAAATCCCAGTCACTGTCATTGATCAACCTTTCTTTGTAATTGCTAAAGAAATACAGCGGTCTTTGCATTCGAGAAGATGAAAAGCATTCTTACAACAAATGCCTATCAATTAACATCAGGAAGAGAGTTCTTGAATGTTATATATATAGAACCGATAATGTTATACGCTTGTGAGGCGTGGACAGTCAAGACGCAAAGCCACAAGAAAACTGAGGCAGCCGAAATGTGGTTTCTAAGAAGAATGTTGAGAGTTCCATGGACAGCAAAGTAAAGAAAACAAACGAAACAGTCTTGATGGAGGCAGACACAAGAAGATCATTGATAAAGAAGATTAAGAAAAGACAGGCAACATTTAAAGGTCATTTTATGAGGAAAGTGGAATTGGAGCACCTGGTCATAACAGGAAAGCTGGAGGGAAAGAGAGCACCAGGTAGACCCAGGGAAAATATATTGGACGGACTTGCAGAGTGGCTGAAGACAGAGAGGGTGGAAGATATACTTGCGGCAACAAGGGATAGATGCATATGGGGGGCCATGATCGCCAACGCCATGTGGCAAGGCATTTGATGATGATGATGATTGCTAGAAAACACTGGAAAGGATTTCTTCGTTTTCATATTCGGTGGACTCCACACGGAAATGCCCCGCAGATCCTGGGGTTGACCGTGTGAGCACGTCAGAATCAGCTGGCATTTAGTCCGCAATGATCTTTATCCACTTGTATTGGGTAAGGCTGTTAGGAAGTTGTGTCCAATCCTCAGGAACCCGACCTTTCTCAATAATTTCTTGATATAGAGAATATCATTCAGTTTTGTCGTGTTCAGACAACGTTTTGATGTCACAGTATCCAATCTTGACTAGACCAAGGGTCTTTTCTTCACCGTACAAGTGCTTCATTCATTTCTTGTTCCGTTATTTCATCATCTAGTCCAGTCTGCAATGGATTTTCTTTTCTCTTCAAGGTTTTTCTGGTCACTCAATTGTATAAAACGCTGTAGTAGGGCTTGTCGTTTCTCTTCGTTTCTTCTTACTGTGGTTCATCTGTGTTCGTCATGTCAGGTGTCGTGTTTGTGGTTTTCTCTTTCATTTGTTGATAGAACTGTCCGTCAGCAACCTACTTTTGTCTCCTTCAAGTCCGCTCTCAAAACTCACCTTTGCTCCTCTGCATAAAATCCTGACCTCACTCAACCCCCTCTGCAGCCTGTCTCCACTCGGAGGGGAATTACATTGTAATATATAATTGTATAGGCCTATAATATGCTCTCTATAATTTTCCATTGCTTTTATTCTTTCTCCCCATTTTAGCCGTGTGTATGTGTGTGTGTGTGTGTGTGTGTGTGTGTTGTGTGTGTGTGTGTGTGTGTGTGTGTGTGTGTGTGTGTGTGCGTGCGTGCGTGTGTGTCTGTTTTAGCGCTTAGATTTGATTTTATCGAGATTTTGCGCTACACAAAAATATTGTATTATTATTATTATTATTATGATTGTGGCGTCCCTGATGATGATAATGATAACTAGACATAATTTCAGTTCATGGGTTGGTGTCGTTGTTGTTGTTGGTGGTGGTGGTGGTGATGGTACTGCTGAAGCTGTTGTTGTTGCACATAGTCGTTTTGGCAATACTAGTTTACCATACAGTTTGTGTTATCCAGCAACGCATGCGCGTGGAATTTAAATTTTTTTTTTTTACCGTACCGTTACAGTAAATAGACTGAATGCTGACGTATTAAGTTAACAAGA
This sequence comes from Monoplex corrugatus, assembly GCA_030674185.1. Classification (NCBI taxonomy): domain Eukaryota; kingdom Metazoa; phylum Mollusca; class Gastropoda; order Littorinimorpha; family Ranellidae; genus Monoplex; species Monoplex corrugatus. The sequence continues at coordinate 1,111,463 of JAPXFY010000023.1, forward strand.
AACAGCACGACAGTGCGGAATGGGACCCGGAGCACCAATGTACCGCCACTCTCCAGAAAATCACCTCCCAAACTGATGACGCCATTCGATAGTCAAGGGTGCTTGGGGTGGGGTGGGGTGGGGCCTGTCATCAGTTACCTTGCTTACAAATCGAATGGCAAGGTGGGGAGGTGATAAACCCCGGGACATAGCCACACAACGCGCACCAACCAGGTCCAGTCCAGCCTCCGGACCAAGACAGAATGGAAGACCCCTCTCTCGTCCCACTCTAGTCTTCATCTCTCTTTCGGACAGCCCGGCCTGCCACCAGCTTACATAGCTGCCAGCTCCTTCCCCCTTACTATAGTCTCGACAGTTAGACTAGCAGTCGGAAGCTCCCAACTTTGTCTTACTTCAACCACATGGGTTGTTTGAACAGCCGCGAAAGTGGCCAGGCATGATGCTCCAGACACAGCCCATTTTGCTGTTTAGCAAAGTCTGACATGCCCCAAATAGGATCCAACGTTTGCCATCTTTCCGAGCAGCCAGCACGTCTTGCCGTGCGGTCATCAGGCCTGATTCCCTGAAGTCAGCGGCCAACAAGTCTTTCCCTGCGGTCATCAGGCCTGATTCCCTGAAGTCAGTGGCCAGCAGGTCTTTCCCTGCGGTCATCAGGCCTGATTCCCTGAAGTCAGCGGCCAGCAGGTCTTTCCCTGCGGTCATCAGACCTGATTCCCTGAAGTCAGTGGCCAGCAGGTCTTTCCCTGCGGTCATCAGACCTGATTCCCTGAAGTCAGTGGCCAACAGGTCTTTCCCTGTGGTCATCAGGCCTGATTCCCTGAAGTCAGTGGCCAGCAGGTCTTTCCCTGTGGTCATCAGGCCTGATTCCCTGAAGTCAGCGGCCAGCAGGTCTTTCCCTGTGGTCATCAGGCCTGATTCCCTGAAGTCAGTGGCCAGCAGTTCTTTCCCTGCGGTCATCAGGCCTGGTTCCCTGAAGTCAGTGGCCAGCAGATCTTTCCCTGCGGTCATCAGGCCTGATTCCCTGAAGTCAGTGGCCAGCAGGTCTTGCCGTGCGATCATCAGGCCTGATTCCCTGAAGTCAGTGGCCAGCAGGTCTTTCCCTGCGGTCATCAGGCCTGATTCCCTGAAGTCAATGGCCAGCAGGTCTTTCCCTGTGGTCATCAGGACTGGTTCCCTGAAGTCAGTGGCCAGCAGGTCTTTCCCTGTGGTCATCAGGCCTGATTCCCTGAAGTCAGTGGCCAGCAGGTCTTTCCCTGTGGTCATCAGGACTGGTTCCCTGAAGTCAGTGGCCAGCAGGTCTTTCCCTGTGGTCATCAGGCCTGATTCCCTGAAGTCAATGGCCAGCAGGTCTTTCCCTGTGGTCATCAGGACTGGTTCCCTGAAGTCAGTGGCCAGCAGGTCTTTCCCTGTGGTCATCAGGCCTGATTCCCTGAAGTCAGTGGCCAGCAGGTCTTTCCCTGTGGTCATCAGGCGTGCCCGCCGCAGAGCAGAGCGCCGCTGGCGCAAATCCAAACTCACTGTACACAGGCAACTTTTCCAAGCCTCTAAAACAAAAGTATCCACCCTCATTGCATCAGCAAAAACAAGCTATTTCCAAACCAAAATCCTGAATGCCTCTTCTTCAAAAGAACTCTTTACAATCATGAATCATCTCCTTGGCACACGAAAAGATTTACCTCTCCCAACAAAACATACAAATGAAGAACTCCCATCTGTATTCTCCTACTATTTCACCACCAAAATACAAACTCTTCGTGACAGGCTTGACAGGACACCCTGTCAACCATGCCCACCTGACCCTTCCTTCTCTGGCACACCTCTTACTACTTTTACCCCAGTCTCACAAGAAGAAATTCTCAACACAATCAGATCCATGTCGTTCAAAACCTGCGAACTGGATCCTCTTCCAGGTTCTCTCTACGCCGACTGTCTCCCTACTCTCCTCCCATTCATCACTGACACCATCAACACTTCTCTTCAAACTGGAACTGTCCCAGATTCTTTCAAGTCTGCTATTGTTCACCCTCTCCTCAAGAAACACAATTTAGATCCAAATGAACTGAAAAATTACAGGCCTATCTCTAATCTCTCTTTCTTGTCAAAACTCCTTGAAAAAGTCGTCCTCAACCAGCTGAACTCTCACCTGTCTGCCAACAATCTCCTCAATCCTTTCCAGTCAGCCTACCGCCAGTGCCATAGCACTGAAACTGCCCTACTACACATTCTCAACAATCTCCTCCTTGCAACTGATACTGGCAAAGTCTCTCTCCTCACACTCCTTGATCTGTCTGCAGCCTTTGATACCATTGATCATGGTATTCTCCTTTCTAGACTTCATCATACTTTTGGCATCTCTGACATTGCTCTGTCTTGGTTCACTTCATACCTATCAAACAGAAAACAAGCCGTTCTCATCAATGGCACTTACTCTCAACCTGCATACCTGACCTGTGGTGTTCCACAAGGATCTGTCCTTGGCCCTGTTCTTTTCACTCTTTACACCTCCCCCCTGTCCACCATCATCAACTCCCATTCTATAAAACACCACTTCTATGCTGATGACACCCAACTTCAAGACAGTGACTCACCTGATAATATACAGCGCCTGTTGACTCGCACCACTGAGTGTTACTCGGACATTAAGAACTGGATGACACACAATAGACTTCAGCTTAATGACGACAAAACAGAAGCTATCCTCATTGGCACCCATCAGAAACTTTCTCAGCTGCCTCCTCTTTCTCTCCCATTATGTAACACATCAGTCCCAATTTCTGATTCAGCTAAAAACCTTGGTGTCTGCATTGACTCTACCCTCTCCATGAACAACTTTGTTTCTCAAACTGCCAGATCCTGCTACTATCATCTCCATCGTATAAGGCTGATCAGGAAGTATCTCTCTGTCGAAACAACTGCAAAACTCGTTCTCTCCTTCATAATGTCTCGCATTGACTATTGCAATTCACTCCTGTCTGGTCTTCCTGCCTCCACCATTCACATCCTACAGCGCATTCAAAACAATGCTGTACGCCTTGTACTCAAAAAGAAAAAAGCTGACCACATATCTCCTCTCCTGGCACAACTTCACTGGCTCCCTGTATCAAAGCGCATACAGTACAAACTAGACACCATGTGCTACAAAAGCCTCAATAACGCAGCCCCCGATTACCTGTCAAGCCTACTTGAGATCTATGTTCCCTCACGTACCCTCCGCTCTGCCTCTGATCCTCTGACTTTTCGCTTTCCACGCACTAAGCTCAATACCTATGGTCCACGAGCCTTCTCTGTTTCTGGTCCACTCTCCTGGAACAAACTTCCTCTCTCAGTCCGTCAGCAACCTACTTTTGTCTCCTTCAAGTCCGCTCTCAAAACTCACCTTTTCTCCTCCGCATAAAATCCTAACCTCACTCAACCCCCCCCCCTCCCCCCCCCTCTGCAGCCTGTCTCCGCTTGGAGGGAATCACATGGTTATAATATATAATTGTATGCTATGCTCTCTATAATTTTCCATTGCTTTTATTCTTGCTTTTATTCTTTCTCCCCATTTATAGCCATGCGTGTGTGTGGGTGTGGGTGTGTGTGTGTGTCTGTGTGTGTGCGTGCGTGTGTGTGCGTGCGTGCGTGCCTGCGTGTGTGTCTGCTTCAGCGCTTAGATTTGATTTTATCAAGATTTTGCGCTATATAAATATTGTAATTATTATTCCCTGAAGTCAGTGGCCAGCAGGTCTTTCCCTGTGGTCATCAGGCCTGGTTCCCTGAAGTCAGTGGCCAGCAGGTCTTTCCCTGTGGTCATCAGGACTGGTTCCCTGAAATCAGTGGCCAAACCACAAGTCAAAGTTAGCAAGAAACATCACGAGGGTGTAGATGAGACACAGAGCACCAAAGTCCCGTCACTCTCCGGACAATCACCTCCCAAACTCCTGATGCCACTCGATAGTCATTTCATCAAGCAAAGGGGGCTGTCCATGCGTTACATGACCCATTCGGACCCAGTCATCAGTTACCTTGTTTACAAACCGAATGGCAAGGTGGGGAGATGACAAACCTCGGGACATAGCCATGCAACGCGCACTAACCAGGTCCAGCCAAGCCTCCGGACCTAGAGAGAATGGAAGACCCCATTCTCGCCTCACTCTGGTCTTCATCTCTTTTTCGGGCAGCCCACCAGCTCGCATAGCTGCCAGCTCCTTCCCCCTTACTGTAGTCTCGACAGCTTGGCACCACTAGTTTACTATACAGTTTGTGCTATCGAGCAGCGCATGCGTTTGCAAGTTCGTTTTTTTCGGTACGTCTATAGTAAATAGACAGAATGAAAGCTGACGTATCACTCACTACCTGAAAGATGGCCGAAGCCGGGGGAAATCAGATGCTCTTGATTTGCTTTTTGGGCATTTTCGGCTGTTATTTTTTGTATGGTGTCCTTCAAGAGACCATGTAAGTTATCTTTTTAAGATTTCACTACTCATGTTTTACTCATATCCTTCAACTGCCTCTACTTTTGCTTGTGACTGGACACATGTTACCAGTATCTTGAAAATCGTCTGCTACCTTCGTTTCGGCGCAGAAAACGTTCAAAACATACTCCACCAGATGGTCGGAACAGCAAAAGACTACTGACTCCAACGTGGAAAATCATGGACGGAACAGGCAGAAGACTCCATTCAGCATGTGTCAACTGACAGAGCTCAAAGGAACAAAGAAATGGGGAAAACATCTAAACCATTTCAAACATATGTACAAAACTATCAATCATTATTATTAGGCCTATATCATAATCATACTCAAAAGTCTAGGGAGACACTGTCGCGAATGGCTAGAAGGGAAAACAAATGCAGAAATTCAGCAACTCATGGAGCAACTAAGCTGCAACCCCAAAGATATAATAATGTACAGTAATACACGGATGGCTCAGTCACTACCAACAAATCTGGATGGGGCTTCACTGTCAAACTGAATGGAAACACCAAACTTGAAACAAACGCTAGATATGATATCACAACCTCCAGTCTAACAATGGAAATTGAGGTAGTCACACATTCACTACAATGGTTAACCTCACTGGCTGATAACATGAAAGAAAGCCAAGCCTTCATCCTGACTGACTCGAATCTATTAAAAAAAATGCAAAATGGAGTAACGACCCCTGAATGGCACAAAGCAATGAACAGCACTGACCTTCAAAATCTCATGTGGATCTACTGCCCAGGACATGTTGGTGGCCGTCCAGTATTTTGTCCCTGGGCCTACTTGGTGGTCTCATTCCCTCCAGCTTTCCTGTTGTGACCAGGTGCTCTAATTCCCTTTTCCTCATAAAATGGCCTATACGTGTTGCTTGTCTTTTCCTAATCATCTTTATAAATTGGTGATCTTCTTGTGCCAGCCTCCATCAAGACTCTCGTTTGTTTTCTTTGCTGTCCATGGAACTCTCAACATTCTTCTTAGAAACCACTTTTTGGCTGCCTCTGTCTTGTTCTGGCTTTGCGTGTTGACTTCCATGCCTCACAACCATATAACAGTATCGGTTCTATATATAACTTTCAAGAACTCTCTTCCTGATGTTAATTGATATGCATTTGTTGGTAAGAGCCTGTGTCTATGTTGGTAAGAACCAGTGTCTATGTTGGTAAGAACCAGTGTCTATGTTGGTAAGAACCTGTGTCTATGTTGGTAAGAACCAGTGTCTATGTTGGTAAGAACCAGTGTCTATGTTGGTAAGAACCAGTGTCTATGTTGGTAAGAACCAGTGTCTATGTTGGTAAGAACCAGTGTCTATGTTGGTAAGAACCAGTGTCTAAAGAACCTGTCTATGTTGGTAAGAACCAGTGTCTATGTTGGTAAGAACCAGTGTCTATGTTGGTAAGAACCAGTGTCTATGTTGGTAAGAACCTGTGTCTATGTTGGTAAGAACCAGTGTCTATGTTGGTAAGAACCAGTGTCTATGTTGGTAAGAACCAGTGTCTAAAGAACCTGTGTCTATGTTGGTAAGAACCAGTGTCTATGTTGGTAAGAACCTGTGTCTAAAGAACCTGTGCCTATGTTGGTAAGAACCAGTGTCTATGTTGGTAAGAACCAGTGTCTAAAGAACCAGTGTCTATGTTGGTAAGAACCTGTGTCTATGTTGGTAAGAACCAGTGTCTAAAGAACCTGTGTCTATGTTGGTAAGAACCTGTGTCTATCATCTCTATGTTGGTAAGAACCAGTGTCTATGGCTCTGTCAAAAGAACTAACCAACCCACAAAAACAAAGAGTGAGAGAAAAGAGAAAATTTCTAGCATAGAATTTCCTGAAGGCGGGGATACAATTTACACTGAAAGAACCCCCAGTGTTACCATAGAAGAAAAACTTAAATAAAAATGGGTAAAGTATATAATACAAATTGTGAATTTAGTTTTGGATGCGTACTACTACTACTGTACTAGTAAGGTGTGGTTTTGTTCAAAGGAGCTTTTATTTTTTCTAATTCATAGTTTTGATTGATTGATTGGCTGATTGATTGAATGATTGATTGATTATTTTGATGTTTATGATCATTTCATGTCCATTGACTGAGAAGCGACAAAGTTACATGCATACACCAATGCACATGCACACGCTCACACACTTACACACATACACGCGCATGCATGCACTTCCGTACATGCAATCATACAAACAGATAGTAGTAGAGAATAACACACACACATACATACACATACTTGATGATTTTTTGATACATGAAATTTGCTTCAAATACAAATTCTTTCTTGTTTCAGAACCAAAGCCAAATATGGAGACAAGGGAGAGAAGTTCCATTACACCCTGTCACTGGTGTTCGTGCAGTGTATTATCAATGCTATATTTGCCAAGTTAGGTAAGTCAGTGTTGGTGTTTGTGCAGTGTATTATCAATGCTATATTTGCCAAGTTAGGTAAGTCAGTGTTGGTGTTCGTGCAGTGTATTATCAATGCTATATTTGCCAAGTTAGGTAAGTCAGTGTTGGTGTTTGTGCAGTGTGTTATCAATGCTATATTTGCCAAGTTAGGTAAGTCAGTGTTGGTGTTTGTGCAGTGTGTTATCAATGCTATATTTGCCAATTGGGTAAGTCAGTGTTGGTGTTTGTGCAGTGTGTTATCAATGCTATATTTGCCAAGTTAGATAAGTCAGTGTTGGTGTTCGTGCAGTGTATTATCAATGCTATATTTGCCAAATTGGGTAAGTCAGTGTTGGTGTTTGTGCAGTGTATTATCAATGCTATATTTGCCAAATTGCGTAAGTCAGTGTTGGTGTTCGTGCAGTGTATTATCAATGCTATATTTGCCAAGTTAGGTAAGTCAGTGTTGGTGTTCGTGCAGTGTATTATCAATGCTATATTTGCCAAGTTAGGTAAGTCAGTGTTGGTGTTCGTGCAGTGTATTATCAATGATATATATATTTTGCCAAATTGGGTAAGTCAGTGTTGGTGTTTGTGCAGTGTTGTCATTGCTATATTTGCCAAATTGGGTAAGTCAGTGTTGGTGTTCGTGCAGTGTATTATCAATGCTATATTTGCCAAGTTAGGTAAGTCAGTGTTGGTGTTCGTGCAGTGTATTATCAATGCTATATTTGCCAAATTGGGTAAGTCAGTGTTGGTGTTTGTGCAGTGTTGTCATTGCTATATTTGCCAAATTGGGTAAGTCAGTGTTGGTGTTTGTGCAGTGTGTTATCAATGCTATATTTGCCAAATTGGGTAAGTCAGTGTTGGTGTTTGTGCAGTGTGTTATCAATGCTATATTTGCCAAATTGGGTAAGTCAGTGTTGGTGTTTGTGCAGTGTGTTATCAATGCTATATTTGCCAAATTGGGTAAGTCAGTGTTGGTGTTTGTGCTGTGTATTATCAGTGCTTTATTTGCCAAATTGGGTAAGTCAGTGTTGGTGTTTGTGCTGTATATTATCAGTGCTATATTTGCCAAATTGGGTAAGTCAGTGTTGGTGTTTATGCAGTGTATTATCAATGCTGTATTTGCCAAATTGGGTAAGTCAGTGTTGGTGTTTATGCAGTGTGTTATCAATGCTCCGTTTGCCAAATTGGGTAAGTTAAGTGTGGTCATGGAATTCAAAAGTACTAATACTGTGGAAGGAAAATTTGAGCAGATCTTGTAAAGAGTATTAAACCCTAAAATCTTAAAAAATATACATTTTTTTCTTATAATCTTTGTGGAGGTTGGGGAGCAAGGTGTTTGAGGTCGTAACTTTTTCCAGGGTCAAAATTATTGAGTACTGTTCCCATTTCTTCTCCTTTGCTGCATAAGCTTTCTAGTCTCTAAATATGGACAAACACTCATGTACAGCTGTATGGGCTAGGACATGGTGTTCAACCTTATGCCATGGCATGAACCTTCCTCCCATGGTGATGCCTGTGTTCAGCCTTATGCCATGTCATGAACCTTCCTCCCATGGTGAAGCCTGTGTTCAACCTTATGCCATGGTATGAACCTTCCTCCCATGGGTATGCCTGTGTTCAACCTTATGCCATGGCATGAACCTTCCTCCCATGGTGAAGCCTGGTTCAACTATCCATGCAGAACCTTCCTCCATGGTGAGCCGTGTTCGCCTTACAGGTATGAACCTTCCTCCCCTGGTGATGCCTGTGTTCAACCTTATCCATGGTATGAACCTTCTCCCTGTGAGCCTGTGTTCACCTTGCAGGATGAAACTTCCTCCCAGGTGAGCTGTGTTCAGCCTTATGCCATGGTATGAACCTTCCTCCCCATGGTGAAGCCTGTGTTCAACCTTATGCCATGGTATGAACCTTCCTCCCCTGGGAATGCCTGTGTTCAGCCTTATGCCATGTCATGAAACCTTCCTCCCCATGGGAAGCCTGTGTTCAACCTTATGCCATGGTATGAACCTTCCTCCCCTGGGGATGTCTGTGTTCAACCTTATGCCATGGTATGAACCTTCCTCCCTGGGATGCCTGTGTTCAACCTTATGCCATGGTATGAACCTTCCTCCCCTGGGGATGTCTGTGTTCAACCTTTATTGCCATTGGCCTGTTATTGCTATGAACCTCTCCTCCTCATTAGGGATGAACCAATGGGCTGTTTCAGTATAAATAGTATCCCCATCTTCTGGAAATTCTGTGCTAGAAATTTCCTCATTTCTGCCTTGCCCTTTGTTTCTTTGTACCTTCTTTGCTTTCTGTCATCTCTTCCTATCATTTTCTGCCTTGTTGGTCCATTTGCTTGTATTTGTTCTGTAAAACCTTACATGCTTTTTCTTAGGATGGATAAATGGGTACATCAACATGTATTGACTGCATATGTACTGTGCAGGAGCAGTTTTTGGTAATTTAGCCATTGTATGCTTTGGTGTCCCCAGTTATGTTTACGTTTGTATTAAATCAGGTTTTTTTAAATTTTTTATTTTGAAGTCCTCTGGTGATAAATTGGACAGAGTGGTCAACACCAGGGGCGTAGACTGTGTGTGTATGCATTGATATATCTGTCCTTTATTTTCTTTTCCAGTTTTTTTTTCCAGCCAGATGTTGTGTAGTTTTGAAATGTTTATAGCTCCGACATGGCTCTGTGCAGTCAGCTGGGCTTTAACTCTTAGTTGACGCGAATTTTCCAGACCGATTTTCCCCTGTGATGCACGTTTTTAGGCTATTTTTGAAAAATTGCCAAAAAATAAGTTTTTTAATTAGAAGGAAACAGTAAAGTGGAAATAATTATTCAAAGTCTGTATTTTTCAGAAATGCATACTGTGTATTTGTAATAGACATGCATCTTACCTTCAATTCCACATGAAATATGGTTGCAACAGGTCCTATGAAAAAAAGTTTTTACTGATGGTAATCCAAGGCCCCTACACTTCCATGAATCGTAGGCAGCGTTTACACAGGTCATAGGTGCACATATATGTTTCTGGGACACAAGAAGTACTTGATAAATAATCCAGCACTGATTGTTCCATATTCATGAAAAAGTGGTGTTTCATATTTACCTACACAAACAACGCATAAAAAATTCCACAGGGAAATTTCACACCTCTCCTCTACAGTCTGAATTTTCTTTCACTGCAAATAGTTTTTTGTGGTGTGGAACACTCTGAAACACACCCACAGGTTCTTCCACAGAACTGTCAATGTCATTTCCATATGCAGAATCTCCAATGTCACTGTCAGTGTCACTTTCAGCACCACTGTCTCTTTTGATGCTGATATCGCCGATAGGAATGTAACTTTCATCATCAGATGAATCTGGACTTTCGTCTAGTTCACTAAGTAAATCCAGCTCAACATCAGAACCTTCTTCCAACACCATTTCCACTGCTTCGGATAATGGGATGTTAATCGTGCCGCATGCACGCTTCCTGGGCGTCGCCGTGTTTGTTGCGCAAAGCTTACATTTTTTTCGTAACTGGGTCAATGCGGTTAAGTCGCTAGCAAAGCCATTCAGAGTACGAAAATATTAGAAGGGAAGTATTATGGGAAAGAAGACAGACTGAGGTTTCATTTTCTATCGGTTGTTGCCTCCCTTACACCGTTGGCTGCTCTGTAAAAATAGCGCAATATTGTCGCGGATATGTCGCTGACGTGTCGACAAGGGAATGGCAGCCATCGTGGATATATCGCTGACGTGTCAACAAAGAGTTAAACAGTAAGAATAAGAATGGCATGAACCTGGTCACCCATCTGGCAACCTGTCAACCACACTTTTTTTTTTAAGGCATTCCAGTTTTTCTCAGGCGCTTGTGTGCACGTTGTTTCTGTCAATACGGTGCAGATGGCATGTCGCAACGCAGTCTGAATGCTCCGTCTTCAGTGTCTGTAGTGTGTGTTCTGGGTGTTTTCATATTTCCATGAGCCAACCTGACGTAACTTACAGGATCTTTCATACGCATGTTTGATATTCTGCGTGCGTATGCACACAAGAGGGGTTTAGGCACTGGCAGGTCTGCGCTCATGTTGACCGGGGAGATCGGAAAATCTTCAGCCTTCACCCACCAGGCAGAGATGCCTTGGTGTATTGAATCCAGGACCTTCCAGTAGGAAGCCCAATGTTTGCCCATTTGACCGCTTTGCCCATCGCAGCCACATGTGATCATGTTTTGGGAGTAAGTGATCTAACTACTGTGGTCTTGTACTTCATAAAACTTTAAAAGGTGTGTGAATATTCAAGATACAGCTTAAAATTGTTGTTAAAATTTTATTGTACTGTGTTGGACTAGAACTTTGAAAAAGATGTTGTTATGATGAATCAGATTTGAGTGGATTCTGTTCATTATATAATCATTATTTTTATTACTTTCCCAGGTATGATGGCAACCAAGGAGCGTGACCATACTCCTCGTCGCATGTATGCCTTGTGTTCATTGACTTACCTGGGTGCCATGCTGGCCAGTAATCATTCACTGCAGCATGTGACCTACCCTACACAGGTGAACCTGCTTTTTTCTTGCCATTGTCTTGATTTACTTATTTTGAGTTGTCGTTTATGTGTAGGTGTGGGCGTTTGTGTGTTTATGCATATGTTTTTGTATGTATTTCTGTTTGTGTGTGCTTGTGTGTTTATCATTTTATGTGTGTTTACATGTGAGGGAGAGACGCACACAGAGACTGAGAGAGAGATATAGAATGTGTGTGTGTTTACAAGTGTGTGTGTGTGTGTTTGTGTGTGTGCGTGTGCGTGTGCGTGTGTATGCACACATGTGGTGTGTGTGTGTGTGTGTGCGTGTGTGTGTGTGTGTACATTGTATGTGTTCAGTTCAGTTGGTGCATGTACATGTGCATGTAAGAGAGTGTGCTCGTTTGAGACAGAGAGAGGGATTTCTTGTCTAGATTTTTTTTTCCAGAGTAAGGTGATGCTGATGATTACTGTAGTGTAATGACTTTTGTGCTGTGTATTGTTTGGTGAATGTAGCCTGTATCTGATCCTGTCATCTTCTGTAGTGTAATGACTTGTGTGCTGTGTATTGTTTGGTGAATGTAGCCTGTATCTGATCCTGTCATCTTCTGTAGTGTAATGACTTGTGTGCTGACTGTGTATTGATTGTTTGGTGAATGTAGCCTGTATCTGATTCTGTCATCTTCTGTAGTGTAATGACTTGTGTGCTGACTGTGTATTGTTTGTTTGGTGAATGTAGCCTGTATCTGATCTGTCATCTTCTGTAGTGTAATGACTTTTGTGCTGTGTATTGTTTGTTTGGTGAATGTAGCCTGTATCTGATCCTGTCATCTTCTGTAGTGTAATGACTTGTGTGCTGACTGTGTATTGATTGTTTGGTGAATGTAGCCTGTATCTGATTCTGTCATCTTCTGTAGTGTAATGACTTGTGTGCTGACTGTGTATTGATTGTTTGGTGAATGTAGCCTGTATCTGATTCTGTTATTTTTTAAATAAAAGAAAGAAAAGAAAATGATTCTGAACAACTGTATGAAAAACTGACTCCAGTATTAGTTCATGTTATTTCATGTTATCGTCGTTGTTGTTGTTGTTTCTGTTATCAGCATTGTTATTATTATTATATTACTATCATCATCATCATTGTCAGCGCTTAGATTTGATTTTATCAAGATTTTGCGCTATATAAATATTGTAATTATTATTATTATTATTACATGTCAGGTGCTGGGCAAGTCCATCAAGCCAATACCAGTGATGGTGCTGGGAGTGTTGGTGGCAGGCAAGCGTTACCCCATCGCCAAGTATCTGTTTGTGCTGATGATTGTCATGGGCGTGGCTGTCTTCATGTACAAAGATCAGAGGGCCTCCAGCAAGCCGGAGGATCACCATATTGTTGGAACTGGGGAAATTCTCTTGGTAATCTTGCACCTGCTTGGGTCAGGGTGATTTGCTATTGATAAGCTAATGCCTGAGTGCTTCAAGTTTATTTTCCTTATTATCTCCTATTATCATCTATACTGGTTTGTTTGACTTCTTGTTTATAAGTTGTAAATTTAACATATGTGATATGTGACCTGTGCTTACAAAAGAAGCCAAAGTCGCTGGTGTCAAGCCAAGCTATGGTCCGGAAAACATGTTGAGGGTCAGTCTAGGTGATTTTGAGATTTCCGTTTGCTATCCTGTATTTATCATACAGTAAGAGAGAGATTTACCAGGAAATGCATTAAAATTCATTCTGAATAATATACCCCTTTCACAGCATTTTTAGTAATCAAATTGTACGGAGCCTCAGCATATCATACCTCAGTGTACAACAACTGTGCCTGCAAGTTCTGACAGTTTGAACAATTTTTTAACACTGATTGCTAAGAGAAAAATTTGAAAAACTTAGTGCCTACCTTTAACTGCAATTTTCTCAAAATGGCCACTTCTTTACGTATTCAGTGACCACTTTTGTGATATCATTTTCACTATGCATTGATAAACCACGAAGAGCATTTAAAGAAATTGAATCATTTAACATGCAAAGTTTATAGACTTCTACATTCAAGGATGTTGGAGATTTCATCTAAACCTTTGGAAATAGCATTGCTTCAAATTGTCGGTGATAAACATATCTTTATATTGCTCCAAAATGAACTTTGGCTCTGTATTGTGGGAGAACAGGTCACATAGATTAAATTCAGTTCCAGTGTGCAACATACACACTCCTGTACACTGCCCATCTTAACCCTTTGACTCCCGCACCCTATCCACCAACTGCAGAAACTTAACACTTTGACTTCCTCACCCTATCCACCAACTGCAGAAACTTAACCCTTTGACTCCCGCACCCTATCCACCAACTGCAGAAACTTAACCCTTTGGCTTCCTCACCCTATCCACCAAATGCAGAAACTTAACCCTTTGACTTCCTCACCCTATCCACCAAATGCAGAAACTTAACCCTTTGACTTCCTCACCCTATTTGCCAGCTTCCTGCAGGAAGCTGGTGGACAGGGTGTGGAAGTCAAAGAATCAAGTTTTTACTTTGCTAGCATGGTTGACAATGCAGAATGCTGGTGGACTGGGTGAGGAAGTCAAAGAGTTAAAGTATCTGTCCTTCTGGTGGTGTCACCTTAGTGTTTCACAGGTTCTGTCCTGCCCTCCCTTTCCAGGACCTGGCCATCATGAAAGTGTTTGTGTGACTGAAGGATTGTGTCAGATGACTGGTGGCAGAGTTGTGTGGAAGGTACACACTATATAGAAATGTCACAATACAGTAAACCTTTCTGAACTCTTTGAGTTCTGTACCCTGACTACCAGCATCCTGCATTGTCATCCAGGCTAGCAGAGCAAAAACTTGATCCTTTGACTCCCTCACCCTGTTCACCAGCTTCATGCAGGAAGCTGGTAGATAGGGTGAGGAAGTCAAAGGGTTAAATTTTTGCAGTTGGTGGATAGGGTGAGGAAGTCAAAGGATTATATGAATTCCAGATAATAAAGTTACAGAACAGTTGTACTGTTGAGCGTCCCTATAGACAGATGTTGACTGTGACTGTTACAGCTGGTATTACTGATGTGATTGTGACTGTTACAGCTGGTATCACTGATGTGATTGTGACTGACTGTTACAGCTGGTATCACTGATGTGATTGTGACTGTTACAGCTAGTATCACATGATGTGATTGTGTAACTGATCGTGACTGTTACAGCTGGTATTACTGATGTGATTGTGACTGTTACGGCTGGTATCACTGATGTGATTGTGACTGACTGTTACAGCTGGTATCACTGATGTGATTGTGACTGACTGTTACAGCTGGTATCACTGATGTGATTGTGACTGTGACTGTTACAGTGGTATCACTGATGTGATTATGACTGTGACTGTTACAGCTGGTATCACTGATGTGATTATGACTGTGACTGTTACAGCTGGTATCACTGATGTGATTGTGACTGTTACAGCTGGTATCACTGATGTGATTGTGACTGTCAATATGTTACAGCTGGTATCACTGATGTGATTGTGACTGTCAATATGTTACAGCTGGTATCACTGATGTGATTGTGACCGTTATAGCTGGTATCACTGATGTAATTGTGACTGTGACTGTTACAGCTGGTATCACTGATGTGATTGTGACTGTCAATATGTTACAGCTGGTATCATGACTGTGAATATGTTACAGCTGGTATCACATGTGATGTACTGTTACAGCTGGTATCATGTGGATTGTGAATGTTACAGCTGGTATCATGTGACTGTGAATGTTACAGCTGGTATCACTGATGTGATGGATGACGATCAGCTGTATCAGATGAACCAAATGATGAGTGGAACACAGATGATGTGTGTCCAGTATGATTTCAGCGTCACACTGATGGTGATTTCTGTATATGACCGATCGTCAGCAATTATTGATGACTATGAATTGCTTACTAGAGATATTACTATGATGTGTACTGTTATAGTTTCATGGTTATTGATGTATGTATGACTGTGCTGTGTTGTTAACTGTATAGATTGTGATTGTGTTGTTACGGTGTATCACTGGTGACTGTACTGTGAATAGATTAAGTGGTATTGTTACTGTGAATATGTTCAGCTGTTATCATGTTGACTGAATTTGTTACGAAGTGGTCTGTGACTGTTAATATGTTATAGATGGTTCTGGTGTTGATTTCTATAGTTGTGTCTGTGTGACTGTTGAATATTGTTACAGCTGTATCACTGACATTGGACGGATGTACGTACTTATAGATAGATGGGAGTGAACATAAGATTTCGGTGGCCAATAGATTGTTCGGCGTTCAACCTTAGGTCGTTCTGTGCTGTTACTGTAAGTACTTTTGATGATGTTTGGCTTCTGTACTAAGATTGTATCTGTGTGTTACTTTATAGATTTCTGGTGTTGTTACTGTATAGATTGTGTCTGGTGTGTTACTGTTATAGATTGTGTCTGGTGCTGTTACTGTTATAGATTGTTTCTGGTGTTGTTACTGTTAAGATTGTTGTCTGGTGTTGATTTCTGGTGTAGATATTGTGTCTGGTGCTGTTACTGCTATAGATTGTGTCTGGTGTTGTTACTGCTATAGATTGTGTCTGGTGTTGTTACTGCTATAGATTTGTTGGTGCTGTTACTGTTATAGATTGTGTCTGGTGTTGTTACTGCTATAGATTGTGTCTGGTGCTGTTACTGCTATAGATTGTGTCTGGTGTGTTACTGTTATAGATTGTGTCTGGTGCTGTTACTGCTATAGATTGTGTCTGGTGTTGTTACTGCTTATAGATTGTGTCTGGTGCTGTTACTGCTATAGATTGTTGGTGCTGTTACTGCTATAGATTGTGTCTGGTGCTGTTACTGTTATAGATTGTGTCTGGTGCTGTTACTGCTATAGATTGTGTCGGTGCTGTTACTGTTATAGATTGTGTCTGGTGTTGTTACTGTGTAGATTGTTGGTGCTGTTACTGCTATAGATTGTGTCTGGTGTTGTTACTGTTATAGATTGTGTCTGGTGCTGTTACTGTTTTAGATTGTGTCTGGTGTGTTACTGTTATAGATTGTGTCTGGTGTTGTTACTGCTATAGATTGTGTCTGGTGCTGTTACTGTATAGATTGTGTCTGGTCTGTGTATACTGTCATAATGTATTTATACCTCAGTATGTGTATCTGTCCTTATCTATTTTTCCTAGTTGTGTATCTGCTATCATTTCTATTTAATTACCACAGTATTTGTGTATCGCCTTTTAATTACTGTTTAATACCATAGTATGTGTCATGCTGTACCATAATTTTATACCAGTATGTGTTACTGCTGATAGATTGTTGGTGTGTTACTGTTATAGATTGTGTCTGGTGTTGTTACTGCTATAGATTGTGTCTGGTGCTGTTACTGTATAGATTGTGGTGCTGTTACTGCTATAGATTGTGTCTGGTGCTGTTATGTTATAGATTGTGTCTGGTGCTGTTACTGCTATAGATTGTGTCTGGTCTGTGTATCTGCCATACATTTATACCAAGTATGTGTCTGTCTTACTAGTTTAATCCACAGTATGTGTACTGTCCATGATCTAGTTTACTGCTAAGTATGTGTACTGTCCTATATCTAGTTATACCAGATTGTGTCTGTCCTATACTATTTAATCACGTATTGTATCTGTCCATATCTATTTAATACCACAGTATGTGTATCTGTCCTATATCTATTTAATACCACAGTATGTGTATCTGTCCTATATCTATTTAATACCACAGTATGTGTATCTGTCCTATATCTATTTAATACCACAGTATGTGTATCTGTCCTATATCTATTTAATACCACAGTATGTGTATCTGTCCATATCTATTTAATACCCAGAGTTACTGTCCATATCATTTAATACGGCAGTATGTACTCTGTCCATACTATTTAAAACCACATCATCGTGAGACTGTGTGTATCAATTAATAATACCACATATTGTGAATCTGTCACGCCAATCATTTCATACCACAGTAGTGTATGTGTTCCCTATATCTATTTAATACGCAGTATGTGTATCTGTCCATATCTATTTAATACTGCAGTATGGGAATCGTCCAATAAAGAAAGCTATATTAATTTACCTACAGAAAGTGTAGTCAGTGACCAATATCATTTGAAAACAAAATCAGTATGGTGTATCTGTCCTATATCTATTTAATACCACAGTATGTGTATCTGTCCTATATCTATTTAATACCATGGTATGTGTATCTGTCCTATATCTATTTAATACCATGGTATGTGTATCTGCCCATATCTATTTAATACCACAGTATGTGTATCTGTCCTATATCTATTTAATACCACAGTATGTGTATCTGTCCTATATCTATTTAATACCACAGTATGTGTATCTGTCCTATATCTATTTAATACCACAGTATGTGTATCTGTCCTATATCTATTTAATACTGCAGTATGTGTATCTGTCCTATATCTATTTAATACCACAGTATGTGTATCTGTCCATATCTATTTAATACCACAGTATGTGTATCTGTCCTATATCTATTTAATACCATGGTATGTGTATCTGCCCATATCTATTTAATACCACAGTATGTGTATCTGTCCTATATCTATTTAATACCACAGTATGTGTATCTGTCCTATATCTATTTAATACCACAGTATGTGTATCTGCCCATATCTATTTAATACCACAGTATGTGTAATCTGTCCTATATCTATTTAATACCACAGTATGTGTATCTGCCCATATCTATTTAATACCACAGTATGTGTATCTGTCATATATCTATTTAATACCACAGTATGTGTATCTGTCCTATATCTATTTAATACCACAGTATGTGTATCTGTCCTATATCTATTTAATACTGCAGTATGTGTATCTGTCCTATATCTATTTAATACCACAGTATGTGTATCTGTCCATATCTATTTAATACCACAGTATGTGTATCTGTCCTATATCTATTTAATACCACAGTATGTGTATCTGCCCATATCTATTTAATACCACAGTATGTGTATCTGCCCATATCTATTTAATACTGCAGTATGAGGAAATCTCTAAGGCAAATAGAAAAGCAAAAAAGAGCTGGATGACTAATGAAATTTTGGGCCTGATGGAGAAAAGGAGGAAGGCAAAGAGAAACGAGGATATACAGGAAGATAAACAAAGAAATCAGGTATAGGTGCAATGAAGCTAAGGAAGCTTGGCTGAACACAAAACGCAAAGAGATAGAACGACACAAAATGGATCCTCAGGGTATGTACAGACGAATTGAAGAAATTGTTCACAGGAAAAATACATGCACATCAACTGGTTGCTTAAAATCAAAAGATGGCACGCTTATCATGGAAAATGACAAGGTATTAGAATTTAGACAGATGGGGAGAGTACATTAAAGACCTTTTTGAGAATGACAGAAACGAAGAACACATTATAAAAAAGAATTTTGAAGGACCACCCATAATGAAAGATGAAGTCAGAGCAGCACTGAAAAAGATGAAACCAGGAAAAGCCCCAGGACCAGACAACATTACTACAGAGATGATTGAAGCCCTGGAGGAATTTGGCATAGAAAAAATAACAGTCCTCCTAAATGAAATTTATGACACAGGAAAAATCCCCAAAGATATGTCAAAATCAATTTTCATTGCACTTCCAAAGAAGACAGGGGCTATAGAATGCGAACTCCATCGCACGATCAGTTTGATGAGTCATGTAACAAAAATCCTGTTAAGAATAATCATGATGAGGACAAGGAATAGAATCAAAAGAGAAATAGCAGAAGAACAGTGTGGATTTGTGGAGGGGAAAGGAACTATTAATGCCATATACATCCTAAGAACTATCATAGAGAGGTCAGTTGAGATGAATAAGGATTTGTATTTATGCTTTGTTGACTATACCAAGGCTTTCAATCGGGTACGACTAGAAGAATTGATCAACCAACTGGAGAGACTCAATACTTACTTTTTTACTTTTTCCTTCCGCTTGTACCGGTGGGCGTCACGGGGAGATACAGTCGTCTGTCAGCAGCAAGGCGGGTGGCCTGGAGAAGGGACATCTCGGGAGCTCTGAGGGTGTCTGCCACGGAGTCGCTCCATCGTCGTCTTGGTCTTCCTCTGGCTCTCCAGCCAGAGTATCTGGTGTTGTATGCCCGAAGAGCTGGTTGGTTTAGGGGCATACGTGTGAGGTGTCCGAACCACTTGATCCTCATATGTTCGATGTGTTGTAGGATTGGTGTTGCTCCTACCATGTCTCGTATCACCTCATTTCTGATCTTGTCCCGCCTTACTGCTTTCCTCAGGCATTTCATTTCACAGGTGACCAGTTTTCTCTCGAGGACTTTAGTTAGGGACCATGTCTGGCACTGGTATGTCAGCGTTAGTAGAAAAATGGTGTTGATGAGTTTCACCTTAGTGCTGGTGGGAATGCTGGGGTGTTTCAGGAGAGGGGCAAGTTGGTAGCTGACTGCGTTGGCTTTCTGGCATCTGGTCTCGATTTCTCTGTCTAGTTTGCCATTTTCAGTGAAGATGCTGCCCAGGTATTTAAATTCACTGGCTTGCTTCAACTGGGTTCCGTTGATGTTGATATCCAGTTTGTTTGGTCTCTTACTGACAGTCATGACCTCGGTCTTGCTGACGCTGATCTTCATGCCGTATGTCTCGCAGCTTTCACTGAGCTGGTCTGTGTGCTCCTGTAGCTGTATCTTGTCATTGTTCACCATTGCCTGGTCGTCCGCAAACATGAGTTCATTGAGTGCCTCAGGGTCTGGGTTTGCCTCCTTCGTAATCTGATCCATATAGATCACGAAGAGAAGAGGGGAGAGATTACAGCCCTGCCTTACTCCCGATGTCACTGGGAACCAGTCAGATGTTCCACTGGCGGTGCGGACTGCACTCCTGCTGTTGGCATAGATGGCCCGAATGTTGTCTAGCAGCTGGCCCTTGACATCGTACTGCTCGAGGACCTTCCATAGCTTGTCTCTGTTGACTCGATCAAAGGCCTTTTCTTGATCAACGAATACAAGATGGAGATCTCGGTCGTATTCGATCGTCCTCTCGCACAGTTGTCGTAGTGCAAAGATTGCATTGGTGCACCCTCTTCCTTTTCTGAAGCCAAATTGGGCGTCACTGAGGAGATGTTCTGCAGACCTGCCAACCCATACGATTTTGGCGTATTTAGTACGCCAGTTTACTCAAAATACGACCAATACGCCGACTTAATAAAAAATACGACGAAAAAAAAATTAAAGATAAAAAAATCAAGTACCATTAGAAAGTGAATTTTTGGGCTCAGAATGCTCTAGATTGCACAGATTTGCACCAATTCTTTAACAATTTTCCGGGGGGGCATGCCCCCGGACCCCCCTAGTTAGCTTGCGCCTTCGGCGCTGCGCACTCAGAATACACCAATATTTTCAAAAATACTCCATTTTTCCTGGACAAATACTCCAACTTAAAAGTCAGGGTTGGCAGGTCTGGTTCTGTTTTCGCTCGAGTGCGCTGCTCCAGGATCTTTGCGTACATTTTCCCTACATGACTGAGTAGTGATATGCCTCTGTAGGTACTGCAGTCTTTCTTGCTGCCCTTCTTCTTCCATATTGGCACCACTATTGCATTTTGCCAGTCTTCTGGTACTTTTCTCTCCTCCCAAGCTTTCTGAAAGATGGTGGTGAGCCACTGAATTCCGGTTTCACCGCACACATGGATGGCTTCAGTTGTTATGCCGTCGTCTCCAGCTGCCTTTCCTTTAGGACTGGTCTTCACTGCTTTTCTTACTTCACTCTCTAGGATGGTAGGTTCTGAGTGGTCTGGGTGGCTGGGGGTGAACCGGGACTGTGTGTCTTGTGCCCATACTCCTGATGGGTTGAGTAGGTCTTTGAAATAGTTTTCCCATCTCTTCACTATTTTCTCCTCAATGTCGATGGAAAAGATCTACGAATAATCAGGAATATGTACAGGGAAACAACAGCTGCAATGAGAATAGAAAACAATATAAGCTCTTTTCAAAACATCAAAAGAGGAGTCAGACAGGGTTGTGTTTTGTCACCAGATCTGTTTTCACTATATAGCGAAAACATCATGAGAAACCTAGAAGAAGACCCTGGATTAAAGGTTGGAGGGAAAATGATAAACAACATTCGGTACGCAGATGACACCGTGCTAATTGCAGAAAATGAAAGGGACCTACAAAACCTTGTGAATATACTAGAAACAGAAAGCAAAGGTAAAGGGTTGGAACTAAACAGCAGGAAGACTGAAGTCATGGTGATCAGTAAAAAACATGAAATCCCCTCCTGCAAAATAACAGCAAATGGCACAACCTTGACACAGGTTAATAAGTTCAAATACCTGGGAACGGTCATGTCATCAGACGGCAGATGCACATCGGAAATAGCTGGCAGAATCGGCCAAGCCAAAACAGCATTCAAGAAGATGACAAGCATTCTTACCAACAAATGCCTATCAATTAACATCAGAAAGAGAGTCCTTGAATGTTATATAGAACCAATACTGTTGTACGGATGCGAGGCGTGGACAGTCAGCAAGCAAAGCCAGAGCAGGATTGAGGCAGTCGAGATGTGGTTTCTCAGAAGAATGTTGAGAGTACCATGGACAGCAAAGAAAACAAACGAGACAGTCTTGATGGAGGCAGACACAAGTCGATCACTGATAAGGAAGATTAGGAAAAGACAAGCAACATTTATAGGCCATTTTATGAGGAAGGGGGATTTGGAGCACCTGGTCACAACGGGAAAGCTGGAGGGAAAGAGAGCACCGGGTAGACCCAGGGAGAGAATGCTGGACGGACTTGCAGGGTGGCTGAGGATGAAGAGGGTGGGGGAGATGCTGGGGGCAACGAGAGATAGAGATGTATGGAAGTCCATGGTCGCCAACGCCATGCGGCAGGGCACCTGATGATGATGATGACTGCAGTATGTGTATCTGTCCATATCTATTTAATACCACAGTATGTGTATCTGTCCTATATCTATTTAATACCACAGTATGTGTATCTGTCCATATCTATTTAATACCACAGTATGTGTATCTGTCCTATATCTATTTAATACCACAGTATGTGTATCTGTCCATATCTATTTAATACTGCAGTATGTGTATCTGTCCTATATCTATTTAATACTGCAGTATGTGTATCTCACTATCTGTCCTATATCTATTTAATACCACAGTATGTGTATCTGTCCTATATCTATTTAATACCACAGTATGTGTATCTGTCCTATATCTATTTAATACCACAGTATGTGTATCTGTCGTATATCTATTTAATACCGCAGTAAGCTTCAGTAGTTAATGTCACAAAAAAATTCCATTCTTGACAAGGATTTGTCAGTCCCAAACTAAATTCATCTTAAGGAAGGAATTGTCTCGAGCAAAATACCATAACTTGCTGCTGTAGACACAGACAAAATCTTTATCAAGAGAGCAATAGTCCCAGACTAAATAGGCCGACTGTAGCTTGCTTCATTCAGTGTTAAGTAGACATGGATAATAGACACACAAAAAAGATAAAAAGGTAAGGTTAGTCTCATAACCCTCAGCTGGGCCACAAGAGAGTTAGATGGTAGAGACTTTACTACTTTTGGTCAGCTTAGTGAGGTTGGGTCCAGCTCCTCTTCCTTGCTGCTTTACCTTCCACAACCTTGAACAGGATTGAGTACTCCTGTCACAGCTGGGCAGACCGGAGGCCCCACACACATAAAGTTTGCTGACTTAGGACCAAATCATACAGGCAGAATGGAAGAGAGAGCTTTTACCTGTATGCCAAGCATGTCTGATACAAAATGTGTACAACACTTTTACCTGTATGCCAAGCATGTCTGATACAAAATGTGAAGAACACTTTTACCTGTATGCCAAGCATGTCTCTGATACAAAATGTGTAGAACACTTTTACGTGTATGCCAAGCATGTCTCTGATACAAAATGTGTAGAACACTTTTACCTGTATGCCAAGCATGTCTCTGATACAAAATGTGTAGAACACTTTTACCTGTATGCCAAGCATGTCTCTGATACAAAATGTGTAGAACACTTTTACCTGTATGCCAAGCATGTCTCTGATACAAAATGTGAAGAACACTTTTACCTGTATGCCAAGCATGTCTGATACAAAATGTGTAGAACACTTTTACCTGTATGCCAAGCATGTCTGATACAAAATGTGTAGAACACTTTTACCTGTATGCCAAGCATGTCTGATACAAAATGTGTAGAACACTTTTACCCGTATGCCAAGCTTACCTGTATGCCAAGCATGTCTCTGATACAAAATGTGTAGAACACTTTTACCTGTATGCCAAGCATGTCTCTGATACAAAATGTGAAGAACAGTTTAGGTCGTTGCATTTCAGTGATATTCTGTTTCAGGACAGAGCAGCCTTATTTTTGTATGCTGACATTTCTTTTCAGTCATTTGTTTGCATAATGTTTATGCTCCAGTGGGTTTGGTAGGAATGGCTACTATATGCTGTAAACTTGTTTTGACCGTCGTTTGTTTGTATGTGTAATTTTGATGGTGTGGACGGTTTGGTAAAAGTCACAACAAACAGTGATGTATGTAATATTTGTTGTGTTTCAACAGGTTTAGTTGTCACAACAGAGATATTTGAATTCCTGCCGTTTGTTGCTCGCTACCCCTATGTCCTGGGCAACATACTGTTGTTCAGCATCTGTAGTGCTGCTGGTCAGGTTAGTTCAGTCTGGACGTGTGTGCACATGTGTGTTAGTGTGTTTGTGCATACGTGTTTGTGTGTGTGTGTGTGTGTTTTTTGTGTGTGTGCATGTGGATTTGTGTGTGTGTGAGTGAGTGTGTTTGTGAGTGTGTGTGTGTGTGTGTGTGTTTGTGTATATGTGTGTGTGTGCGCGCGGCGTGCGTGTGTGTGTGTGTGTGTGTGTGTGTGTGTGTGTGTGTGTGTGTGTGTGTGTGTGTGTGTGTGTGTGTGTGACACTACTTGAGTTTGTGTGTGTCAGTATGTATAATATGTCTTTGTATGTGTGAATGTAATTCTGTATTGTTTGAATTTACTTTCTACATGTAGGTGATGGTGGTGATGGTCAGGTGGGTAAGGTGTTGTACTTCCCGTTGGAAAGTCTGGGTTTAATCCTTCCCCAGTATTTCCCATTTCGTGAGTAAGGGTGGAGATTTTTCCAAATTTCCAGATCGATATGTGTAGAAACCTGTTGGTGCCTTAACCCCCTTCATGTATATGTGCATACATAATATCACATTTGCATGTTAAAGATCCTGTTAGGCATGTCAGTTTGTATTGACTTCTGAAAACATGAAAATACCCAGCATGCACTCATACTGAAAATGCAGACTGTGTAACAACATGAGGGTGGTCATCTGGCCGGACAGCTTGAGTTGTTTGTGCCGTGCTAAAAGTTGATTGTGTGTGATGTGTAGTGAGTGCAAATCTGTGTGGAGAATAGAGCTGTAGGGAAATGGTTCATAGTTCATGATAGTACATGTCCACTGATGTGTAGTGAGTGCAAATCAGTGTGGAGGTAGAAATAAACTCTAGGGAGAGCTAGACAACAGAAGGTCTTCAGAGAAGTAACCCCCTTTAGACAAGTGTTTCGGCCCTGAATTCCTTACACTCTCGGGGGGCCGGGCCACATCCAGGTCATGACTCCTGGATGCCCTTCTGCTGTTGTCTATTTTTTTTTCCCACGCCGGGGAGCGAACCTGGGCGATTCTGCGCTTCAGAACTGCGGTACGCGGTTTTCCAGCGTACTGTTCCCTATTAGCGCATTCAGCTTAAGGACAAGTTCCTCATCTAATTTCTCCCATTGTTCTTTTGCACCGGCAGGCGGCAAATTGAGTTTTCCACGTTTGGCGTTAAGAGCTTGTGCAAACTCCGCATCAGAACCGTCAGCGTGGATGTCCTTGGCACTTTGGTTTAATTCCTGGCCTTGGTCATCCAACGTCTCACCTGCTATCGCAGTGCGCTGCTGCTGGTTCGTATGTGTCTTCAAACAGCCCATTTTTGTCCTGTGGATCTTCATGCCGCGTTTGGTGGTGAATCTCCTTCCACACGCACACGGAAATTCCAACTGGTCATTAATCATGGTCCGTTGTGCGTTTCCAGTCGTGATGGAGTCAGTGCCGATGGATTCATCATTCTCTCCCCCTTTCAGTGAATCCTGGGAGCATCTTTCATTTAAAGAACTCGTGGCATGTTATCAAAGGCAAGGTGGGAAGCCAACCCACAAAGCCCGCAGATCTAGTCTTTCCCAGTGTCCTTCGGTCTTTCCCGAATGTCCTCCGAACTATTCCCGGAAGTCAATGGAAATGACGAGCTATAGGGAAAGAATGGTTCATAGTTCGATGATAGTACATGTCCAATGATGATTGGAACATACAGTGCGTGTAACAACATGACCCGATGCCTTCTGTTTGTCTAATTTTTTTCCACACCGGAGCGAACCTGGGCGATTTGGCTTCAGAATGCGGTACGCGTTTCCAGCGTACTGTCCTATTAGCGCATTGCTAAGACAAGTTCTCATCTATTTTCCCATTGTTCTTTGCACGGCAGGCGCAAATGTGATTGTACCCACGTTTGGGGTTAAGAGCTGTGCAAAACTCGCATCAGAACCGTCAGCGTGATGTCTTGGCACTATGGTTTAATTTCCTGGCTTGGTCACAACGACTCACCTGCTATCGCAGTGCGCTGCTGTGGTTCGTATGTGTCTCAAACACACATTTTTGTCACTGTGGATCTTCATGCCAGCGTTTGGTGTAACATCCTTCCAGACACGGAAATCCCAATGGTCATAACATCTGTCGTGGCGTTTCCAGTCGTGATGGATCAGCAGATCATACTCTCCCCCTTTCGTGATCCGGGCATCTTCATTTAAAAACTTGCATGTTATCAAAGGCAATGGAAAAGCCAACCCATCAAACAGCAGCACACAGTCTGTGTCCATGTGTCCCTGTCGTTTTGCCGATGTACTCACGAAACTATCCCGGAAGTCAAATGCATGTGAGCAAAAGTGCAGCAAATTAGAGGAAACTCTGGTTAACAACATACAACGGTGATCCAGTGAAGACACACATCTTTATGATGGAACATACAGTTGGTGTAACAACATACCAACTGCCTTGTGATGGCAAAACAGGTACGACCATCACTCTTGATGATGTGAACATACAGTTTGTGTAACAACATACCACTGCCTTGTGATGGCAAAACAGTGTACAGTACAGCATTTGATGATGAACAGTGTATGTCACAAATACCAACTGCTTGTGATGGCAAAACAGTGTCGACACTAATCTTGATGATGGAACATACAGTGGGTAACAAATACCAACGTTTGGGATGTGCAAAACAGCTGTGCAATGATCAGAACCACATCTTGATGATGGAACATACAGTGGTTGGTAACAACATACCAACTGCTATGTGATGGCGAAAACAGGGTACAGACACCATCTTGATGATGGAACTAGTGTGTAACAACATACATACTGTCTTGTGATGCAACAGTGTACATGACAGACATCTTGTGTGAACAGTGAATACATCAATTCTCACACGCAACGTGATCCAGTGTGGCAAACAGTGGTCAGACAACATCTGATGATGGAACATACAGTGGTGTAAACATCAACTTGTGATGCAACAGTGTCCCACATCTTTGTGAACCTGGACATCTGTTACAACATACAATAGCTTGTATGGCAAAACAGTGTCAGACAACATCTTGATGATGGACATACAGTGGTGTAACAACATACCAACTGCCTTGTGATGGCAACAGTGTCAGACACCATCTTGATGATGGAACACAGTGTGTAACAACATACCAACGCCTTGTGATGGCAAAACAGTGTCAGACAACATCTTGATGATGGAACATATGTTGTAACAACTACCAACTGCTTGTGATGGCAAAACAGTGTCAGACACACATCTTGATGATGGAACTACAGTGTGTGTAACAACATACCAACTGCTTGTGATGGCAAAACAGTGTACAGACACACATCTTGATGATGGAACATACAGTTGTGTAACAACATACCAACTGCTTGTGATGGCAAAACAGGTGCAGACACACATCTTGATGATGGAACTAGTGTGTAACAACATACAACTGTCTGCTGTGATGGCAAAACGTGTACAGACACACATCTTGATGATGGAACATGCGTGTGTTAACAACATACCAACTGCTTGTGATGGCAAAACAGTGTACAGACACACATCTTGATGATGGAACATACAGTGTGTGTAACAACATACCAACTGTCTTGTGATGGCAAAACAGGTACAGACACACATCTTGATGATGGAACATACAGGTGTGTAACAACATACCACTGTCTTGTGATGGCAAAACAGTGTCAACACACATCTTGATGATGGAACAGAAGTGTGTAACAACATACCAACTGCTTGTGATGGCAAAACATGTGTAATCTTATGGACACGGTTACAACATCCACTGCTTGATGGCAAGTGGACAGCATACATTTGTGATGACATTTTAACAACATACCAACTGCCTTGTGATGGCAAAACAGTGTGTCAGACACACATCTTGAGATGCACATGGAACATACCATGTGTGATAACAACATGTACCAACTGCCTTGTGATGGCAAAACAGTGGTACAGAACACATCTTGATGATGGAACATACAGTTGGTAAACATACACTGCTTGTGATGGCAAACTTCAAACATGTGTGACAGTTAACACATACAACTGTCTTGTGATGGCAAAACAGTGTAGCAGACACACATCTTGATGATGGAACATACAGTGTGTGTAACAACATACCAACTGTCTTGTGATGGCAAAACAGTGTCAGACACACATCTTGATGATGGAACATACAGTGTGTGTAACAACATACCAACTGTCTTGTGATGGCAAAACAGTGTACAGAACACATCTTGATGATGGAACAAAGTGTGTGTAACAACATACCAACTGTCTTGTGATGGCAAAACAGTGTACAGACACACATCTTGATGATGGAACTACATGTGTGTAACAACATACCAACTGCCTTGTGATGATGGGCTTGTAACAATACCAACGCTGTGATGGCAGAACATGTGCGACATCTTGATGATGGAACTACATGTGTGTAACAACATACCAACTGCCTTGTGATGGCAAAACAGTGTACAGACACACATCTTGATGATGGAACTCAGTGTGGTAACAACATACCAACTGTCCTTGTGATGGCAAACAGTGTCAGACGTCACATCTTGATGATGGAACATACAGTTGTGTAACAACATACTCAACTGCCTTGTGATGGCAAAACAGTGTTTCAGACACACATCTTGATGATGGATACATACGTGTGTGTAACAACATTCCAACGCTTGTGATGGCAAAACAGTGTCATACATCTTGATGATGGACATACAGTGTGTGTAACAACAATACCAACTGCCTTGTGATGGCAAAACAGTGGACAGACACACATCTTGATGATGGAACAAACAAGTGTGTGTAACCAACCACAAAGCCACGTCTGTATGGCAAAACAGTGTGCAGACTTCTCATCTTGATGATGGAACAACATTGTGTAACAACATACGACTGCCTTGTGATGGCAAACGGTGTACAGATACAACAGTCTTGATGATGGAAACATTAACAGTGTGTGTAACAACATGTACCAAACATGTACCATTGGTGATGGCAAAACAGTGTACAGCACACATCTTGATGATGGAACATACAGTGGTGTTGTAACAACATACCAACTGTCCTTGTGATGGCAAAACAGTGTACAGACAACATCTTGATGATGGAACATACAGTGTGGTAACAACATACCAACTGCCTTGTGATGGCAAAACAGTGTACGTCAGACAACATCTTGATGATGGACTAATCGTGTTGTAACAACATACCAACTGCTTGTGATGGCAAAACAGTGTACAAGACACACATCTTGATGTGATGGTAACATACAGTGTGGTGTAACAACATACCACACGCCTTGTGATGGCAAAACAGTGTGCAGACACACATCATGATGATGGAACATACAGTGTGTAACAACATACCAACTGTCTTGTGATGGCAAAACAGTGTGCAGATACACATCTTGATGATGGAACATACACTGATACAGTGTGTAACAACATACCAACTGCCTTGTGATGGCAAAACAGTGTGCAGATACACATCTTGATGATGGAACATACAGTGTGTGTAACAACATACCAACTGCCTTGTGATGGCAAAACAGTGTGCAGATACACATCTTAGAAAATCTGGAACGCACACACACAAAAAGTTACATCAGCATAAAAAATGAACACCTAGGTTTAACTCTCTCGCTACGAGCATCGGGATTTCCCAGTCATGCCTCAACAACGCTTGTCTACGAGCGTCGAAGAAATCCGACTTGAGTTTTGAAAATTCGCGGGGCTTTCAGTAGTTCCGTCAACCGAAACTAATAGCCAGAAATAGATTGTCCGGTCATTCCTAGCCGCGTTTCAGGCCACGAGGTCACTTTACTACGCAGTTGGTGAGTGGTCAGTGCAAAGTTCACGACCCACTATCTCCGCAGCGAAGCAGACGACGGAAAAGCGACTGGCTGAACAATTACTCAACAACTCGGCTTTGTTCAACATGATCTCTTTTTTCTGTGCACGTGGTGTGTGTGCGCGTTGGATTGTATCAAATTTCAATGAAAATGTGACTGTAGGAACTGATTTATTGACCTGACTGTGTATTTTGTAAGACATTTTTCAGCTGAAAATGTCTCTAATTTTACTTATACCATTACTCAGCAACCATGAGGGTTAGACAGTTGAAATTTCAGCATGTTGTACACCAATCTTTTCTTATATGATTCCAAATTTCAAAACTCTCTGTTTTCATGTATTTTTATGAGAATTTTTCTCATGACCTGTATAAATGGTGCGTATCAGGGGAACGGGAAGGGGCATAATCGAACGTAGCGAGTGAGTTAAGTAAATTACTTTTATTGAATTTCTTGGAGTTTGTACCATAAGGCATGGGTGTAGGAGATTGTGATAAAACAAAAAAGGCAGTATGTCTGAGGTGTTCAGAAAGCACCAACTAAGGTCCAGGAGCAAAGTGCAGTTCAACTTTCAGCCCCTTTTCAGTGGAATTTTTAGCATATTGAAACTGAAAGATCATTAAGAGAGAAAGATCAGCATACCTTTATGATTATCTGACATCATCTTCAGTCTTGTCAGTTCCTGCATTGTGAAACTTACCCTGGCTTTTGTAATTGTAGTGGTTAGCGCTATAGATTACTGACTGGAAGGTTGTGAGTTTGAATCCCCATCAATCCCTTTAAAAATCATTGTGTGATTTTTTTTTGTTCCAACTCGCACCTATCCAGAGTTGAGCATGCTATGGGTTCATTGGGAAGACTGAAACCACATAGTTGAGCCTCATCTACTTCATGGATTTATCATTGAGGGTGTTGCTCAAAATCTCCTGAGCAACATTACAGGTGTATCTGTATCTGTGGGCCTGTTTGATGGCAGATATATTATGATAGTAAGCATAGAGTACAGCCCTGTCACACAGTGTTTGATGGCAGATATATTATGATAGTAAGCATAGAGTACAGCCCTGTCACACAGTGTTTGATGGCAGATATATTATGATAGTAAGCATAGAGTACAACCCTGTCATGTAGTCTGTTTGATGGCAGATATATTATGATAGTAAGCATAGAGTACAGCCCTGTCACACAGTGTTTGATGGTAGATATATTATGATAGTAAGCATAGAGTACAGCCCTGTCACACAGTCTGTTTGATGGCAGATATACACTACGCACAAAAAGTTAAGGATCACTTGCACAAAAATTCATAACTTTCAAAATAAGAAAGCCAATGCGTTGAAGTTTGGCAAACATTTAATTCCATGCTTTAGTGATAACGATACACAATTGCCTTCAATTTCGAGCAATCGTTTGGTGTGTACATTTGATCAAAGTGGGTACGTATAGAAATTTGATTTCCCAAAGTCATTGAAATCACAAGACAGGGCATTCTGATGCTCCCAAAAGTTCAGTAATGCGTGTAACCGCCATGGCTGTTCTGGCACTCGACGCAGCGAGTCCTCATCGAGTTGACCAGGTTGGTGAAGATCCTCTGTGGAAACGCCTGCCACTCAGGCTGCAGCATCTGGTAGAGGTGTTGGGCATCCCTGGGAGGGGGGTGGTTGCTCCTCACTTTGCGATCCAGCTCATCCCAGAGGTTCTCAATCGGGTTGAGATCGGGACTGCATGCTGGCCACTCCATTCTGTTGACTCCAGACTGCTGCAGGAAGTCGTTGACCACCCTTGCCCTGTGGGGGCGAGCGTTGTCATCCTGGTAGACAGCCGTCGGTCCCATCTGCTGCAGTGTAGGCACAGCCAGCGGTCGAAGGATCTCAGCCCGGTATCGGAGGCCAGTCAGGTTACCCTGTACATGATACAAAGGTGTTCTGTGGTGAAGGCTGAAGGCCCCCCAGACCATTACAGAACCTCCACCAAAGGCCACCTTTTCTTGGACAGTGGTGTCAATAAAGCGTTGCCCTGGGCGCCTCCAGACCCTCAGTCAGCCGTCGTTGTGTTTCATGGTGAAGCGTGATTCATCACTGAACAGGACCTTGGACTATTGCTGACGTGTCCACCTCACATGACGTCTGCAGAAGGCGCGGCGTGCTGCCCTGTGGGCTGGAGTTAAGCGTGGCCGTACAGCTGGGCGACGAGAACGGAGGTTAAACCCATGAAGGCGGTTCCGTATGGTCTGCTGGCTGATGTTGATGTTAGTAGCCACCCTCAGCTGCCTTCGAATGATGCTGGAAGAGGCTGTTCTTGTCTGCAGGGCTTGTCGTTCAATGAGACGATCTTCACGTGGGTTTGTCTTCTTCGGTCGACCAGATCTGCGTCTTTCATGGACCCTCCCAGTGGCTGTGAAGCGTTGAATCAGTCTGACAATGACCGAGATGGACACCTGAAGTTGCCTGGCCACTTCTTGCTTGGGAACACCATCTTGGAACCATGCAACAGCTCGTCCCCTCTCAAACTCGCTCAATTTTCGTCGTGGAGGCATTGTCAGATCAGGCCTACTACTGGTGGAATGTCTTCTTATAAAGCCAAGCAAGAGACAGCATCTCACACATAAACAGCAGTGCTTGCACGTGCATAATGGTTTTTCCATCTGGCTTGTGCAATGTGTTCAGGCAGAACGTCCAAAACAAGGTCCTTTTTCGCAAGTTTCCGCTTTTCCGTTTGTGGCCAAGCTCAGTAGTAGAGAATCCCGTGCAATTTTCACACTAACACAACATCGCCCACTTACAGCTGAACAAGAATTCATAACAATTTGGCTGGACTGAGAAATAAATAACAGTAGCGAACTGAGTTTATTACGCACCTGTTTTCTCATAGTGATCCTTAACTTTTTGTGTGTAGCTTATTATGATAGTAAGCACAGAGTACAGCCCTGTCATGTAGTCTGTTTGATGGCAGATATATTATGATAGTAAGCATAGAGTACAGCCCTGTCACACAGTGTTTGATGGTAGATATATTATGATAGTAAGCATAGAGTACAACCCTGTCACACAGTGTTTGATGGCAGATATATTATGATAGTAAGCATAGAGTACAGCCCTGTCACACAGTGTTTGATGGCAGATATATTATGATAGTAAGCATAGAGTACAGCCCTGTCACACAGTGTTTGATGGCAGATATATTATGATAGTAAGCATAGAGTACAGCCCTGTCACACAGTGTTTGATGGCAGATATATTATGATAGTAAGCATAGAGTACAGCCCTGTCACACAGTGTTTGATGGCAGATATATTATGATAGTAAGCATAGAGTACAGTCCTGTCACACAGTGTTTGATGGCAGATATATTATGATAGTAAGCATAGAGTACAGCCCTGTCACACAGTGTTTGATGGCAGATATATTATGATAGTAAGCATAGAGTACAGCCCTGTCACACGTTATTTGATGGCAGATATATTATGATAGTAAGCATAGAGTACAGCCCTGTCACACAGTGTTTGATGGCAGATATATTATGATAGTAAGCATAGAGTACAGCCCTGTCACACAGTGTTTGATGGCAGATATATTATGATAGTAAGCATAGAGTACAGCCCTGTCACACAGTGTTTGATGGCAGATATATTATGATAGTAAGCATAGAGTACAGCCCTGTCACACAGTGTTTGATGGCAGATATATTATGATAGTAAGCATAGAGTACAGCCCTGTCATGTAGTCTGTTTGATGGCAGATATATTATGATAGTAAGCATAGAGTACAGCCCTGTCACACAGTGTTTGATGGCAAATATATTATGATAGTAAGCATAGAGTACAGTCCTGTCACACAGTGTTTGATGGCAGATATATTATGATAGTAAGCATAGAGTACAGCCCTGTCACACAGTCGTTTGATGGCAGATATATTATGATAGTAAGCATAGAGTACAGCCCTGTCACACAGTGTTTGATGGCAGATATATTATGATAGTAAGCATAGAGTACAGCCCTGTCATGTAGTCTGTTTGATGGCAGATATATTATGATAGTAAGCATAGAGTACAGCCCTGTCCACACAGTGTTTGATGGTAGATATATTATGATAGTAAGCATAGAGTACAGTCCTGTCACACAGTGTTTGATGGCAGATATATTATGATAGTAAGCATAGAGTACAGCCCTGTCACACAGTGTTTGATGGCAGGTATATTATGATAGTAAGCATAGAGTACAGTCCTGTCACACAGTGTTTGATGGCAGATATATTATGATAGTAAGCATAGAGTACAACCCTGTCACACAGTGTTTGATGGCAGATATATTATGATAGTAAGCATAGAGTACAACCCTGTCACACAGTCTGTTTGATGGCAGATATATTATGATAGTAAGCATAGAGTACAGCCCTGTCACACAGTGTCTGATGGCAGATATATTATGATAGTAAGCATAGAGTACAGCCCTGTCACACAGTGTTTGATGGCAGATATATTATGATAGTAAGCATAGAGTACAGCCCTGTCATGTAGTCTGTTTGATGGCAGATATATTATGATAGTAAGCATAGAGTACAGCCCTGTCACACAGTGTTTGATGGCAGATATATTATGATAGTAAGCATAGAGTACAGCCCTGTCACACAGTGTTTGATGGCAGATATATTATGATAGTAAGCATAGAGTACAGCCCTGTCACACAGTGTCTGATGGCAGATATATTATGATAGTAAGCATAGAGTACAGCCCTGTCACACAGTGTTTGATGGCAGATATATTATGATAGTAAGCATAGAGTACAGCCCTGTCACACAGTGTTTGATGGCAGATATATTATGATAGTAAGCATAGAGTACAGCCCTGTCACACAGTGTTTGATGGCAGATATATTATGATAGTAAGCATAGAGTACAGCCCTGTCACACAGTGTTTGATGGCAGATATATTATGATAGTAAGCATAGAGTACAGCCCTGTCATGTAGTCTGTTTGATGGCAGGTATATTATGATAGTAAGCATAGAGTACAGCCCTGTCATGTAGTCTGTTTGATGGCAGATATATTATAGTAAGCATAGAGTACAGCCCTGTCACACAGTCATGGTCCTAGATGGAGCTCCATAGCATCATGGTTATCATCCATATCATCATCATGGCATTGTGAAACATGTGCCAGCTTCTGAGGCCAGTAAGGTGGTGTAGAAAATGGGAAAAAAAAATTTTTTTCTTTCCATCCATCCATCCATTTTATCCACTCACTAATTTCAGTTGGGATACAGTTAAAAGAAAAATAAATGAACACATAATAAATCATGTAGATCTGTCTGTCCATTTTTCCTTCCCACCATCCATTTATCCGTCTTTACACTTATCTATAGATTGGTACACAAAATGTGTCAATGACTTATCTACAGATTGGTACACAAAATGTGTCACTGTCAATGACTTATCTACAGATTGGTACACAAAATGTGTCACTGTCAATGACTTATCTACAGATTGGTACACAAAATGTGTCACTGTCAATGACTTATCTATAGATTGGTACAGAAAATGTGTCAATGACTTATCTATAGATTGGTACAGAAAATGTGTCAATGACTTATCTATAGATTGGTACACAAAATGTGTCAATGACTTATCTATAGATTGGTACAGAAAATGTGTCAATGACTTTTCCATAGATTGGTACACAAAATGTGTCAATGACTTTTCCATAGATTGGTACACAAAATGTGTCAATGACTTATCTATAGATTGGTACACAAAATGTGTCAATGACTTATCTATAGATTGGTACACAGAATGTGTCAATGACTTATCTATAGATTGGTACAGAAAATGTGTCAATGACATCCATAGATTGGTACAGAAAATGTGTCAATGACTTATCTATAGATTGGTACAGAAATTGTGTCAATGACTTATCTATAGATTGGTACACAAAATGTGTCAATGACTTTTCCATAGATTGGTACACAAAATGTGTCAATGACTTATCTATAGATTGGTACACAAAATGTGTCAATGACTTATCTATAGATTGGTACACAGAATGTGTCAATGACTTATCTATAGATTGGTACACAAAATGTGTCAATGACATCCATAGATTGGTACACAAAATGTGTCAGTGACTTATCTATAGATTGGTACACAAAATGTGTCAATGACTTATCTATAGATTGGTACACAGAATGTGTCAATGACTAATCTATAGATTGGTACACAAAATGTGTCAATGACTTATCTATAGATTGGTACACAAAATGTGTCAATGACTTTTCCATAGATTGGTACACAAAAAGTGTCAATGACTTATCTATAGATTGGTACAGAAAATGTGTCAATGACTTTTCCATAGATTGGTACACAAAATGTGTCAATGACTTATCTATAGATTGGTACAGAAAATGTGTCAATGACTTTTCCATAGATTGGTACAGAAAATGTGTCAATGACTTATCTATAGATTGGTACACAAAATGTGTCAATGACTTATCTATAGATTGGTACAGAAAATGTGTCAATGACTTATCTATAGATTGGTACACAAAATGTGTCAATGACTTATCTATAGATTGGTACGCAAAATGTGTCAATGACTTATCTATAGATTGGTACACAAAATGTGTCAATGACTTATCTATAGATTGGTACACAAAATGTGTCAATGACTTATCTATAGATTGGTACACAAAATGTGTCAATGACTTATCTATAGATTGGTACACAAAATGTGTCAATGACTTATCTATAGATTGGTACACAAAATGTGTCAATGACTTATCTATAGATTGGTACACAAAATGTGTCAATGACTTATCTATAGATTGGTACACAAAATGTGTCTGACTTTTTCATAGATTGGTACACAAAATGTGTCAATAACTGGTCTTTTTCAGATGTTCATATTCAAAACGGTGACCACCTTTGGTCCGCTGACCTGTTCCATCTTTACGACAACACGCAAGTTCTTCACAATTCTGTGCTCCATAGTGTACTTCGGTCATCACATGAGCTCTCGGCAGTGGCTGGGCACCGTTCTTGTTTTCATCGGGCTCTTTTTGGACAACATGTATGGAAAGGCCGTCAAAAAGCCTGCAGACTCAAGGTGATAACATTTGGGTTTAAGACTCAAATGTGAGTTGCAAAAATCTGATTGGAGTTGAACAGTGATTTTTTTTGCTGTTGTAAGACTTATGTTTACTTTTTTTTTCTGTTATGTGTCATGTGAACTGTGCTTTAAATAAGTTGATAAAGTTGTGGTTTTTGTTGATATTGTAATGTTGTATTTCTGGGATGGGTGAAGATGATGTATGCTGTCATGATTGCACACGCTGTTTTTCTGGAGTGGGTAAACGCAACATTATGATTGAAGTATTTTTGGGGCGGGTAAATGCAGCATTATAATTGAAACCTTGAAGTCTGTATTTTTTCTCCAATATTATTAATCAAATAGCCATGTTCTTTATTGATATGGGATTCAGAACATACTTGTTGCTTACGTTTTGCTGGCATTTCTATTTGCATAGGACGGTCAGCGTAATGAATCTCAGAAGTATAGAATTTGCACCTGGGAACAGAAATGAATTTATGTAACTAATTGAGAAAAATGTGTATCAGTTTCTTCATGCATAGCATTCAGGGCTCTGGACATGATTCTAACACGTCATATTCTAATTCTGCAATGACAGCTGCACGGAAGATACTTGACCAGAATCTGGGATTGTTATCTCTTCATTATCCATCAACTCTGTTCATGGGGTCTTTCTCTGAGATTTGAAAGCTAATCACAGGACAAAGAAACTCAGATTCTGGTTGAATATCTTCTGTTTAATTCAGCTGTTCTTAGCTCAGGTATATCCTTTCCTACCATTATTAGTGTGGTTGTACTTATGTTTTCAGTTTACCCACTGTCATGTGACGCATGCCTGTAAGATGATCGGTGAGGAGTAATGAGTCGTGTGGTCGCCTGTAGTGCAGATGACATGTAGAAACATCACATAGTATCACGTCTTGATAATCATTAAGTCATGATGTAGCTTTTCCCTTCATGTCATATCTTGATGATGACCAAGTCATGATGCACTATTTTCCTTTCCAGTTTCTGCATACTTGGCATTTAAGTCGTGCTACCTTAGGTATGATATATCTCATTCCCCGCTTACTTCCATTTAAACCAGGTACTAGTATCTCGTACTGAGGCACTTTTCCAGTTTCATGTATCTCATCTTGTAAAGATTTCTTTTTCAGCCAAAGCGTTTACAGCTACCTGACGCATGATCATGCGTTTTCTCCGGCTGGTCAGACTTGCTAGTGTACGTTGACAGAATTGTTTTAGTGCTGCATGCTAATTGTGTGTACAGCAGTCCCTTGTAGTGATGGTCAAGGCAGTTGGTAACATACCTCGAACCTGGGATGGAAGGTGTTATAATTAACACAAAGCATGTTATAATTAACACAAAGCATGTTTTAATATTGTGGCATTTAGCCAGGCCGGATGAGAGCTCTTCAAGCTTTACATGCTAGAGAACTTTGGTGATAAGCAAGTATCGGAGGAGGGTGTCTGTGTGCTATTTTCCATAGAATGTCTTCTTTTCCAGAGCAAAACATCTCAGAAAAAAGATCATTCATGGTTCAGATCTGTCTGGATAGTGAACATGTTTTCTTGGGACGCATGTTGAAGTAAGAGAAAACTTGAAGATTGTTTAAAGACCTTGAGATAGGACCTTAGGTAATGTGCTTCTTTTAAGTGCAGTTGTGTGTGCCTCACTTTAGTATCAGAGTGAAAGCCTAGGTCTGAACTTGGGACCTGTTTAACTGTGTGAACACATTTGTTTTATCACTTTGGTCTTTTCTTTTCATTTTCTTCCTCCAAGTGTGTAATACTTAATTTTGTGAGCTTATGGCATCCTAAACTTGTCAAAAAGTGAAATCTTACATTGCTTGCTACTTCAGCATCTGAATGGTAAACTGAACTGGAGGTGGTTATTATAGACAAACTTTTAGTGGCTTACTAAGTTACTAATTTGACCTTTATTTTTTCTGCCAACTCTTAGTAGCTTACTGATTTGACATTTATTTTTTCTGCCAGCTCTTAGTAGCTTACTATTGACCTTTATTTTTTATGCCAACTCTTAGTACTACTAATTTGACCTTTATTTTCTGCCAGCTCTTAGTAGCTTACTAATTTGACATTTATTTTTTCTGCCAACTCTTAGTAGCTTACTGATTTGACATTTATTTTTTCTGCCAACTCTTAGTAGCTTACTAATTTGACATTTATTTTTTCTGCCAACTCTTAGTAGCTTACTAATTTGACTGTCATTTGTTTTGTTGCATACAGGTAATGTTTATAGCCTTGAAGTGCATATTTTGTGGACTTCACCAGCCTGTCAGGTTCTTGTGTTGTCTTGGCAATTGTAATACTTATTTTGCATCTTTCATCATTTGTGACACTACATGTGTGTTGTCACTGTGTGCCATACTGTCTTTTTGAGCAAATAGAAACGGACATTTTTGAATCATTGCAGAACATTTTGCAGGCTGGCTGACTCTTAGTTGGACTCCAGGTCATGTCAGGAGTTCAGTCCTGTCCAGCAACACAAAAGTTGACTTGTATACTGCCCATTGTAATGTTTCGATCCTTTTGGCGGTGTCATGTATACTGCCCATTGTAAGGCTTCGATCCTTTTGGCGGTGTCATGTATACTGCCCATTGTAAGGCTTCGATCCTTTTGGCGGTGTCGTGTATACTGCCCATTGTAAGGCTTCGATCCTTTTGGCGGTGTCGTGTATACTGCCCATTGTAAGGCTTCGATCCTTTTGGCGGTGTCATGTATACTGCCCATTGTAATGCTTCGATCCTTTTGGCGGTGTCGTGTATACTGCCCATTGTAAGGCTTCGATCCTTTTGGCGGTGTCGTGTATACTGCCCATTGTAAGGCTTTGATCCTTTTGGCGGTGTCGTGTATACTGCCCATTGTAAGGCTTCGATCCTTTTGGCGGTGTCGTGTATACTGCCCATTGTAAGGCTTCGATCCTTTTGGCGGTGTCGTGTATACTGCCCATTGTAAGGCTTCGACCCTTTTGGCGGTGTCGTGTATACTGCCCATTGTAAGGCTTCGATCCTTTTGGCGGTGTCATGTATACTGCCCATTGTAAGGCTTCGATCCTTTTGGCGGTGTCATTGTTTCATAGATCCTGAACCTTTCCCATATCAACATATTGCTATCGCACATGGTTTTACACAGGATCGTAGGGTTTGCCATATAATTTGTGGCTGATTATGAAGGATGGATGATTAGTTTATTCAAACAGGCTACTGTCCATTGAAGGGATACCAATCTGAAGATGCTTAATTCCTTAAGCGTTAAGTGAAAATCGGTACATTTTGTTGTATGTATCGGGGAATGCCAGCAAACGTCAGTGTGAATGCTGTGTTGATGTGAACTGACGTGTTGCCAGTGGCTGGTTACAGAGGAAGGTGTAGTGAGGTGGGGGAGTTCCAGCAATGTCCTTTTAGCTCAGCTGGTTGAAGTGCCTTACTGCTAAAGCATGGGTTGTGGGGCTGGTCCTCTGACAGGCCACAGCTGTTGTACACAGGCTGCCTGCTTCTGTTGTCAGAGTCATGGACTGGAGATCTCGTCTTCACTTTAGTTCATCCCACAGCATATGAACTGACTTGTTGACAACAGGCATCATGATGCCACAGCATAAATGTTGGCTTGTTGACACAGGCATCGTGATGCCACAGCATAAATGTTGGCTTGTTGACAACAGGCATCATGATGCCACAGCATAAATGTTGGCTTGTTGACAGGCATCGTGATGCCACAGCATAAATGTTGGCTTGTTGACGACAGGCATCATGATGCCACAGCATAAATGTTGGCTTGTTGATGACAGGCATCATGATGCCACAGCATAAATGTTGGCTTGTTGACGACAGGCATCATGATGCCACAGCATAAATGTTGGCTTGTTGACGACAG
This sequence comes from Monoplex corrugatus, assembly GCA_030674185.1. Classification (NCBI taxonomy): domain Eukaryota; kingdom Metazoa; phylum Mollusca; class Gastropoda; order Littorinimorpha; family Ranellidae; genus Monoplex; species Monoplex corrugatus. Next base: position 1,152,353 of record JAPXFY010000023.1, read on the forward strand.
GCATCATGATGCCACAGCATAAATGTTGGCTTGTTGACGACAGGCATCGTGATGCCACAGCATAAATGTTGGCTTGTTGACGACAGGCATCGTGATGCCACAGCATAAATGTTGGCTTGTTGACGACAGGCATCGTGATGCCACAGCATAAATGTTGGCTTGTTGACGACAGGCATCGTGATGCCACAGCATAAATGTTGGCTTGTTGACGACAGGCATCGTGATGCCACAGCATAAATGTTGGCTTGTTGACAACAGGCATCATGATGCCACAGCATAAATGTTGGCTTGTTGACAGGCATCGTGATGCCACAGCATAAATGTTGGCTTGTTGACGACAGGCATCATGATGCCACAGCATAAATGTTGGCTTTTTGATGACAGGCATCATGATGCCACAGCATAAATGTTGGCTTGTTGACGACAGGCATCATGATGCCACAGCATAAATGTTGGCTTGTTGACGACAGGCATCATGATGCCACAGCATAAATGTTGGCTTGTTGACGACAGGCATCATGATGCCACAGCATAAATGTTGGCTTGTTGACGACAGGCATCGTGATGCCACAGCATAAATGTTGCTTGTTGACAGGCATCGTGATGCCCCAGCATAAAAGTTGCTTGTTGATGACAGGCATCATGATGCCCCAACATAAATGTTGACTTGTTGACGACAGGCATCGTGATGCCCCAACATAAAAGTTGGCTTGTTGACGACAGGCATCATGATGCCCCAACATAAAAGTTGGCTTGTTGATGACAGGCATCGTGATGCCCCAACATAAAATGTTGACTTGTTGACGACAGGCATCGTGATGCCCCAACATAAATGTTGACTTGTTGACAGGCATCGTGATGCCCCAACATAAATGTTGACTTGTTGACGACAGGCATCGTGATGCCCCAACATAAATGTTGACTTGTTGACGACAGCATCGTGATGCCCCAACATAAATGTTGGCTTGTTGACGACAGGCATCGTGATGCCCCAACATAAATGTTGACTTGTTGACGACAGGCATCGTGATGCCCCAACATAAAAGTTGGCTTGTTGACAGGCATCGTGATGCCCCAACATAAATGTTGACTTGTTGACAGGCATCGTGATGCCCCAACATAAATGTTGACTTGTTGACGACAGGCATCGTGATGCCCCAACATAAATGTTGACTTGTTGACGACAGGCATCGTGATGCCCCAACATAAATGTTGACTTGATGACAGGCATCGTGATGCCCCAACATAAATGTTGACTTGTTGACAGGCATCGTGATGCCCCAACATAAATGTTGACTTGTTGACAGGCATCGTGATGCCCCAACATAAATGTTGGCTTGTTGACAGGCATCATGATGCCACAATCATTGTAGTGGTATTATTGTTTCGTAGGGCCATTCTCTGTATCCAGTTTTAGAACTCAAAGTGTAGAGTTTTGTGCACATAAAACCTCAAAGTGTAGAGTTTTGTGCACATAAAACCTCTCAAAGTGTAGAGTTTTGTGCACATAAAACCTCAAAGTGTAGAGTTTTGTGCACATAAAACCTCAAAGTGTAGAGTTTTGTGCACATAAAACCTCAAAGTGTAGAATTTTGTGCACATAAAACCTTCTCAAAGTGTAGAGTTTTGTGCACATAAAACCTCAAAGTGTAGAGTTTTGTGCACATAAAACCTCAAAGTGTAGAGTTTTGTGCACATAAAACCTTCTCAAAGTGTAGAGTTTTGTGCACATAAAACCTCAAAGTGTAGAGTTTTGTGCACATAAAACCTCAAAGTGTAGAGTTTTGTGCACATAAAACTCAAAGTGTAGAGTTTTGTGCACATAAAACCTCAAAGTGTAGAGTTTTGTGCACATAAAACCTTGAATGTAAGTTGTTGTGCACATAAAACCTCAAAGTGTAGAGTTTTCACATAAAACCTCTCAAAGTGTAAGTTTGATGCACATTAAGCTTCTCAAGTGTAAGTTATTGTGACATAAACCTTCAAAGTTAGAGTTTTGTGCACATAAAACCTCAAGTGTAAGTTTATGGCACATTCAGAAGTTGCAATAAGTACAGGTAGTTGTGTGGATACACATTATGGAATTGTAATGGTGTGATAAATGCCCTACTTAAGACAGCTGAACTTATCAACTCCTATTAACAGTCCTGTATGTTATAGGACAGCCTGTATGTTATAGGACAGTGTATGTTATAGGACGGCCTGTATATTATAGGACAGTGTATGTTATAGGACAGCCTGTATGTTATAGGACAGTGTATGTTATAGGACAGTGTATGTTATAGGACGCCTGTATGTTATAGGACAGCCTGTATGTTATAGGACAGTGTATGTTATAGGACGCCTGTATGTTATAGGACAGCCTGTATGTTATAGGACGGCCTGTATGTTATAGGACAGTGTATGTTATAGGACAGCCTGTATGTTATAGGACGGGCTGTATGTTATAGGACAGCCTGTATGTTATAGGACAGCCTGTATGTTATAGGACAGTGTATGTTATAGGACAGCCTGTATGTTATAGGACAGTGTATGTTATAGGACAGCCTGTATGTTATAGGACAGCCTGTATGTTATAAGACATGTATGTTATAGGACAGTGTATGTTATAGGACAGCCTGTATGTTATAGGACGGCCTGTATGTTATAGGACAGCCTGTATGTTATAGGACAGTGTATGTTATAGGACAGCCTGTATGTTATAGGACAGTGTATGTTATAGGACAGCCTGTATGTTATAGGACAGTGTATGTTATAGGACAGCCTATGTAATGTTATATAGGACAGCCTGTATGTTATAGGACAGCCTGTATGTTATAGGGCATTAGTTATGGACAGCCTGTATTATAGGACAGCCTGATGTTAAGACAGCCTGTATGTTAAGGACAGTGTATGTTATAGACAGCCTGTATGTTATAGGACTGTATGTTATAGACAGCCTGTATGTTATAGGACAGCGTATTATAGACAGCCTGTATGTTATAGACGTTATGTTATAGGACAGCCTGTAGTTATAGGACAGCCTGTATGTTATAGACAGTGTATGTTATAGGACAGTGTATGTTATAGGACAGCCTGTATGTTATAGGACGTGTATTATAGGACAGTGTATGTTATAGGACGCCTGATGTTATAGGACAGCCTGTATGTTATAGGACGTGTATGTTATAGGACAGCCTGTATGTATAATAGGACAGCCTGTATGTTATAGGACAGTGTATGTTATAGGACGCCTGTATGTTATAGAGGCCTGTATGTTATAGGACGCCCTGTATGTTATAGGACAGCCTGTATGTTATAGGACAGTGTATGTTATAGGACGGCCTGTATGTTATAGGACGCCTGTATGTTATAGGACAGCCTGTATGTTATAGACAGTGTATGTTATAGGACGCCTGTATGTTATAGGACAGTGTATGTTATAGGACGCCTGTATGTTATAGGACAGCTGTATGTTATAGGACGCCTGTATGTTATAGACAGCCTGTATGTTAAGGACAGCTGTATGTTATAGGACGCCTGTATGTTATAGGACAGTGTATGTTATAGGACGTGTATGTTTTTAGACGCCTGTATGTTATAGGACAGCTGTATGTTATAGGACAGTGTATGTTATAGGACGGCCTGTATGTTATAGGACGGCCTGTATGTTATAGGACGCCTGTATGTTATAGCGCTGTATGTTATAGGACGCCTGTATGTTATAGGACAGCCTGTATGTTTAGACAGTGTATGTTATAGACGCCTGTATTATAGACGCTGTATGTAAGGACGTGTATGTATAGGACAGTGTATAAGGACATTATAAGGCCTGAGTTAAGGACGTTATTTATAGACATGTTGTTATAGGACACTTAAGTTATAGGACAGTGTATTATAGACGTGTATTTTAGGACTGTATGTATAGGACGTGTATGTTATAGACGCTTATGTTTATACTGATGTAACAGCCTGTATGTTATAGGACAGTGTATGTTATAGACGGCCTGTATGTTATAGGACAGCTGTATGTTATAGACGCCTGTATGTATAGGACAGTGTATGTTATAGACAGGCCTTATGTTATAGGACGTGTATGTATAGACAGTGTATGTTATAGGACAGCCTTATGTTATAGACGTGTAGTTAGCTTTGTTATGACATGTATTATAGGACGCCTGTATGTTATAGGACAGTTATGTTATAGGACTGTATACCTGTTTATAGGACGTGATGTAGCACTGTATGTTATAGACAGTGTAGTTATAGGACGCCTGTATGTTATAGGACGTGTAGTTATAGGACATGTATTTAGAAGATAAGACAGTGTAGTATAGACGTGTATGTTATAGGACGGCCTATTGGACTATTTATAGGACGTGTATGTTATAGACAGCCATGTATGTTATAGGACATTGTATGTTATAGGACGCTTATGTTATAACGTTTGTTAAAGCCATGTAGTTATAGGACAGCCTGTATGTTATAGGACGGCCTGTATGTTATAGGACGGCCTGTATGTTATAGGACAGCCTGTGTGAAGTATTAAGACGCCTGTATTTATAGGACAGTGTATTTATAGGAGCCTGTATGTTAACATGTAGTAAGACATGTTGTATAGACGCTATTATAAGTGTAGTTATAGACGGCCTGTAGTTATAGGACAGCCTGTATGTTATAGGACAGCCTGTATGTTATAGGACAGTGTATGTTATAGGACGGCTGTATGTTAAGGACAGCTGATGTATAGGACAGCCTGTATGTTATAGGACAGTGTATGTTATAGGACAGTGTATGTTATAGACGCCTGTATGTTATAGGACAGCCTGTAGTATAGGACATTATGTTATAGGACAGCCTGTATGTTATTAAGGACAGTGTATGTTATAGGACGGCCGTATGTTATAGACAGCCTGTATGTTTAGGACAGTGTATGTTATAGGACAGCTGTATGTATAGGACAGCCTGTATGTTATAGGACACTGTATGATTTATAGGACAGTGATATAGAGCTGTATTTATAGGACAGTGTATTATAGGACGCTGTATGTTATAGGACAGTGTTATGTTATAGGACGCCTTATTATAGGACGCCTGTAAAGTTATAGGACAGTGTATGTTATAGGACGCCTGTATTTATAGGACAGCCTGTATGTTATAGACGCCTGTATGTTATAGGACAGGTATTATAGGACGCTGTAATGTTTATAGACGTGTATGTTATAGGACAGTGTATGTTATAGGACGAGCCTGTTAAATTGTTATAGGACAGTGTAGTTATAGGACGCCTGTATGTTATAGACAGCCTGTAATGTTATAGGACACTGTATGTTATAGGACGCCTGTATGTTATAGGACAGCCTGTATGTTTTATAGGACGCCTGTATGTTATAGGACGCCTGTAATGTTATAGGACAGCCTGTAGTTATAGGACAGTGTATGTTATAGGACAGTGTAGTTATAGGACGCCGTATGTTATAGACAGCCTGTAGTTATAGGACGCCTGTATGTTATAGGACAGCCTGTATGTTATAGACGGCCTTGTAATTTAAGACATGATGTTATAGACGCGTAGATGACGCCTGATTTATAGGACGTGTATGTATAGGACAGTGTATGTTATAGGACAGCCTGTATGTTAAGGACAGCCTGTATGTTAGACATAGCGTGTATGTTATAAGACAGGAAGTTATAGGCATTTGTATAGGACAGGTAGATTATAACCCCCGATGTTAATAGCAGCCTGTTTTTAAGTGACGGCCTGTTTAGAATATGTTATAGACAGTGTTGTTTAGGACGTGTATGTTTTAGGACAGCCTGTATGTTATAGGACGGCCTGTATGTTATAGGACGCCTGTATGTTATAGGACGCCTGTATGTTAAGGACGTGTAATGTTATAGGACATAGTCGTGTATGTTTATAGGACGCCCTGTATGTTATAGGACAGTGTATGTTATAGGACAGCTGTATGTTAAGGACGTACTTTTTAAGACGTGTATGTTATAGGACATGTATGTTAAGGACAGCCTGTATGTTATAAGAGGCCTGTATGTTATAGGACACTGTATGTTATAGGACAGTGTAGTTATAAGGACGCCTGTATGTTATAGGACAGCCTGTATGTATAGGACAGTGTATGTTATAGGACACCTGTATGTTATAGGACGGTCATGTATTTGTTATAGGACAGTGTATGTTATAGGACAGTGTATGTTATAGACAAGCCTGTATGTTATAGGACGCTGTATGTTATAGGACAGTGTATGTTATAGGACGCCTGTATGTTATAGGACGAGCCTGTATGTTTATAGACGGCGTAGTATAGATATAGATGACAGCTGTATGTTATAGGACAGTGTAGTTATAGGACAGCCTGTATGTTATAGGACAGCCTGTATGTTTATAGGACAGTGTATGTTATAGGACAGCCTGTAATGTTATAGGACGCCTGTATGTTATAAGGACGCTGTATGTTATAGGACGCCTGTATGTTATAGGACAGCTGTATGTATAGGACAGCTGTATGTTATAGGACAGTGTATGTTATAGGACAGCCTGTATGTTATAGGACGCTGTATGTTATAGGACAGCTGTATGTTATAGGACAGTGTATGTTATAGGACAGCCTCATGTATGTTATAGCAGTGATGTTAAGGACAGCCTGTATGTTATAGGACCGTGTATGTTATAGGACAGCCTGTATGTTATAGGACAGTGTATGTTATAGTACAGTGTATGTTATAGGACGGCCTGTATGTTATAGGACAGTATGTTATAGGACAGTGTATGTTATAGGACAGTGTATGTTATAGGACAGCCTGTATGTTATAGGACAGCCTGTATGTTATAGGGCAGCCTGTATGTTATAGGACAGTGTATGTTATAGGACAGCCTGTATGTTATAGGACGGCCTGTATGTTATAGGACGGCCTGTATGTTATAGGACAGTGTATGTTATAGGACGGCCTGTATGTTATAGGACAGTGTATGTTATAGGACAGCCTGTATGTTATAGGACAGTGTATGTTATAGGACAGCCTGTATGTTATAGGACGGCCTGTATGTTATAGGACAGTGTATGTTATAGGACGGCCTGTATGTTATAGGACAGTGTATGTTATAGGACAGCCTGTATGTTATAGGACAGTGTATGTTATAGGACAGCCTGTATGTTATAGGACGGCCTGTATGTTATAGGACAGCCTGTATGTTATAGGACAGTGTATGTTATAGGACAGCCTGTATGTTATAGGACAGCCTGTATGTTATAGGACGGCCTGTATGTTATAGGACAGTGTATGTTATAGGACAGTGTATGTTATAGGACAGTGTATGTTATAGGACGGCCTGTATGTTATAGGACAGCCTGTATGTTATAGGACAGCCTGTATGTTATAGGACGGCCTGTATGTTATAGGACAGCCTGTATGTTATAGGACGGCCTGTATGTTATAGGACAGTGTATGTTATAGGACAGCCTGTATGTTATAGGACAGCCCGTATGTTATAGGACGGCCTGTATGTTATAGGACAGCCTGTTACATATTGCTATTTGTAAAGGTTGTTGCTAAATTAGTAAGAATGATTATTGCCATCTTGAAAGTCATGGTGCAAAGTTAAAGTCACATTAACCCCCAAAGTGCCTACAATTAGCTTTTTTTTTCCAGTAAAGTTTGTGAACGGCACTTTCTCAGGAATCTCTGACAGTTATAATGTACGTTGTTTTTTTACTGTTGTGACAATCTGTCTTCGTCCTCACTTCATGTCAGTTTTGTTTCATATGATGCTGCTTCAAGGTGACTGTGACTCACAGATGTCAGTTTTGTTTCATACGATGCTCCTTCAAGGTGACTGTGACTCACAGATGTCAGTTTTGTTTCATACGATGCTCCTTCAAGGTGACTGTGACTCACAGATGTCAGTTTTGTTTCATATGATGCTCCTTCAAGGTGACTGTGACTCACAGATGTCAGTTTTGTTTCATACGATGCTCCTTCAAGGTGACTGTGACTCACAGATGTCAGTTTTGTTTCATACGATGCTCCTTCAAGGTGACTGTGACTCACAGATGTCAGTTTTGTTTCATACGATGCTCCTTCAAGGTGACTGTGACTCACAGATGTACAAGATCTGGTATTTTTGTCATAATTTGTGTATGAAAAGGGAGATCATTGGAATGGCATTTAGAAAATGAAAATCGTTAGAATGGAGATGGTTTAGTAGGCCTATTGGTATTGCTAAAGACTTTGTTTGTTGTAAGAATCAATGTGTGACATAGCGCTGATATTTGTCTGTGCTAGTAAAGTCCATGCATCAATACAGCATTCACACTGATGTTTGTCTGTGCTAGTAAAGTCCATGCATCAATACAGCATTCACACTGATGTTTGTCTGTGCTAGTAAAGTCCATGCATCAACACAGCATTCACACTGATGTTTGTCTGTGCTAGTAAAGTCCATGCATCAACACAGCATTCACACTGATGTTTGTCTGTGCTAGTAAAGTCCATGCATCAACACAGCATTCACACTGATGTTTGTCTGTGCTAGTAAAGTCCATGCATCAATACAGCATTCACACTGATGTTTGTCTGTGCTAGTAAAGTCCATGCATCAATACAGCATTCACACTGATATTTGTCTGTGCTAGTAAAGTCCATGCATCAATACAGCATTCACACTGATGTTTGTCTGTGCTAGTAAAGTCCATGCATCAACACAGCATTCACACTGATGTTTTGCCTACATATTTACTGCAGTGTTGGACTTTTTCAGGGCAGAAAATATTCTGCTGTCTGTTTCTGTATTTATATTCTGCTGTCTGTTTCTGTATTTATATTCTGCTGTCTGTTTCTGTATTTATATTCTGCTGTCTGTTTCTGTATTTATATTCTGCTGTCTGTTTCTGTATTTATATTCTGCTGTCTGTTTCTGTATTTATATTCTGCTATCTGTTTCTGTATTTATATTCTGCTGTCTGTTTCTGTATTTATATTCTGCTGTCTGTTTCTGTATTTATATTCTGCTATCTGTTTCTGTATTTATATTCTGCTGTCTGTTTCTGTATTTATATTCTGCTGTCTGTTTCTGTATTTATATTCTGCTATCTGTTTCTGTATTTATATTCTGCTGTCTGTTTCTATATTTATCATCAGTTTAATGAAAATGCACAAATATACATGTGTACATACATGTACATATATATGCAAGAATGAACATGCGAACATGTACACGTTTAAATATGCATGCAATAATGTATGCACACACACACACACATGCACACACACACAAACACGCATGCACGCACATATATATACAAACACAAGCACACACATAAGCGCTTCCTCGCTCGCGCGCATGTGCACACACACACACACAGACAGACACACACACACACACACACACACACACACACACACACAGACACACACACACACACACACACACACACACACACACACACATGAGGGCTTACTAGTCATATCATCTGTATCATGTTTTGTTGTTGTGGTGCTAAAGAGGAGAAGAAGCACATTGCCCTGTTGTTAACCTGTTTACATTGTATGTCAGTTCGCTTTATCTATGGGGGTCACTGACCCACCTCCCTCCATTCGATGTTATATGGTGGTCAAGGTGCTAGTCTTTTGCATGGGATGCTAGACCCAGCTCCTGTGTGCAGGACGCTCTCTGCGCTTGTTAACGACAATAAAGGGGTTGTCCCTGGCAAAATCCTGTTGCTAAATCCACTTTCTCGGGTAAACAGGAATACATACATACAGAAGAATGAACAGCAATCGGATGCCTTTGCACTGTGGTAGCGTGTGTTACTAAGAATGAACAGCAATGGGATGCCTTTGCACTGTGGCAGCGTGTGTTACGTGGGAAGAGGAGCCTGAAGTTCACATGTTATATCCATTGTGATGATGACAACAAAAAACGAGGTACAGAAATAAATAATACACAATGACCAACTCACATTTCTGCCGTTGTTTATTTTAATAGTAAAAATGAAAGAAATCAAGTACAAGTGTAATACTGTTGGTAGTATTGGTTATCTCAGTCATATGGCACAATATGTTCGTCTAATTCGGTTTATTTTAGGTATTATTTAGGTTTATTTTTGGTATTATTTGTGGTATTTGTGTAATTATTGAGGTACTGTCTATAGTGGTATTCTTTTTGTTTGTGGCTTTTTGTTGGTGGCAGTGTTTAAACTGACATTGGTGTGTGCCATCATCAGGAGAATCATTGTATGAAGCACAGTGGTATGGGCTATTGCCATGTAAGGTGCTTCTCTCTTTTGTTGACTTTCTTTGAAGACAGCCAGCATGTATTGAGCTTATTTTGATATTTTTCTGTGGAGTACACATTTTCTTGACTTCTGTTTGTGCCTTTGTTTATGGTGGTTAGTGGTGTGTGCATTTCTGTGAACAGAGATGCTGGGTTGAAGTGGTGTGTGCATTTCTGTGAAAAGAGATGCTGGGTTGAAGTGGTGTGTGCATTTCTGTGAAAGAGATCTGGTTGAAGTGTGTGTGCATTTCTGTGAACAGAGATGCTGGGTTGAAGTGGTGTGTGCATTTCTGTGAACAGAGATGCTGGGTTGAAGAGATGTGTGCATTTCTGTGAACAGAGATGCTGAGGTGAAATGATGTGTGCATTTCTGTGAACAGAGATGCTGGGTTGAAGTGTGTGTGCATTTCTGTGAAACAGATGCTGAGGTGAAGTGATGTGTGCATTTCTGTGAAAAGAGATGCTGGGTTGAAGTGGTGTGTGCATTTCTGTGAACAGATGCTGGGTTGAAGTGATGTGTGCATTTCTGTGAAAAGAGATGCTGGGTTGAAGTGGTGTGTGCATTTCTGTGAACAGAGATGCTGGGTTGAAGTGGTGTGTGCATTTCTGTGAACAGAGATGCTGGGTTGAAGTGGTGTGTGCATTTCTGTGAACAGAGATGCTGGGTTGAAGCGGGTTGTTGTGCATTTCTCTGTGAACAGAGATGCTGAGGTGAAATGATGTGTGCATTTCTGTGAACAGAGATGCTGGGTTGAAGTGGTGTGTGCATTTCTGTGAACAGATGCTGAGGTGAAGTGATGTGTTCATTTCTGTGAAAAGAGATGCTGGGTTGAAGTGGTGTGTGCATTTCTGTGAACAGATGCTGGGTTGAAGTGATGTGTGCATTTCTGTGAACAGAGATGCTGGGTTGAAGTGGTGTGTGGCATTTCTGTGAACAGAGATGCTGGGTTGAAGTGATGTGTGCATTTCTGTGAACAGAGATGCTGAGGTGAAGTGATGTGTGCATTTCTGTGAACAGAGATGCTGGGTTGAAGTGGTGTGTGCATTTCTGTGAACAGAGATGCTGGGTTGAAGTGGTGTGTGCATTTCTGTGAACAGATGCTGAGGTGACATGAGGGGTGGCAGAAAAGGAAAATAGTTTGAATTGATTTGTGGTTCAGATCTGTGCTCAGGGCATGAGTATTTATGTTTTAATCTGTTGATTTTGATTTTTTCCCTTGATTGTTCAGGTAAGTGTAAGTCTCCCGGTGTGGATAATTTGGATGATTTAAGTTTCAAGTATCCATGGAGTGTGTAATCAGTGTAATATTCATATTGTGAGGATATATAAATATGTGTTAATGTGGAGTTATTAATTTTATTCAGAACTTTGTGGTTGAAGGTATACACCCCCCATGGGAATGCTGGGGGATCTTTCAGTATGAATAGTATCCCCACATTCTGGAAATTCTGTGCTAGAAATTTCATCTTTTCTGTCACTGTCTTTGTTTCTTTCTTCTTCCTTTGATTTCTGCCGTTTCTTGCTGTCATTTTCTGCCTTGCTGGTCCATTCACCTGTATGTGTTCGATAAAGTCTTAGTTACTTTCTCTCAGAATTGATAATTGGATACATGTATTAAGTGCATTTTTGGTTCTAGGGAAGTGAGATATGTGGAAGCAATTTAAGGTAATTTAGGCCTGTTTTTGTCTATGTTTTAGTGTCCTTTGTTGTGTTTTAATTTGTATTCAGGTGTGTTTTGTTAAAATCCTCTGTGCGATAAATTGGACAGAGTGGTCGGTGCCAGGGCCATCTGCTTGGATTATGTGTGCACATGCATTGATATGTGTACTTCATTTCCTTTTTCCTTTTTTCCTGTAGAAGTATTGCGTTTTGAAACTGCTATCGCCCTGATATGCCTATGTAGTCTGTGTAGTCGGCTGGGCTTTAAACAAAAAATAAAGTAACAGTAAGGTGTATGATAATGTACACATAGGCAAGGAACAATTCATTTTGTGTTTATTTTGTGTACTCTGGCTTTTTTGTGCTTTGTTTGTGGATATATTTTGATAAAAATATATTTGATTGTTATAGCCTACTTTATCAACAGGCATGAACAAAATTGTCCAAAATACATGTTTCTGTTTCCATGGAGAAGGTATAATATTGATTGTTATAAGAGGAATTAAAATAATGATGATGATGATGGTGGTGATATTATTTCTGACTTGTCCATTATTGTGTCAATGCATGTATGATAAATAAAACATTGAGTAGATCATCATTGATTCTGTTTTGTTGGTCCATATCATTTCGTTGTGACTCCCCATGGTGGCACATGGTAACTGAGCACCTTGTGGACTTGGGATAAATCCGTGAGGGACTCAGAGAAGCTCTGGCCTCCATTGGCGTGTGGACATACCCTGGTGCCCACGAACCAGACCCCCAGCTGTGTAAATAACATCATTGCCTTGTGGGTGTCTCGGGGAGATCAAGGGTAAGGGAGTAAACCCCAACAGAAAGTCACCACTGTCTTGTGGTTATCTTGGGAAAGACCAAGGCTAAGGGAGCAAACCCTGAAAAAGTCACCAGTGTCTTGTGGTTATCTTGGGAAAGACCAAGGCTAAGGGAGCAAACCCTGACAGAAAGTCACCACTGTCTTGTGGTTATCTTGGGAAAGACCAAGGCTAAGGGAGCAAACCCTGACAGAAAGTCACCACTGTCTTGTGGTTATCTTGGGAAAGACCAAGGCTAAGGGAGCAAACCCTGACAGAAAGTCACCACTGTCTTGTGGTTATCATGGGAGAGACAAAGGCTAAGGGAGCAAATCTGACAGAAAGTCCCCCCTCCCTGCCTTGTGAGTAGTCATGGGAACAACAAAAGCTAGCAGAGTCCATACAAAAACTGATGTAAGGAATGGGAAACCACCATCATATGTTCCCCCATATCATGGCTAGCCGAGAGAAAAGTTGTAACGAAATCCCTAGACGTGAAAAAAAAGCAAAGAAGAACTGGATGACAAAAGAAATTTTAGACTTGATGGAAGAAGGAAGGAAGGGCAACAGGAAAAGAAGAAGAATACAAAAAGATAAACAAAAAAACCAGGAATAGGTGCAATGAAGCTAAGGAAGCTTGGCTGAAAACAAAGTGCAAAGAAATAGATGACCAACACAGAACAGATTCTCAGTTTATGTACGGAAACATTGAAGAAATTGCCCACAGGACAAAGATGTGCACATCAACAGGTTGCTTGAAATTTAAACATGGTATGATTATCATGGAAAAAGGCAAACTATTAGATAGATGGGGGTAGTACATTTAAGATCTTTTTGACGATGACAGAAACGAAGAACATAAAAAAGAACGTTGAAGGACCACCTGTAATGAAAGATGAAGTTAGAGCAGCGTTAAAAAAGAGGAAACCAGGAAAAGCCCCAGGACCAGACAACATTACTACAGAAGTGATTGAGGATCTAGATGAATTTGATATTGAAAAAATAACAATCCTCCTAAATGAAATTTATGACACCAAAAAAATTCATAAAGATATGTCAGAATCATCTTCATTACACTTCCAAAGAAACCAGGGGCTATAGAATGCGAACTCCATTGTACAGTTAGCTTGATGAGTCATGTAACAAAATTTCTATTAAGAATAATCATGATGAGGACAAGGAACAGAATCAAAAGAGAAATAGCAAAAGAACAGTGTGGATTTGTTGAAGGCAAAGGAACTATTAATGTGATATACATCCTAAGAACTCACAGAAAGATCAGTTGAGTTGAATAAGAATTTATGTTTATGTTTTGTTGATTATACCAAGGCCTTTGATTGGGTAAGACATGAAGAATTGATCAACCAACTGGAAAGGCTCATGTTGGTGGAAAGGATCTAAGAATAATAAGGAATATGACAGCTGGAGGGAAAAAGAGGACCAGGTAAACCCAGGGAAAAATATTGGACAGAATTGAGGAGTGGCTGAGGACAGACAGGGTGGGAGGAGCACATGCAGCAACAAAACTAAGATCTATATGGAGGGCTATGATCGCCAACACCGTGCAGCTGGGCACATGATGATGGGCACTAGTCTTTTGTATGTTTGTGTTTTGGAGGAATAGGGAAGTTTGTCTCCCTTTGTGTGTGTGTGTGTGTGGTATGTTTGACGTTTTTGTTTGTTGTTACAGGGAGACATTGTATTTAAATTTCTTTTGCATTGCTGTTTATCTTTGGCTTTTTTCAATCATTGTATTTACAAGGCTACTTGATTTGTGTAAATATGTCATGTTATGACAATGTATTTTTGATTTTCCATTGAAAGTATTTGGGAACAGAATTGGTGTTTGAATCACATTACGTGACTGGATATTTTGTGGACATGAAGTTTTACATTTCAAACAAAAATGTCTTGATGTACATCAGATAAGAAAAGTACATGTAATCATTGCCACATTCCACATCAGTGTACAGTTATATTTCTTTTCTTTATCAGTTGAATGTTACATGTGATGGTCATGTGATGACATAACATTGCAGTCAAGAGGACAGTTACCATTTCTTTATCAGCTGAATGTTACATGTGATGGTTATGTGATGATATGATATTGCAATAAAATTTTCAGAATTTACATGTTGTGGCTGGTTATATATCGAACAATTGTGTCCAGCATGTGGTTTGGACTTTTTTGTGCTTGAGCCGTCTTGGAGTGTCTTGGTTTGGAGAAATGTGGATGACCTTGAATAAATGGTATAAAGGAGCTGCCTCTGAAACAGCACAGACTACATTCATACATACAAGCAATGAAACTTTAGTCCTTATAATAGCAGTTGTGAGAAAAAAGTGCATTTACTGTTTTAAGTTTGTGTATCATGGGAAAGTGTTCTTAGTGATTTCCAGCCTTCATTTAAGCATGCTCAGATGTTTGAGACATACTGTCTTGGATAGTGGTGTGGAAAAGTGATGTGAAATGTCCATTACTTTACGTGTACACATCTCCAGTGGAGATGCCGTGGGCTCTTTCAGTATAAATAGTATCCCCATCTTTTGGAAATCCTGTGCTAGAAATTTCCTCTGTTCTGTCACTCTCTTTGTTTCTTTCTTCCTCCTTTGCTTTCTGTCATGTCTTCCTATCATTTTCTGCCTTGCTGGTCCATTCACCTGTATGCGTTCAATAAAGTCTTACGTACTTTCCCTTAGGACAAATAATTGGGTACATGTGTTAAGTGCCTGTGTTCCCAGTCTTGCTGCCCTGTCCACCTTCGGTAAGATAGAGACGGGTGGAAAGGCAAAGCTCAGAAAGGAAGCGCGATCTATCGACAGAGAATCAACTGCACAGACTGCCAGGTCAGGGACTGGTTACGGCAGACGTTTGCTGTGTCTGGTCACAAACAGGTGTATGGAACAATGGTCTGGTCACAAACAGGTGTATGGAACAATGGTCTGGTCACAAACAGGTGTATGGAATCAGTGGTCTGGTCACAAACAGGTGTATGGAATCAGTGGTCTGGTCACAAACAGGTGTATGGAACAATGGTCTGGTCACAAACAGGTGTATGGAACAATGGTCTGGTCACAAACAGGTCTATGGAACAATGGTCTGGTCACAAACAGGTGTATGGAATCAGTGGTCTGGTCACAAACAGGTGTATGGAATCAGTGGTCTGGTCACAAACAGGTGTATGGAACAATGGTCTGGTCACAAACAGGTGTATGGAACAATGGTCTGGTCACAAACAGGTCTATGGAACAATGGTCTGGTCACAAACAGGTCTATGGAATCAGTGGTCTGGTCACAAACAGGTGTATGGAACAATGGTCTGGTCACAAACAGGTGTATGGAACAATGGTCTGGTCACAAACAGGTGTATGGAACAATGGTCTGGTCACAAACAGGTGTATGGAACAATGGTCTGGTCACAAACAGGTGTATGGAACAATGGTCTGGTCACAAACAGGTGTATGGAACAATGGTCTGGTCACAAACAGGTCGTATGGAACAATGGTCTGGTCACAAACAGGGTATGGAACAATGGTCTGGTCACAAACAGGTGTATGGAACAATGGTCTGGTCACAAACAGGTCTATGGAACAATGGTCTGGTCACAAACAGGTGTATGGAACCAGTGGTCTGGTCACAAACAGGTATATGGAACAATGGTCTGGTCACAAACAGGTGTATGGAACCAGTGGTCTGGTCACAAACAGGTGTATGGAACCAATGGTCTGGTCACAAACAGGTGTATGGAACAATGGTCTGGTCACAAACAGGTGTATGGAACAATGGTCTGGTCACAAACAGGTGTATGGAACAATGGTCTGGTCACAAACAGGTGTATGGAACAATGGTCTGGTCACAAACAGGTGTATGGAACAATGGTCTGGTCACAAACAGGTGTATGGAACAATGGTCTGGTCACAAACAGGTCTATGGAACAATGGTCTGGTCACAAACAGGTGTATGGAACAATGGTCTGGTCACAAACAGGTGTATGGAACAATGGTCTGGTCACAAACAGGTATATGGAACCAATGGTCTGGTCACAAACAGGTGTATGGAACAATGGTCTGGTCACAAACAGGTGTATGGAACAATGGTCTGGTCACAAACAGGTGTATGGAACCAGTGGTCTGGTCACAAACAGGTGTATGGAACAATGGTCTGGTCACAAACAGGTGTATGGAACCAATGGTCTGGTCACAAACAGGTGTATGGAACAATGGTCTGGTCACAAACAGGTGTATGGAACCAATGGTCTGGTCACAAACAGGTATATGGAACAATGGTCTGGTCACAAACAGGTGTATGGAACAATGGTCTGGTCACAAACAGGTCTATGGAACCAGTGGTCTGGTCACAAACAGGTGTATGGAACAGTGGTCTGGTCACAAACAGGTGTATGGAACAATGGTCTGGTCACAAACAGGTGTATGGAACAATGGTCTGGTCACAAACAGGTGTATGGAACAATGGTCTGGTCACAAACAGGTCTATGGAACCAGTGGTCTGGTCACAAACAGGTGTATGGAACCAATGGTCTGGTCACAAACAGGTGTATGGAACAATGGTCTGGTCACAAACAGGTGTATGGAACCAATGGTCTGGTCACAAACAGGTATATGGAACAATGGTCTGGTCACAAACAGGTGTATGGAACAATGGTCTGGTCACAAACAGGTGTATGGAACCAGTGGTCTGGTCACAAACAGGTGTATGGAACCAGTGGTCTGGTCACAAACAGGTGTATGGAACCAGTGGTCTGGTCACAAACAGGTGTATGGAACAATGGTCTGGTCACAAACAGGTGTATGGAACAATGGTCTGGTCACAAACAGGTGTATGGAACAATGGTCTGGTCACAAACAGGTGTATGGAATCAGTGGTCTGGTCACAAACAGGTGTATGGAACCAGTGGTCTGGTCACAAACAGGTGTATGGAACAATGGTCTGGTCACAAACAGGTGTATGGAACAATGGTCTGGTCACAAACAGGTGTATGGAACAATGGTCTGGTCACAAACAGGTGTATGGAACAATGGTCTGGTCACAAACAGGTGTATGGAATCAGTGGTCTGGTCACAAACAGGTGTATGGAATCAGTGGTCTGGTCACAAACAGGTGTATGGAACAATGGTCTGGTCACAAACAGGTGTATGGAACAATGGTCTGGTCACAAACAGGTGTATGGAACAATGGTCTGGTCACAAACAGGTGTATGGAACAATGGTCTGGTCACAAACAGGTGTATGGAATCAGTGGTCTGGTCACAAACAGGTGTATGGAATCAGTGGTCTGGTCACAAACAGGTGTATGGAACAATGGTCTGGTCACAAACAGGTGTATGGAACAATGGTCTGGTCACAAACAGGTATATGGAACAATGGTCTGGTCACAAACAGGTGTATGGAACAATGGTCTGGTCACAAACAGGTGTATGGAACCAGTGGTCTCACGGTCAACAGCAGATTCACTTGTTCAGTGTTCGTTCTGTTTGGAGTGTGCAGCATGACTTGCTGAGATAGCTTTCAGAATGATCAGCTTCCCTGCTGTGTTCTCACCTGCCAGGAGATGCATCTCTCGTTTTTAGTTTCAGTTTCAGTTTCTCAAGATGACGTCTCCGCGCCCGGAATGAATTCCATATGCACTAGCGTCATAGGTGCCAGGTGTATGGTGATCATGGCACAAGCCTTAAGCCTGCACATAAACCCATGAGCTGGCCAGGTCCTGAGGCCCTACCTAGCCTATGTTTTACCTAGTCTATATTTTACACTGGTATTTCATCAGCCTATCACTGGAATAACCATGGTTACATGTAAATGACTTGTGTATGTATGTATCTTACCTTCAGAAAAGGAACACATATATAAAGTAAATAGATATAAATATACAATTAAAGGTCTAACTCACAACACAATTAGCTATTCTGTATAAACTGGTCTCACATGACAGAACCCCCATCCCCTAGTCAATGCCCAAATGCTCAGTCATCTATCAACTAGGTGACACCCAATATTTTCTAATTATCGATAGGTAAGTAAGTGACACCAATATTTTTTAATCATCGATAGGTAAGTAAGTAAGTAGGTAAGCAAGCAAGTAAGTAAGCAAACAAGTAAGCAAGCAAGCAAGCGAATGAGTAAGTGAAAAAGTAGCAGCAGAGGAAAAGGTCTTCAGCTTGCAGAAAAGATGCACTACTTTACCACAAACTTCTGCTTCAAAGGTCACATGAGTCTTGTGGATAGCTTCCACCCAATGATAACTATAACAACAACAACAACAACAACAACAACAACAACAATAATGACATTTATAAGGCGCCAAATCTTGATACAAGAATGGAACTAAAGCATAATTATACTCTCATTCATTCGAACCAAAGCATAATTATACTCTCATTCATCAAAGCAATTACCCATCATCATGTACCCTGCCGCGTGGTGTTGGCGATCATGGCCCTCCATAGGAATCTATCCCTTGTCGCTGCACGTACATCTCCCACACTGTTCTCAGCCATCCTGCAAGTCCGTCCAACATTTTCTCCCTGGGTCTACCTGGTGTTCTCTTTCCCTCCAGCTTTCCTGTTGTGACCAGGTGTGCTAATTTCTCTTTTCTCATAAAATGTCCCATAAATGTTTCCTGCGTTTTGCTGATCTTCTTTATCAATGATCTTCTTGTGTCTGCCTCCTTCAAGACTGTCTCGTTTTTCTTTGCTGTCCATGGAACTCTCAACAAGATTCTTCTTAGAAACATCTTGGCTGCCTCAGTTTTGTTCTAACTTTGCGTGTTGACTGTCCACGCCTCAAAACTGTACGTTCTATGTAATACTCAAGAACTCTCTTCCTGATGTTACTTGATAGGCATTTGTTGGTAAGAATGCTTTTCATCTTCTTGAATGCTGTTTTAGCTTGGCCGATTCTGCTGGCTATTTCTGATGTGCTTCTGCAGTCAGGTGAGATGACCATCCCCATATATTTAATCTTATCAACCTGTCTCAGAGTTGTGCCATTTGTTGTATTTTGTATGAGGGGATTTCTTGTTTTTTGCTGACTACCATGACTTCAGTCTTCTTGCTATTTAGTTCCAGCCGTATTTTTTTTGCTATTTCTATTTCTATTATATTCAGACGATTTTGAAGGTCTTTTTCATTTTCTGCAATTAGCACGGTGTCATCTGCGTAACGAGTGTTTTTTTTATCATTTTTCCTCCAACCTTTATCCTAGTGCATTCTTCTAGGTTCATCATGATGGTTTCGCTGTAAATCTGGTGATAGAACAGAACCCTGCCTAACCCCTCTTGATATTTTGGAAAGAGCTTATATCGTTTACTATTCTTATTGCTGCTGTTTGTTCCCAGTACACATTTCTGGTTATTCTTGTATCTTTTCCATCAACATTGAGCCTTTCTAGTTGGTTGATCATTTCTTTATGTCTTACCCGAGCAAAATCCTTGGTATAATCAACAAAGCATAAATACAAATCCTTATTCAACTCGACTGACCTCTCTATGATAGTTCTTATGATGTGTATGGCATTAATAGTTCCTTTCTTTTCGACAAATCCACACTGTTCTTCTGCTATTTCTCTTTTGATTCTGTTCCTTGTCCTCATCATGATTATTCTTAATAGAATTTTTGTCACGTGACTCATCAAGCTGACTATATGATGGAGTTCACATTCTACAGCCCCTGTTTTCTCTGGAAGTGCAATGAAAATTGATTTTGACATATCTGAGGATTTTCCGGTGTCATAAATTTCATTTAGGATGACTTATTTTTTCTATACCAAATTCCACCAGGACTTCAATCATCTGTGTAGTAATGTTGCCTGGTCCTGGGGCTTTTCCTGCTTTTATCTTCTTCCAAGCTGTTGTAATGTTGCCTGGTCCTGGGGCTTTTCCTGGTCATGGGGCTTTTCCTGGTCATGGGGCTTTTCCTGCTTTTATCTTCTTCCAAGCTGTTGTAATGTTGCCTGGTCCTGGGGCTTTTCCTGGTCATGGGGCTTTTCCTGGTCATGGGGCTTTTCCTGCTTTTATCTTCTTCCAAGCTGTTGTAATGTTGCCTGGTCCTGGGGCTTTTCCTGGTCATGGGGCTTTTCCTGGTCCTGGGGCTTTTCCTGCTTTTATCTTCTTCCAAGCTGTTGTAATGTTGCCTGGTCCTGGGGCTTTTCCTGGTCATGGGGCTTTTCCTGGTCATGGGGCTTTTCCTGGTCATGGGGCTTTTCCTGGTCCTGGGGCTTTTCCTGCTTTTATCTTCTTCCAAGCTGTTGTAATCAATTTGATTTTTTGTACTATCTCCTGGATAGGAGGGTGGGGGAGATGCTAGGGGCAACTACTCTACCTCAGGGACAGTTTCCAGATGGATCTCCCAGACGATCTCTTGGGCATGCCAAACAGCCTGTGAGGTCCAGACTGTGGCAACTTCTTCAATTGTGTTCCCCTGATACAAGACAGCCTACAGGTGTCCACAGACACCATTTAGCAATCAGTCACTACCTGAGGGATGTCCTGACATAGACAGCCTACAAGGTGTCCACAGACCACATTTAGCAATCAGTCACTACCTGAGGGATGTCCTCATGGCCCATGCACATGGTTCCTTCCCGATCTCCTTTGTGACACCTCATTCTGTCATGGCCGTTTAAGGTCCACTGAACCAGATGGGTGACTTGGCCATCCTCCATTGTTTGAAATCTGATGCTGTTTGATAATAATATATCATCATCATCATCAGGTGCCCTGCCGCATGGCGTTGGCGATCATGGACTTCCATCTGTCTCTATCTCTCGTTGACCCTAGCATCTCTCCCCCCCCCCCCCCCCTCGTCCCCAGCCACTCTGCAAGTCCGTCCAGCATTTTCTCCCTGTGTCTAACCGGTGCTCTCTTTCCCTCCAGCTTTCCCGTTGTGACCAGGTGCTCCAAATCCCCCTTCCTCATAAAATGGCCTATAAATGTTGCCTGTCTTTTCCTAATCTTCCTTATGAGTGATCTACTTGTGTCTGCCTCCATCAAGACTGTCTCGTTTGTTTTCTTTGCTGTCCATGGAACTCTCAACATTCTACTCTACCTCAATAATATATAACGCTTAACAATTGTCTGAAATCTGCTGCTGGTTTGATAAGATATAATACATAACGCTTAACAATTGTCTGAAATCCACTGTTAAGGTTTAATAAAATATAGTATATAACGCTTAACAATTGTCTGAAATCCGTTGGTTTTTAAGGTTTGATAAGATATAGTATATAACGCTACACTGACGAATTGTCTTCATAACTGTTTGTTTAAATCAATAAATCTAGATGTTATGTACACATAGATTGGCTTTTTCTTATGTTTGTTTGTGTGAACAAAGTTTAAATATCTTTTTTCAGCGTGCATCAATACTGTCGTTTTTTTTTTAAAGTATGAGAGGAAGTCTGCGGTTAAGGAGAAGGGAGGTCAGCATGTTGATCTCGAATGGACGAAAACTTGAACGTGCTTACCTCCCGTAGTATCATAGCGCACAGTTGAAATTTTTTTTCTGGTCCCCATTTAAAGTTTTTTTTTTTTTTAAAGATTCGTTCTGGAGATGGGCAGTTGTGAATACTGCAAATGACCTGTTTGCACTGAGCCCACCTTGAGCAGACGGACGAGCCAGATGAGATTTCGTTTTTTGCCCATTGTAATGGAAACGTCAAACAACAAACAATGAAATGGTTGACAATTCTGAAAGAATTCCTGCCTAAATCAGAACACCTGTGACACCCCATTCCCCGCTCCCTGTTATGTTGACTGTATGTGTGTTTGACTTTCATGTTGGTTATGTGTTTGTTTGACTTTTATGTTGGTTATATGTGTTTGACTTTTATGTTGGTTATATGTTTGACTTTCATGTTGGTTATATGTGTTTGACTTTCATGTTGGTTATTATGTGTTTTGACTTTCATGTTGGTTATATGTGTTTTGACTATTTTATATTGGTTATATGTGTTTGACTTTCATGTTGGTTATATGTTTTGACTTTTATATTGGTATATGTGTGTGTGACTTTCATGTTGGTTATATGTGTTTTGATTTTCATATTGGTTTATATGTGTTTGACTTTCATGTTGGTTATATGTGTTTGACTTTCATGTTGGTTATATGTGTGTTTTTGATTTTCATATTGTGTTATATGTGTTTTGACTTTCATGTTGGTTATATGTTTGACTTTCATTGTTGTTATATGTTGTTTTGATTTTCATATTGGTTATATGTGTTTGACTTTCATGTTGGTTATATGTTTGACTTTCATGTTGGTTATATGTTTGACCTTCATGTTGGTTATTGTTTGACTTTCATATTGGTTATATGTGTTTGACTTTCATGTTGGTTATATGTTTGACTTTCATGTTGGTTATATGTTTGACTTTCATGTTGGTTATATGTGTGTGTTATTGATTTTCATATTGGTTATATGTGTTTGACTTTCATGTTGGTTATGTGTTTGACTTTCATGTTGGTTATATGTGTTGACTTTCATATGTGTTATATGTGTTTGACTTTTAATGTTGGTTATATGTTTTGACTTTTATATTGGTTATATGTTTGACTTTCATGTTGGTTATATGTGTTTGACTTTCATGTTGGTTATATTGTTTGACTTTTATGTTGGTTATATGTGTTTTGACTTTTATGTTGGTTATATGTGTTTGACTTTTATATTGGTTATATGTTTGACTTTTATATTGGTTATATGTGTTTGACTTTCATTTGGTTATATGTGTTTGACTTTCATATTGGTTATATGTGTTTGACTTTTATGTTGGTTATATGTGTTTTGACTTTTATATTGGTTTATATGTTTGACTTTCATGTTGGTTATATGTGTTTGACTTTCATGTTGGTTATATGTGTTTGACTTTATGTTGGTTATATGTGTGATTTCATGTTGGTTATGTGTTTGACTTTCATGTTGGTTATATATGTGTTTGACTTTGATGTTGGTTATATGTTTGACTTTTATGTTGTGGTTATATATGTTTGATTTTATGTTGGTTATGTGTGTTTGACTTCATATTGGTTATATGTGTTGACTTTCATGTTGGTTATATATTGTTTGACTTTGATGTTTGGTTGATTATGTTGTTTGACTTTCATGTTGGTATATATGTTTGACTTTTATGTTGGTTTATGTGTGTTTGACTTTCATATTGGTTATATGTGACTTTCATGTTGGTTATATGTGTTTGACTTTCATGTTGGTTATGTGTGTTTGACTTTAATGTTGGTTTATGTGTGTTTGATTTTCATGTTGGTTATATGTGTGTTTGACTTTCATGTTGGTTATATGTGTTTGACTTTCATGTTGGTTATGTGTGTGTTTGACTTTCATGTTGGTTATATGTGTTTGGCTTTCATGTTGGTTATATATGTTTTGACTTTCATGTTGGTTATATGTGTTTGACTTTCATGTTGGTTATATGTGTTTGACTTTCATGTTGGTTATATGTATTTGACTTTCATGTTGGTTATATGTGTTTGACTTTCATGTTGGTTATATGTGTGTTTGACTTTCATGTTGGTTATATGTGTGTTTGACTTTCATGTTGGTTAATGTGTTTGACTTTCATGTTGGTTATATATGTGTTTGACTTTCATGTTGGTTATATGTGTGTTTGACTTTCATGTTGGTTATATATGTTTGACTTTCATGTTGGTTATATATGTTTGACTTTCATGTTGGTTATATGTGTTTGACTTTCATGTTGGTTATATGTGTTTGACTTTCATGTTGGTTATATGTGTTTGACTTTCATGTTGGTTATATGTGTTTGACTTTCATGTTGGTTATATGTGTTTGACTTTCATGTTGGTTATATGTGTGTTTGACTTTCATGTTGGTTATATGTGTGTTTGACTTTCATGTTGGTTATATGTGTGACTTTCATGTTGGTTATATGTGTTTGACTTTTATGTTGGTTATATGTGTTTGACTTTCATGTTGATTATATGTGTTTGACTTTCATGTTGGTTATGTGTGTTTGACTTTAATGTTGGTTATATGTTTGATTTTCTGTTGGTTATATTGTGTTTGACTTTATGTTGGTTATATGTGTTTGACTTTCATATTGGTTATATATGTTTGACTTTCATGTTGGTTATATGTGTTTTGACTTTCATGTTGGTTATATGTGTTTGACTTTCATGTTGGTTATATGTGTTTGACTTTCATATTGGTTATATGTGTTTGACTTTCATGTTGGTTATATGTGTTTGACTTTCATGTTGGTTATATGTGTTTGACTTTCATATTGGTTAATATGTGTTTTGACTTTCATGTTGGTTATATGTGTTTGACTTTCATGATTGGTTTTATTATGTGTTTTGTTGACTTTCATGTTGGTTATATGTGTTTGACTTTCATATTGGTTTATATATGATGTGTTTTGACTTTCATATTGGTTATACCTGTCTGACTTTCATGTTGGTTATATATGCCTTGTGACTTTCATGTTGGTTATATATGCCTTATGACTTTCATGTTGGTTATATATGCCTTGTGACTTTCATGTTGGTTATATATGCCTTGTGACTTTCATGTTGGTTATGTGTGTGTTTGAGTTTCATGTTGGTTATATGTGTGTGTGACTTTCATGTTGATTATGTGTGCTGTTTAGCAAAACTGTCTACTGTTCTCTTCTTGGGTCTACCTGGTGCTCCTTTCCCCTCTAGCTTTCCTGTTATGACTAGATGCTCAAATTTCTCTTGTCTCATAAATTGTCCTATAAATATTACTTGTCTTTTCCTAATTTTATTCGTTAATGTTCTTTTTGTGTTCGTTTCCTTCGAGACTGTCTCGTTAGTTTTCTTTGCTATCCATGGAACACTTAACGTTCTTCTTAGAAACCACATCATTTCAGCTGCCTCCATATTACGCAAATCTGCAAGAATCTTGGTGTGTTGCTTGACTAATCTCTGTCCTTGAAAGCTGACGTTAACTACCTGAGCAAAACTCCATGAGTGAATAGATTGCCTCTTACAGCTTGTAAGATGCTGGAAATTGAGTCAAAAAGTAAAATCTACTGGGTATTGGGTGTATGCATATACCCTCATGTCCGCACACAGACATACACACATACATTCATACATACACACCCATATCGGCCATCAGGCTGTGCGGATATTGATGTGAATCTGAATGTATGTGTGTATGTCTGCGTGCGGGTATGTGGGTATATGTATGTATTTACTGTTATTTGTTATTTTCATCTCTTACCTGTGTTTTTTTTTACATAGTCCTTCGTTTTGTATTTATTTATTCACCTACTTACTTCTTGTTCACTCACTTACTCACTCACATACTTACTTACTTATTTACTTACTCACTTACTTACTTACTTACTCACTTACTCACTTACTTACTTACTTATTTACTTACTTACTTACTCACTCACTTACTTACTTACTTACGTACTTACTTACTCACTTACTTACATACATATCTATGATTAAGAAAACATTGTCTTCACCTTGTTGATGGACAGCTGAGCATTTGGCCATTGACGGAGAGGGGGGATGTGTGTTCTGTCATGTGAGACGAATTTATACAGAATAGCTAGTTGTGTTGTGATTCAGACTTTTATTTATTTATACACTTTATATATACATGTATGTGTTCCTTTTTTGAAGGTAAGATACACAGATACACATGTCATTTACATGTAACCAAGATTATTCCAGTGGTAGGCTGATAAAATACCAATATAAAATATAGACTAGGTAAAAACATAGTCTAGGTAGGGCCTCAGGACCTGGCCAGCTCATGGGTGTATGTGCAGGCTTAAGGCTTGTGCCATGATCACCATACACGTGGCACCTGTGACGTTAGTGCATATGGAATTCGTACCAAACGCGGAGACGTCGTCTTGAGAAACTGAAACTGAAACTGAAACTATACGTGACCTATTGACTCAGCGTGGTTTTGGAATTGTTTGGTTAAACCAAGGTGTTTAAAACACAGGTAACTTTCTGCAAGAACCGCGTAACAGACTGATTGTAGATGGCAAAACTGGCAAGAACATGTATAGAGCGGTAGTAGATTTCCATTCCTCGAAACATCTCAATCCTCTTGAAAGTACGAAACATGTCTTTCATGAGACATTGACAGAAGCATTAAGTATACAGTGACGAAGTTCAGATTTGGAATAACCGATATTGAAGTACAGCATAACAGTAATACACATGGTCCTGAAAATGCAATGATACGTCAGTTATGCAGGAACGCAAAAGAAGATGAAAGACATTTTTTGCTTTGTTGTCCCACTTTGTTGTCCCACTTTGTTGTCCCACACTTTGTTGTCCCACTTTGTTGTCCCATTTTGTTGTCCCACTTTGTTGTCCCACTTTGTTGTCCCACACTTTGTTGTCACACTTTGTTGCCCCATTTTGTTGTCCCACTTTGTTGTCCCACTTTGTTGTCCCACTTTGTTGTCCCACTCCTTCTTTCTCCTGTTCTGTGGGAGTTCCGTCCTTGTAAGTTTATGGAAAAACTGGGTCTGGGTCTTTGTCCAGTCAGTGCACTTTTGGCAAATCAAAATGAAACAATGGATGACAAAGAAAACAAACGAGACAGTCTTGAAGGAGGCAAACGCAAAAACGACATTAATGAAGAAGATTAGGAATAGACGAGCAAAAGTTATAGGACATTTTATGAGGCAAGAGAAATTTGAGCACCTGGTCACGACAGGAAAGCCGAAGGGGAAAAAAGCACCAGATAGACCCAGGGAGAAAATATGGACGGAGTTCCGGAGTGGATGGAGACAGAGGGTGGGAGATGTTCTTGCAGCGACGAAAGATAGATTCGTATGGAGGACCATGATCGCCAACGCCATTCGGCAGGGCACACGATGATAATGTTGATGAGAAAGCACGTAAGACTTTATAGAACACATACAGTGAATGGACCAGCAAGGCAGCAAATGACAGGAAGAAATGACGGAAAGTAAAGGAACAAGGCAGAAACAAAGAGAATGACAGAAAAGAGGAAATTTCTAGCTCAGAATTTTCAGAAGGTGGGGATACTATTTATACTGAAAGATCCCCCGGCATATCCACAGGTGAAGTTCCCATGTACATCTTGTGGTCTTGTGTGAAGTCTTCAAGCAGGTATGTAGTATCATTTGTGCCTTGTGACAGAAGGAAAAAAATAAAGAGAGCAAATACTCAATGGAGATATGATAAGAGCGGGAATCTAGCTATACTAACCAGAAACTGAATGAATGACAACTAATCCAAACGTTAACTGAATGAATGTGTGATAGTCTTGAATGATACACCTAGAGATTCCTGCAACAAACCACGAAGACAAGGAACAAGAGAGGAGAACCCAAGAAAAAGGCAACAAACAACTGATGCCAGAGCTACTCTATCCACACAAAACCAACATATGACAGTCACCAAAGCAAACTCCTAAAGCAGTCTACCAGAGAAGAGGGACGACCAAGGAACAAGGAGAAGACACCATCACGAACATCAAACCACCAAAGAAGCCCACCGGAGAAGAGGAAAGACCAAGGGACAACGAGAAAACACCATCATAAACAGCGATATCAAAGGAGAAAATAACGAGGGGAGAGAGAGAGAGAGAGAGAGAGAGAGAGAGAGAGAGAGAGAGAGAGAGAGAGAGAGAGAGAGAGAAAGAGAGAGAAAGAGGAACAATGCATGCACTACCTCTGTCCACCTAATTTCATCAGCTCTGAATTATGTAAAAGATAAATAGCAAGATCCCCTGTACTCTCCCACAAAGCTTTGTGGAAAACAACTTTGATCTAAAAAAAAAAAAAAAAAGTCTTCAGGCAGGACAAGTTCCCCTTTCCCCATTTACAGCTCAGTAGACATGTGTGGACTGTCCATGCTAAACCAGGGACCTAGTCACCGTTCATCCATTTGATAGTGATTCACCCACTCATCCACTCACCCAGCCCATAAGCCACATGAAACCACCAGCTGTCCTGTCTCTCTGTGATGCCTTGTAGGCTACTGAAATCTACATCAAACCACCAGCTGTCCTGTCCCTATGTGATGCCTTGTAGGCTACTGAAATCTACATGAAACCACCAGCTGTCCTGTCCCTCTGTGATGCCTTGTAGGCTACTGAAATCTACATACAACCACCAGCTGTCCTGTCCCTCTGTGATGCCTTGTAGGCTACTGAAATCTACATACAACCACCAGCTGTCCTGTCCCTCTGTGATGCCTTGTAGGCTACTGAAATCTACATCAAACCACCAGCTGTCCTGTCTCTCTAGTATGCCTTGTAGGCTACTGAAATCTACATGAAACTACCAGCTGTCCTGTCCCTCTGTGATGCCCTGTAGGCTACTGAAATCTACATCAAACCACCAGCTGTCCTGTCCTTGTAGTATGCCTTGTAGGCTACTGAAATCTACATGAAACCACCAGCTGTCCTGTCTCTATGATGCCTTGTAGGCTACTGAAATCTACATCAAACCACCAGCTGTCCTGTCCCTCTGTGATGCCTTGTAGGCTACAGAAATCTACATCAAACCACCAGCTGTCCTGTCTCTCTATGATGCACTATAGGCTACTGAAATCTACATCAAACCACCAGCTGTCCTGTCCCCCTGTGATGCCTTGTAGGCTACTGAAATCTACATCAAACCACCAGCTGTCCTGTCCCTATAATGCCTTGTAGGCTATTGAAATCTACATCAAACCACCAGCTGTCCTGTCCCTCTGTGGTGCCTTGTAGGCTACTGAAATCTACATACAACCACCGCTGTCCTGTCTCTCTGTGATGCCTTGTAGGCTACTGAAATCTACATACAACCACCAGCTGTCCTGTCTCTTTGTGATGCACTATAGGCTACTGAAATCTACATCAAACCACCAGCTGTCCTGTCCCTATAATGCCTTGTAGGCTACTGAAATCTACATCAAACCACCAGCTGTCCTGTCCCTATAATGCCTTGTAGGCTACTGAAATCTACATCAAACCACTAGCTGTCCTGTCCCTATAATGCCTTGTAGGCTACTGAAATCTACATCAAACCACCAGCTGTCCTGTCCCTGTAGTATGCCTTGTAGGCTACTGAAATCTACATCAAACCACCAGTTGTCCTGTCCCTATGATGCCTTGTAGGCTACTGAAATCTACATACAACCACCAGCTGTCCTGTCCCTGTGATGCCTTGTAGGCTACTGAAATCTACATACAACCACCAGCTGTCCTGTCCCTATGTGATGCCTTGTAGGCTACTGAAATCTACATACAACCACCAGCTGTCCTGTCCCTATGTGATGCCTTGTAGGCTACTGAAATCTACATACAACCACCAGCTGTCCTGTCCCTATGTGATGCCTTGTAGGCTACTGAAATCTACATACAACCACCAGCTGTCCTGTCCCTCTGTGATGCCTTGTAGGCTACTGAAATCTACATACAACCACCAGCTGTCCTGTCCCTATGTGATGCCTTGTAGGCTACTGAAATCTACATACAACCACCAGCTGTCCTGTCCCTCTGTGATGCCTTGTAGGCTACTGAAATCTACATACAACCACCAGCTGTCCTGTCCCTCTGTGATGCCTTGTAGGCTACTGAAATCTACATACAACTCATGTGTGTAGGTCCCAAACTTGTCTCTTTTCCCTTCCCAAATGGAACGGTGGCCCAATTGTCAGAGAGCGTGTGTACATCGCCTAGGTTTGATTCCAGAATCAGTTTAGGGCTTGTTCTTTTACCACGTCCTCTAGAACTTGAGTGGTGCTCTGGGTTCTAGTCTTTTGAATGAGTTGATAAACATTTCCTATATGCAGCATGCATTTCACGCGTGGTAAAGAGCCCACGGCAGCAATAGGGTTGATGCTGGAAACTTGTTAAAAATCAACTGTAACAGATAAACGATACTTATAATACAGAAAGGGAGCACTGCACCGTATCTGTGAGTTGTTCCAGGAGAGATCACACACCCCTCAAAATAAATATATAAATAAATAAAACGAAGAAGAAGGAAACTCACACACACACAAACAAAACAAAACAAACAAAACAAAAAACTAACAAACAAACAAAGAAAGAAAGAAAGAAGAAGAACAAAAGGGAAATATGTTGTAACAAGTCATACATTATACATTACAACGTCCACTTACACCAATGTGTGTGGACTTGCTTCATGCTGTGATCGTTTGGAGTTTCTGTCATCACAGACTGGTACAGGTGGCGCTGGTACACAATGATGGAATCTATTCTGACAGTGGAAACGTTGTCTTCAGGTAGTTCTGTTGGAACACTACAGATGTTCACATAGCAGAGGTCGTCATCAAACACCTCACACTCACAACCAAGGCTTTTCAATCCTTGGACTCCCTCACCCTATCCTCACCTGTCTCACCTGTCGGCGTCACCGGGAACAGTGTTGGCCGCTGCACATGATGTCCTCACAAGTTGCCTCCAGCACTCTCGATCTTGGCTAAGTCTGACCACCTCCTGGAGTTTCTTGCCACTGATGTTTGTGATGTTTCTAGCAAGTGATGCAGGTGGCCGTCCTCTGTTTCTCTTTCCTTCCACTTTACCTTGGAGGACAGGGGACATCAAGTCTGTTCTCTCATTACGGATTGCGTGTCCAACATATTTCAGTTTCCTCCGTTGTATGAGTACTAGAAGCTTGCGTGTAGTACCCAACTCATTCAGTATGCTTTCATTTGAGCGCCTATCCGTCCATTTGACCCTCAGCAGTCTTCGGTAAAACCACAGCTCTGCTGCTTCCACTCGTCTTTCATCCTCTTTCTTCATTGTCCATGCCTCGCAGCCGTATAACATCACTGGCCAGACAAGACATTTTAAGAGTTTTATCTTAAGGTCTGCTGTTATGCTGTGGTCTTTCCAAATATTGTTCAATTGAACCATACTGTTCTTGGCCATTCCAATTCTCATCTTTATGTCTTTTGAGCATGTTCCATCGTGTGTCTTGACTGAACCTAAATATCTAAAGTCCTTGACATTTTCTAGAGGGACTTGGTTTAGCATGATCTGGTCCTGTCTAGTGTTATATTTGCCTGCAACATGCATAACCTTTGTCTTCTTTGAATTTAAGTCCAGCCCAGCTGCCTTTCCAACCCGGTCTACCCTGTACAGGATCCTCCTAGAGCCTGTAATGTTGTCTGCCAGTAATCCTGTGTCATCTGCGTAGCGTAAATTTGACAGGTTTCTACCACCAATATTTACTCCCATGTCTTCTATGTCTGCTTCTCTCATGATATGTTCAGTGTATATGCTGAAGAGATGTGGAGACAGGATGCAACCTTGCCTTACCCCTTTAGTGATGTTAAAAAATTTGCAGTTTTGATTATTCCATCTGATTGTTGCTTTTTGATCATTATATAATGAAGCTATGAGGGAAACCAGATGTCTTGGAAAACCCATTTTGATCATGAAGTGGAAAAGACTTTGGTGAATCACGCTATCAAACGCTTTGCTGTAGTCAATGAAAACGATGAACATCTCTTGGTCTGTGTTTCTAATCTTTTCTATCAATATCTGGAGTACAAACAGCATATCTATTGTTCCCCTGTTTTTCCTATAGCCTGCCTGACAGTCGGATAGCTCTTCCTCTACTTTTGGCTTTAACCTGTTTAAAATTATTATCAGCAGTATTTTACTGGCATGACTGATCAGTGCAATTGTTCTATAATTGTTGCAGTCTTTGACATTTCCACTCTTATGTAACATGACAAATTCTTGGAGCTTCCAGTCTGTAGGCCACTGACAAGTCTTCCATATCTTGCAGCATAAGTGATGCATTACTTTGAGTCCACCATCACCTGAGTGTTTCAACAACTCTCCAGGAATATTGTCAAGACCAGGAGACTTTCTGCATTTTAGATCTTTAATGGCAGATTCAACTTCGCTGAGCAGAGGTTCAGGTTCCGTATCTCCAGGGGTCAATTCCAAATTTGGCTCTAAATTATTTTCATGGCTGTCAGGTTTGCCAAAAAGTGATGTGCCATATTCGTTCCACCTATCCAAGACATCATCTGGTTCAGTCAGAGTGTGACCATCCTTGTTGTTGATGCATTGGTTTGTTGCTTTGAAATTTGTTTTTTTCACTTTTTTTATTTGTTTGAAGAGCTCCCTCGACTTCCTGTTTTCGTTGTGTTCATTGATTTTACTGCATTCTTGTGCCAGCCAATTTGCTTTGTCTCTTCTGACTTTACTTTTTATTTCCCTTTTCAGTGCTGAGTATTTTTCCCGCTCTCCCTGCTTTCGAGCTTGACTTTTCTTTTCTGCCAGATCTATCACTTCCTGACTTATGTAGGGCTTAGCTTTTTTCCTTTTCTTTTCTTTTCCTAGTTTTTCTTCAGAGATTTTGGTCAGTGTGTTTTTTATGTCTGTCCAGATTTCATCAGGATATGAGTCATTTTCATCCCAAACTTCAAGTAACTTTAAGAAACGATTACTTGTTTCTATACTAAATTCTAACGCCAGCTCAGGGTTTTCTAATTTTGATATGTCGAACTTTGGCGTCGATTTGGTTTTAGGCTTCTTCAATATTTTCATTCTTAATTTGGTTGTCACAAGAATGTGATCCGTGTCGCAGTCTGTTCCAGGCTTTGTTTTTGCATTGAGGACAGTTGATTTCCAGGATCTGTCAATGATAATATAATCAATCTGATTACGACACCTGTCTCCTGGAGAGATCCATGTGTATCTTCTGCGCAGTGGTTGTTGGAAGAAAGTATTTGTGATGTTCATCTCATTTGCCTGACAAAACAGAGCCAGCATGTCACCTCTCTCATTTCGTTCTCCTAAACCATATGGTCCTATTCCACATTCTGTGTCAGCCCCCTCTCCAACTTTAGCGTTGAAGTCACCCATCACAATGCATATTTCCTTTTTGGGAATTTTGTCTCTGATAGTTTGGAGGTCATTGTAAAAATTTTCTATTTCTTCTTCTGAGCTAGTGGATGTTGGAGCATAAGCTTGAACTATGTTCAAAACAGCATATTTGGTATTTATTTTGACAGTGAGAAATCTGTCATTAATTGGATTATAGCTTTTCAGAGCTCCAGCATGCTTTTTGTCCAGCACAATTGCTACTCCTCTTGAGCCACCTTTTTCATTTCCACTATATACAACTGTATGCTCTCCTACAGTAAAAAGTCCCTGCCCACTCCATCTAACCTCACAGAGCCCTGTTATGTTCATCTTGCTCCTTTCTAATTCTTTGACTAGTAGGTAGAGCTTTCCTAATTCTAACATAGTCTGTACATTCCATGTCCCTATATTCAAATCCTTTTTTTGCATTTTTTTTCTTTTTGTGATTTTGCATTTTTGAGGAGTTTCTACATGTCCGCTTCCAATAACCTCCGTCGGGTAATCCATTACCGTCATCACAGCTACCTTTCACAGACACGGACTCTCCCTCCCCAGTAGCCATTGAGTTCAGGTCCCCCCTGGGGGACTCAGAGGACACAGAACTATAACGTTTTCCATTTTGTAAGTTCATCATATGCAAAAATTAGCAAAAGTACAAGCAAGTAGTTTGCGGGTGCCTTCTTGCCGCGCAGTGCACTTACAGTGCTGAGATCCTGACCATTGTTCCTTCGAAGAAATCATCTGCTCACGACATTGAAAAAGAAGCCATATATGAAAAGTGTATCTTCTTTACCCTCTTTTTCACCCATCCCCTGCTGCCAGGACTTGTTTGTATGCACCCCTTAGTCTGGCCCCTCCCCCAGCGACCTGTCCGGCTTGCTTGAAGCTGCCAGGGCCCACGAAGTCCCCGCCGGCATAGCTCCTGGGATCGTAAGGACACACAAGCTCCCCCGCCACAACAAGGCTGATGCAATTGGAAGTGCAAAAACTTAACTCTTCAGTCGGGATTTATACTGTTATAGTTTACAAGCAATTTTCTTCATTTTCATATAAGATGGAAACAAAATATATTTCCACCTCTGAGCAATTTTCTCAAAGTTAACAGATCATATCCCGATTTAAAAGGACTGTCCACCGGCTTTCAAAATTCCTGATAAAAAAATGAAAGCCAAGTTAATAAGATGAACTGGAATAAGATAAGTGACATAAAGACAGTTGTAGCTTCTTTATTCAGTCAATAAGCAGAAGGTCTAGTACCATTGTTTCCTGTGTTCAAGAACGTACATTGTCATGTGTTGTCACTTTCTTTGTGTTTGTTTGATGTTTGTTGTGAAAAAGTCTTTGTAAATACCGGGAACATTGAAATATTGAAAAGTCTTCACAATCTTATTCACTATACTTCGCCTGCTTCTCTTATTCACCAATGATGTGTGTGTGTGTGTGTGTGTGTGTGTGTGTGTGTGTGTGTGTGTGTGTGTGTGTGTGTGTGTGTGTGTGTGTGTGTGTGTGTGTTTTGTGTCTGTCTGTGGTGTGTGTGTGTTTTGTGGTGTTTGTGTGTGTGTTCTGTGGTGTGTGTGTGTGTATGTGTGTGTCAACATGTGTCTGTGGTGTGTGTGTATGTGTGTGTGAGAGAAAGAGAGAGAGAGAGAGAGAGAGAGAGAGAGAGAGAGAGGAGAGAGAGAGAGAGAGAGAGAGAGAGAGAGAGGGAGAAAGAGACACACACACACACGTAGTCCATACTATATACATGAGAGTACCTATTTATTAATCGATTTGCTGCTGTAAACATACAAAAGAACTGCTGTAAACATACAAAAGAACTGCTGTAAACATACAAAAGAACTGGTGTAAACATACAACAGAACTGGTGTAAACATACAACAGAACTGCTGTAAACATACAAAAGAACTGGTGTAAACATACAAAAGAACTGCTGTAAACATACAAAAGAACTGCTGTAAACATACAAAAGAACTGCTGTAAACATACAAAAGAACTGGTGTAAACATACAACAGAACTGGTGTAAACATACAACAGAACTGCTGTAAACATACAAAAGAACTGGTGTAAACATACAAAAGAACTGGTGTAAACATACAAAAGAACTGGTGTAAACATACAAAAGAACTGCTGTAAACATACAAAAGAACTGGTGTAAACATACAACAGAACTGGTGTAAACATACAACAGAACTGCTGTAAACATACAAAAGAACTGCTGTAAACATACAAAAGAACTGCTGTAAACATACAAAAGAACTGATGTAAACATACAAAAGAACTGGTGTAAACATACAACAGAACTGGTGTAAACATACAAAAGAACTGCTGTAAACATACAACAGAACTACTGTAAACATACAAAAGAACTGCTGTAAACATACAAAAGAACTGGTGTAAACATACAAAAGAACTGCTGTAAACATACAAAAGAACTGCTGTAAACATACAAAAGAACTGGTGTAAACATACAAAAGAACTGCTGTAAACATACAAAAGAAGTGCTATAAACATACAAAAGAACTGCTGTAAACATACAAAAGAACTGGTGTAAACATACAAAAGAACTGCTGTAAACATACAACAGAACTGGTGTAAACATACAAAAGAACTGGTGTAAACATACAACAGAACTGGTGTAAACATACAACAGAACTGCTGTAAACATACAAAAGAACTGGTGTAAAACATACAAAAGAACTGGTGTAAACATACAAAAGAACTGGTGTAAACATACAAAAGAACTGGTGTAAACATACAAAAGAACTGATGTAAACATACAACAGAACTGGTGTAAACATACAAAAGAACTGGTGTAAACATACAAAAGAACTGGTGTAAACATACAAAAGAACTGATGTAAACATACAACAGAACTGGTGTAAACATACAAAAGAACTGCTGTAAACATACAAAAGAACTGGTGTAAACATACAAAAGAACTGGTGTAAACATACAAAAGAACTGCTGTAAACATACAAAAGAACTGATGTAAACATACAAAAGAACTGGTGTAAACATACAAAAGAACTGGTGTAAACATACAAAAGAACTGATGTAAACATACAAAAGAACTGGTGTAAACATACAAAAGAACTGGTGTAAACATACAAAGAAACTGATGTAAACATACAAAAGAACTGGTGTAAACATACAAAAGAACTGATGTAAACATACAACAGAACTGGTGTAAACATACAAAAGAACTGCTGTAAACATACAAAAGAACTGGTGTAAACATACAAAAGAACTGGTGTAAACATACAAAAGAACTGCTGTAAACATACAAAAGAACTGATGTAAACATACAAAAGAACTGGTGTAAACATACAAAAGAACTGGTGTAAACATACAAAAGAACTGATGTAAACATACAAAAGAACTGCTGTAAACATACAAAAGAACTGGTGTAAACATACAAAAGAACTGGTGTAAACATACAAAAGAACTGCTGTAAACATACAACAGAACTGCTGTAAACATACAAAAGAACTGGTGTAAACATACAAAAGAACTGGTGTAAACATACAAAAGAACTGCTGTAAACATACAAAAGAACTGCTGTAAACATACAAAAGAACTGGTGTAAACATACAAAAGAACTGCTGTAAACATACAAAAGAACTGGTGTAAACATACAACAGAACTGGTGTAAACATACAAAAGAACTGGTGTAAACATACAAAAGAACTGCTGTAAACATACAACAGAACTGGTGTAAACATACAAAAGAACTGCTGTAAACATACAAAAGAACTGCTGTAAACATACAAAAGAACTGGTGTAAACATACAAAAGAACTGATGTAAACATACAAAAGAACTGCTGTAAACATACAAAAGAACTGGTGTAAACATACAAAAGAACTGATGTAAACATACAACAGAACTGGTGTAAACATACAAAAGAACTAATGTAAACATACAAAAGAACTGCTGTAAACATACAAAAGAACTGGTGTAAACATACAAAAGAACTGATGTGAACAAACGCACGGGACATTTGAAAGGACATGATGTTGCTTATGACTATATAGATTTTCTTTTTGTGCATTGTTTTCGTTTGTTTTCTATCTGTCTATTTAAATATTACTTGTTTACTAATTTTCTGTTAATTGTATGTGTTACTGGTGTATTTAGTTGTTTATGTGTTAGGTTTACTGGTCACTGAGTCGACACTCCAGATGTCCAGAGATGTTTCCACACTGCTGCCCAGCCACTAGCACCCTGTCTTCTTCTGTCTTCCTCACACGTTTCTCTTTTGTTTCGTTTTGTGTTTTAGACCGGATGACTTATTGTTGCGATATAAAGGTCTGTTTGTCTCATTGTTTCTGTTGGTACCATTGCAAGGAAGACACCTTGCTCTTGTGACATTCACAATACTCATTCAGTTACTGGACTGACGAATTACAAGGAAGACACCTTGCTCTTGTGACATTCACAATACTCATTCAGTTACTGGACTGACTAACGAATTACAAGGAAGACACCTTACTCTTGTGACATTCACAATACTCTATCAGTTACTGGACTGACTAACGAATTACAAGGAAGACACCTTACTCTTGTGACATTCACAATACTCTATCAGTTACTGGACTGACGGATTACAAGGAAGACACCTTACTCTTGTGACATTCACAATACTCTATCAGTTACTGGACTAACGAATTACAAGGAAGACACCTTGCTCTTGTGACATTCACAATAGGCTACTCTATCAGTTACTGGACTGACTAACGAATTACAAGGAAGACACCTTACTCTTGTGACATTCACAATACTCTTATCAGTTACTGGACTGACTAACGAATTACAAGGAAGACACCTTACTCTTGTGACATTCACAATACTCTATCAGTTACTGGACTAACGGATTACAAGGAAGACACCTTGCTCTTGTGGCATTCACAATACTCTATCAGTTACTGGACTAACGGATTACAAGGAAGACACCTTACTCTTGTGACATTCACAATACTCTATCAGTTACTGGACTAACGGATTACAAGGAAGACACCTTACTCTTGTGACATTCACAATACTCTTATCAGTTACTGGACTGACTAACGAATTACAAGGAAGACACCTTACTCTTGTGACATTCACAATACTCTATCAGTTACTGGACTAACGGATTACAAGGAAGACACCTTGCTCTTGTGGCATTCACAATACTCTATCAGTTACTGGACTAACGGATTACAAGGAAGACACCTTACTCTTGTGACATTCACAATACTCTATCAGTTACTGGACTAACGGATTACAAGGAAGACACCTTACTCTTGTGGCATTCACAATACTCTATCAGTTACTGGACTAACGGATTACAAAATGAAAGGCCAAAAAGCCAAGCTTTCTTTTCCACACCCCGACGACTACACATCAATTATGACAGATTTCCCTGAATAATGACACCCATTTGAGACCTGGCCAATTACCACTACTGCATGGCGACCACAAGCCATGAATGTTGTACTGGAGGACTCATTGTCTTGTGACGGCTCCTTCACTGTCTCTCCAGTCACGTCCACCACAATGCTGTTAGTACTGACTCTCACACTCACCAGTCAAGCGCGTGCAGTGACAGAAGAACCGTTGATTCCACGTATTATTATGCGGCCGGTCAGTTTTCTCAGTATAAATTATGGAAAGCTTAATTTGTGGACTTCTTTGTGGTTCTTTCTTGTTACTCACATGGACAGTGTTGGGCGGTCACTTTCAAAGAGAAGCGGCTATCAGCCATGCACGACGCTTTGTTCCTTACAAACACCTCCACTCATACAATATCCAAACCTTGTAATGCGCGCGCGCGCATACACACACACACACTCAGACACACACACACACACACACACACACACACACAACACACACACACTCACACACACACACACACGAAAAAGAACGCTTAACATACAGTGCAGTGGGCGGTGCCTCACAAACCTCGCCCTCTGAACGATCCAATCATTGAAGTGATTAGGACATCAGCGTTTAGCCAATCAGCTGTCCCAGTCTCGACAGAGTCCATCACAAGTTAACCACGCCTCTTTACCACCACCCTCCCCAAATAACCACGCCCCCAGCTTCTGTCAGCGACAACGTCTGTCGCCCAGTGCGTGGTGTGGCGGACGCCGGCAGGAAAAAAATAACAAAAAACAAAAAACTACACACACACACACACACACACAAAGATAACACAAGTGATATTGCGACAGTTCAAGAATCGCTTGCGTGCAGTGCTTTGAAGAGAAGTGTTTTGTATTCATCTCTGATCGTCTACATGACTTGTGAAAACGACATCGTTCCCCGCGTTCGCTGCTGACAGCGTGTACGTTCTGGTTTGGTGAGTATCAACAGTAGGCCTATGGGCTGTCTATGACTTTCACACAGTTTTTTTAAAGCCATGCTTGTTTCAGTTACTGGCGGTGACGTGGTTGGGACGTTGACTAACTTAGTATCGTCACGTTTGCATAGAGTAATGAATGTTGACAGGTCAGTTCACCGAAAATGTCACTTTTTAAAAGCGAACTGAACGAAAAGACGAAGGCGGAGTTTCAGTTTCTTGAGCAGCTTATCCACGCTCGGAGTGATAATGGTTGCACTGACGACACAAATGCCATGTGACGAAGAAGATCCAAAATGATCATGGTATAAGCCATCAGACTGCACACAGGTCCTATGGGCTGGCGGGGGGGGGGGGGGGGGGGGGGGGGGGGGAGAGAGAGAGAGAGAGAGAGAGAGAGAGAGAGAGAGAGAGATCCGTCACCCCGTTTCAGTATACACATTGTGTTGATGCCTGATGTACTTATTTACTATTGAATGTAGATCGACATGTCAGATTTTTAACAACAAGGTTTAGACTGGGTAGCTTACATCTGATCTCACTGTACTATCATTGTGATGTAGATCGACATGTCCGTTATACAAGGGGTCTAAAGGAGATGAAAGACAGCTCCAAGCTGACAAGGACATAGTGAGTCAAGGAAGGCAGTTTATTAGTATAGCCTGTGTGAGTCAAGGAAGGCTTTTAGTTTAATTTAGTATATAGCCTGTGTGAGTCAAGGAAGGCAGTTTATTAGTATAGCCTGTGTGAGACAAGAAAGGCAGTTTATTAGTATAGCCTGTGTGAGTCAAGAAAGGCAGTTTATTAGTATAGCCTGTGTGAGTCAAGGAAGGCAGTTTATTAGATGTAAAAGTTAGATAGCCTGTGTGAGCAAGGAAGGCAGTTTATTAGTATAGCCTGTGTGAGTCAAGAAAGGCAGTTTATTAGTATAGCCTGTGTGAGTCAAGGAAAGGCAGTTTATTAGTATAGCCTGTGTGAGTCAAGGAAGGCAGTTTATTAGTATAGCCTGTGTGAGTCAAGGAAGGCAGTTTATTAGTATAGCCTGTGTGAGTCAAGGAAGGCAGTTTATAGTATAGCCTGTGTGAGCAAGAAAGGCAGTTTATTAGTATAGCCTGTGTGAGTCAAGAAAGGCAGTTTATTAGTATAATAGACCTGTTGGTGAGACAAGGAAGGCAGTTTATTAGTATAGCCTGTGTGAGACAAGAAAGGCAGTTTATTAGTATAGCCTGTGTGAGACAAGAAAGGCAGTTTATTAGTATAGCCTCTGTGAGACAAGAAAGGCAGTTTATTAGTATAGCCTGTGCATTATTGAGAACCCAGCCTATGTAAGTAAACCTTGTTGACTGACGTCATCAACAAAGACTGACACTGAACGCAACGTCTCTTTGTACAAAGTACTGACATTAAGAGGAACAGCTATTGTGTGAGATGAGCTATTAACATAATGTAAACTTCACAACTTCATTTGCAGTATTCAAATGTATTATAGTACATCAGTATTATTACAAACCCCTTCAGAAGGGA
This sequence comes from Monoplex corrugatus, assembly GCA_030674185.1. NCBI lineage: Eukaryota > Metazoa > Mollusca > Gastropoda > Littorinimorpha > Ranellidae > Monoplex > Monoplex corrugatus. Next base: position 1,193,823 of record JAPXFY010000023.1, read on the forward strand.
CTGTGGTCAGTATTATGAATAAAGATCTGAAGTGTGATCTCCCCCATCTCTCTCTCTCTTTCTCTCTTTCTCTCTCTCTCTCTTTCTCTCTCTCGCTCTCTTAATGTAGCCTATGTATATGGCAATACACATGCTCAATTTGTTTCAATTTCTATTACAATATCAGACTACACCATGTGCATATTTCTTGGGTATGAACATTTGAATCACACAATACACCGGGTCGTAAATATTCAATTTACACATGAAGGACCTGTATGAATATGTATTAAGCAGAGTATATCTATATACATGTATGTTCCTACAACGTATAATCTACTTGTAGGTAGACTGGTAGGTTGGTCATTTGGAATATGACTAACGGTAAGTAGCAATAAATGGTAGTAGGTTTAAAATAATGCAATTTCCAAAGGGAATCAGAGTCAGGGTGTTAAAAAATCAGATAAAGCGTATAAGTATTTCAGTGTCGTCATACAGGGGTTACCTGTCAGACGCTGTCTATTCACACATTTGGCATGCTCCATTGAACCTCAGGGACAGTTTGAATATCTTCATTTCCCTTGTTGAATTGTATTGTGTATCATATTGCATTATATTGTATCATATTGCATTATATTGTATCATATTGCATTATATTATGTATTGTGTTGTATAGCATTATGTTGTATTTAGTTATTGTGTATAATTATATTCAATGTATTGTATTGCGTGGTTTTGTATTGTACACTATACTCACTTGCACTGTATTGTATTGCATTGAATGTTTTCATATTGCATTGTATTACAAAGCATTGTATTGTATTGAATGTATTATATTGTATTGCATTGAATGTTTTCATATTGCATTGTATTACAAAGCATTGTATTGTATTGAATGTATTATATTGTATTGCATTGAATGTTTTCATATTGCATTGTATTACAAAGCATTGTATTGTATTGAATGTATTATATTGTATTGCATTGAATGTTTTCATATTGCATTGTATTACAAAGCAATTGTATTGTATTGAATTGTTTGTATTGCATTGAAGTTGTTGTATTGTATATTGTATTGATTGAATGTGTTGTATTGTATTGTATTGAATGTGTTGTATTGTATTGCATTTTGTTCTTTTATTCTAACGTTGTGTCTGTAGAATACAGTATTATTGCATTGCACTGTATTGCATTTACACTGTATTGCATAGCATTACTCTATATAGTGTTTAGCATTGCATTGTATTGTTTGTTATTACATTGTGTTATATGACATGCTGTGTTGTGTGGTATTAT
>JAPXFY010000023.1:1210097-1220097 GCA_030674185.1 Monoplex corrugatus
AGCAGCATCAATCAGTTCAGGCCAATATCACTTCTGAACGTCGAGGGGAAAATCTTCTTCTCTGTTATGGCAGCAAGATTGACAAAATACCTGACTGAAAACAAGTATCTGGATATGTCAGTCCAAAAGGGAGGCATACCAGGAATGCCTGGATGCTTGGAACATGCCACGTTGATTTGGGATGCCATCCAAAAAGCAAGAACAGAGAAGAGAGACATTGACGTAGTTTGGCTTGATCTGGCGAATGCATATGGATCAGTTCCACACGATATGATCCAGCTGGCTCTTGAAATGTATCACATCCCAGAAAACATCCGAACAATGCTGAGGAAGTATTTCCAAGGGTTCTCAATGCGGTTCTCTACCAAAGAATACACCACGGACTGGATAGACCTAGAGGTGGGCATTGCAATGGGCTGTGCAATCTCTCCCATACTGTTCGTGTTGGCAATGGAAGTCATCTTGAAAGCTGCAATGAAGAGTTCAGGTCCAGTGAATCTGGGAGATGGATACCAAATGCCTCCTCTGAAAGCTTTCATGGATGACACAACAGTCTTGTCCACGGATGAGGAAGAGACACACCAAATCTTAAAGCAGCTGGATGAGCTGGTGGCCTCTTCAAGAATGAGGTTCAAACCTAAGAAATCCCGAAGTCTCTCACTGCGAAAAGGAAAAGTGGCAGATTCAGTCAAATTCATGGTAGCCAACCAAGCCATCCCCACTGTCACAGAAGAGCCAGTAAAAAGTCTCGGAAGATGGTATGATGACTCCCTGAAAGACACACAAAGGGGATGTGAAACCAAGCAAACAGCAGAAGAAGGCCTGAAGAAAATAGATAACTGCGGACTGCCAGGCAAATACAAAGTCTGGTGTATACAGTTTCATGCTCATACCAAAGCTGCTGTGGCCACTGCTAATCTATGACATTTGCACCAGCACAGTGGAAGCAATGGAAGCCAAAATCAACAAATACACAAGAAAATGGCTCGGTGTCCCACCTGGTCTCACTGATGTTGCATTCTACTGTCGTCAAGCAATGCTGAAGCTACCTCTCAAATCCATAGTGGAGGAATACAAAGTTGGAAAAGCAAGACTGTTGAGCATGCTGGAGGAATCGGAAGACAATATCGTGAGATCAGTTCATCCAAAGCTGAGAACTGGCAGAAAGTGGAAAGTCCAAGAGGCTGTAAACAATGCCAAGAGAAACCTCAGCATCAAAGAAATAATTGGACACACGCAAACCAACAGACAGGGACTGGGAGCAACAAAAATGCAGTGGTGGTCCAAAGCCAAAGGGAAGGAAAAAAGAGACATGATCATACAGGAGTTGAAGGAAGAAGAAGATGTCAAAAGAGTGCAGAAGGCAGTCCAGCAAGGTCAACAGGGGCAATGGACAACATGGGACAGTGCACTCCAAAGAAGTCTCAGCTGGAACGATATGTGGCACATGGCTCCTCTAAGGATAAGCTTCCTCCTCAGATCTGTATATGACCTGCTCCCCTCGAATGCAAACTTAGTGAAATGGGGGAAAGTAGACGACCCAGCATGTCCGCTCTGTCAGAAGAAACAAACAGTGGAACATGTCCTAAGCTCTTGCAAAGTAGCGCTAGCCCAAGGAAGGTATACATGGAGGCACAACCAAGTTCTGAAAGTGATCACAGATGTGGTTAGCGAAAAAACCATGACCCCAAACGCACCCATTGCTATGACAACGTTCTACAAAGCAGGAGGGAAACAGGTCTGGCCCGAAAGTGCTATGACAACCAGCACATTGCCAAAGGGTCTTCTGGATGGAGCAGTCGACTGGGAGTGTACAGCAGACCTCCCAGAGTGGAGAAATTACCCAGATGTCATCAACAAGACAGGCATGAGACCAGACATCGCTCTCCACTCTGACTCCTCGAAACAAGTGATTCTGATAGAACTCACTGTGCCATACGAAAGCAGAATGGAAGAAGCACATATCTACAAGACCGAAAAATACGCCGGTCTTGCCAGCACCCTGAAGAAAGCAGGTCTGCGGGTCAAAATCTTCGCCATAGAGGTCGGGGCAAGAGGGTTTGTGGGCACCTCCGCTTATGATCTCATGAAACAACTCGCCATTTCTGGGAAGAAGAGGACTAGAGCCCTTAAAGCGATGGCAGAGGCAGCAGAAAGGAGCTCAAGCTGGATCTGGGCAAGGAGGAACGAAAAAAGTGAACTTCATAAGGATTAAATTCCCTACAGATGATGTGTGCCCCGTTAGCACATTGGTAAAACCGCGTACCGCAGTTCTGAAGCGCAGAATCGCCCAGGTTCGATCCCCGGCGTGGGAAAAAAAAAAAATAGACAACAGCAGAAGGGCATCCAGGAGTCATGACCTGGATGTGGCCCGGCCCCCCGAGAGTGTAAGGAATTCAGGGCCGAAACACTTGTCTAAAGGGGGTTACTTCTCTGAAGACCTTCTGTTGTCTAGCTCTCCCTAGAGTTTCTTTCTACCTAGAGAGCATATTATATACAATTATATATTATAGAGAGCATATTATATACAATTATATATTATAGAGAGCATATTATATACAATTATAGAGAACATATTATATACAATTATAGATAGCATATTATATACAATTATATATTATAGAGAGCATATTATATACAATTATAGAGAGCATATTATATACAATTATATATTATAGAGAGCATATTATATACAATTATAGAGAGCATATTATATACAATTATAGAGAGCATATTATATACAATTATAGAGAGCATATTATATACAATTATAGAGAGCATATTATATACAATTATAGAGAGCATATTATATACAATTATAGAGAGCATATTATATACAATTATAGAGAGCATATTATATACAATTATAGAGAGCATATTATATACAATTATATATTATAGAGAGCATATTATATACAATTATAGAGCATATTATATACAATTATAGAGAGCATATTATATACAATTATAGAGAGCATATTATATACAATTATATATTATAGAGAGCATATTATATACAATTATAGAGAGCATATTATATACAATTATAGAGAGCATATTATATACAATTATATATTATAGAGAGCATATTATATACAATTATAGAGAGCATATTATATACAATTATAGAGAGCATATTATATACAATTATAGAGAGCATATTATATACAATTATAGAGAGCATATTATATACAATTATAGAGAGCATATTATATACAATTATAGAGAGCATATTATATACAATTATAGAGAGCATATTATATACAATTATAGAAAGCATATTATATACAATTATAGAGAGCATATTATATACAATTATAGAGAGCATATTATATACAATTATATATTATAGAGAGCATATTATATACAATTATATATTACAATGAGCAATCGGTTTACAAATTGTTCCAAATAGAAAAGTGTACGATGAAAAAATGCCCGACATTGAAGCAGAAAACGCCAGAAACTTCGCGAACAAGTTTCATTTTTATTCTATAATGTACTAATAAGTGCAAATTATTGCAACATCATCATCATCATCATCAATATCATGTGCCCTACCGCATGGCGTTGGCGATCATGGCCCTCCATACGAATCTATCCCTCGTCACTGCAAGTAAATCTCCCACCCTCTCTGTCCTCAGCCACCCTGCAAATCCGTCCAATATTTACTCCCTGGGTCTACCTGGTGTTGTCTTTCCCCTCAGCTTTCCTGTTGTGATCAGATGCTCAAATTTTTCTCGCCTCATAAAATGTCCTGTAGGTAGTTTTATTTACCGAGCAACAATATTGTCTCCGCTTTATTTCGCAGTATAAAAGCGTTTATTCAATTAGGAATCGATACCGAGACTATCACAGACCAAACGTTTGTTTGCCGTGTTCCCAGTCTTCCTGTAGACAGCTGTGGTTCTACTGCCGTGTTACAGAATTATGAGGGGACCAGCGTCTGCTCCCTTGTTTTCTTGTGGGGCGCAAGCTTTGAAGCGTCTGTACACACACAATGTTATTTGTTGTAAAACGTCTGTACACACAATGTTATTTGTTGTAAAACGTCTGTACACAGACAATGTTATTTGTTGTAAAACGTCTGTACACAGACAATGTTATTTGTTGTAAAACGTCTGTACACAGACAATGTTATTTGTTGTAAAACGTCTGTACACACACAATGTTATTTGTTGTAAAACGTCTGTACACAGACAATGTTATTTGTTGTAAAACGTCTGTACACACACAATGTTATGTTGTAAACGTCTGTACACAGACAATGTTATTTGTTGTAAAACGTCTGTACACAATGTTATGTTGTAAAACGTCTGTACACACACAATGTTATTTGTTGTAAAACGTCTGTACACAGACAATGTTATTTGTTGTAAAACGTCTGTACACACACAATGTTATTTGTTGTAAAACGTCTGTACACACACAATGTTATTTGTTGTAAAACGTCTGTACACACACAATGTTATTTGTTGTAAAACGTCTGTACACACACAATGTTATGTTGTAAAACGTCTGTACACACACAATGTTATTTGTTGTAAAACGTCTGTATACACACAATGTTATTTGTTGTAAAACGTCTGTACACACACAATGTTATTTGTTGTAAAACGTCTGTACACACACAATGTTATTTGTTGTAAAACGTCTGTACACAGACAATGTTATTTGTTGTAAAACGTCTGTACACAGACAATGTTATTTGTTGTAAAACGTCTGTACACAATGTTATTTGTTGTAAAACGTCTGTACACAGACAATGTTATTTGTTGTAAAACGTCTGTACACAATGTTATTTGTTGTAAAACGTCTGTACACAGACAATGTTATTTGTTGTAAAACGTCTGTACACACACAATGTTATTTGTTGTAAAACGTCTGTACACAGACAATGTTATTTGTTGTAAAACGTCTGTACACAATGTTATTTGTTGTAAAACGTCTGTACACAGACAATGTTATTTGTTGTAAAACGTCTGTACACAGACAATGTTATTTGTTGTAAAACGTCTGTACACACACAATGTTATTACTTGTAAAACGTCTGTACACACACAATGTTATTTGTTGTAAAACGTCTGTACACACACAATGTTATTTGTTGTAAAACGTCTGTACACAATGTTATTTGTTGTAAAACGTCTGTACACAGACAATGTTATTTGTTGTAAAACGTCTGTACACAGACAATGTTATTTGTTGTAAAACGTCTGTACACAGACAATGTTATTTGTTGTAAAACGTCTGTACACAGACAATGTTATTTGTTGTAAAACGTCTGTACACAGACAATGTTATTTGTTGTAAAACGTCTGTACACACACAATGTTATTTGTTGTAAAACGTCTGTACACACACAATGTTATTACTTGTAAAACGTCTGTACACAGACAATGTTATTTGTTGTAAAACGTCTGTACACAGACAATGTTATTTGTTGTAAAACGTCTGTACACAATGTTATTTGTTGTAAAACGTCTGTACACAGACAATGTCACTTTTTGATGAAAAAACAAAAATCCCCAAGCAGATGCCGCGCCGAATCGTGAAACAGGCAGCACAGTGAAGTGAAGAACCATGGCAATACGGGCAGTGTTAAAGTGTTAACACTAGTTAATCACCTGTATTCCTACTTTAATGTTTTTATAAAGGCAAAACATCGGGCCACAGGTTTTGTTTTGTTGACGATGGTAATATCATTAACTGTCAAGTGTTGTAGTGTTAGCTAAGTGTGATGTCAAGTCCCGCTTCTACAGGAAGTGCACAACAGCTGGTGGCACGATTTCCTTTTGCTGGTGGAAGTCATCAAAAAGTTAAGAGAGAGAGAGAAAGAGGGCTGTTATGAATATATATCTCAGATACTTGTGAACCAATTTTAATCAGCTTAACAAATTGATGACGTTCGGAAACAAATCGCTGGAAAAATTGGTTTCTGGAAACCAGTTTAGGGCACTTATTGCACAATACCAGGCAAAAGAGAACAAGGAGTTTCACAGTATGGCTTGACCATCTTGTTTCCTTCTCAGTTCATTTCATTTGACATACGAGTAACCGCTCATAACCCCCCCCGGTATAGGTAACCTTTTAATAGAAATGGCCGTGTCTTTGTTATTGTTTTATTTTGTTTGTTTGAACACTTTGATGTTTAACATGCTGCAGACGGCAGCAGCAGCAACATACCACAAGAAAGAGGATCAGAAAGAGCAATGAAGAGACAAGAATTCGTTCACCTCGCATACACACATGTTTATAAAACGATGTGCCACCACCTTTTCCGTGTTGTTTATCTTTGAAGAGACGCACACTATGCATACACAATAAAAGCAGGGCGTACGCTGCTTGTTCACGTTACTACGTGTTTTAACTTGGCTTTTATTTCCAGCTGCCTGTCACAACAAACACAACGTTTATGACCTGCTGGACAAATAATGCGCCGACAACAATGCAGCTGCAGGAACAACATGTGGAGGGTGGGGGATGGTGGGAGGACAGTGGGAGGGATGGAGAATGGAGAAAAGGGGAGACAAGTTGAGGGCAATTGCATTAAAAGTGCTTTTAACGGTTCCTTCATTGGTTAAAACTTATTTTGATAGAAACATACAATGCTAAAAACATTCATAGCATTTATGAGTCATATGTTACTTGTCACGTATCCATGCTACATGATGTGTAGAGAGTTTACAACCTTTTTGACTTTAAAAAACAATTATTCTCTACTTCAGGCACAATAGTGCAGCTGCACAGTGTAAATATGGTCACACATAAAATAGATATAAAACTAGAGAAAAACAGGAAGACACGGGTCGGTGGGAAAAGAAAGGTAATCCCCAAATCCTAAGGTCATAAGGAGGGGGGAGGTGGTAGAGACCTCAACTTTTCTTGGGGCCAGCATCATGAGGGCGGTGCCCATCTCATATCCGTCGCTGCTTTCATCATCACCATCATGTGCCCTGCCGCGTGGCGTTGGCGATCATGGCCCTCCACACGAATTTATCCCCTGTCGCTGCAAGTACATCTCCCCCCCCTCTCTGTCTTCATCACCTTTAAGCCCGTCCAATGTTTTCTCCTTGGGTCTACCTGGTCTCTTTCCCTCCAGTTTTCCTGTTGTGACCAGGTGCTCTAATTCCGCTTTGTCGCCGCTTTATCTTTTCTTAAATTGAAGAAACTCGGGTACCCATGCACAGGTTGGTAATTCGGAGACTGCGCGCAGCGTTGCTCGTTCGAGATTAACACCCGTACAAAGCCATGAAGTTCTACTGGTTAACACCCGTACAAAGCCATGAAGTCCTACTAGTTAACAGCCGTACAAAGCCATGAAGTCCTACTGGTTAACAGCCGTACAAAGCCATGAAGTCCTACTGGTTAACACCCGTACAAAGCCATGAAATCCTACTGGTTAACAGCCACACAAAGCCATGCAGTCCAACAGCCGCACAAAGCCATGCAGTCCAACAGCCACACAAAGCCATGCAGTCCAACAGCCACACAAAGCCATGCAGTTCAACAGCCACACAAAGCCATGAAATCCTACTGGTTAACAGCCACACAAAGCCATGCAGTCCAACAGCCACACAAAGCCATGAAGTCCAACAGCCACACAAAGCCATGAAGTCCAACATACACACTAAGCCATGCAGTCCAACACACACACAAAGCCATGCAGTCCAACACACAAAGCCATGCAGTCCAACACACGCACAAAGCCATGCAGTCCAACAACCGCACAAAGCCATGCAGTCCAACACACACAAAGCCATGCAGTCCAACACATACACAAAGCCATGAAGTCCAACACACACAAAGCCATGCAGTCCAACACACACAAAGCCATGCAGTCCAACAGCCGTACAAAGCCACGAAGTCCAACACACACACAAAGCCATGCAGTCCAACAGCCGCACAAAGCCATGAAGTCCAACACACACAAAGCCATGCAGTCCAACAGCCGCACAAAGCCATGCAGTCCAACAGCCGTACAAAGCCATGCAGTCCAACAGCCGCACAAAGCCATGAAGTCCAACACACACACAAAGCCATGCAGTCCAACAGCCGCACAAAGCCATGCAGTCCAACAGCCGCACAAAGCCATGCAGTCCAACAGCCGTACAAACCATGAAGTCCAACAGCCGTACAAACCATGAAGTCCAACAGCCGTACAAACCATGAAGTCCAACAGCCGTACAAACCATGAAGTCCAACAGCCGTACAAACCATGAAGTCCAACAGCCGTACAAACCATGAAGTCCAACAGCCGTACAAACCATGAAGTCCAACAGCCGTACAAACCATGAAGTCCAACAACCGTACAAACCATGAAGTCCAACAGCCGTAAAACCATGAAGTCATACTGGTTAACAGCCGCACAAAGCCATGCAGTCCAACAGCCGTACAAACCATGAAGTCCAACAGCCGTACAAACCGTGAAGTCCAACAGCCGTACAAACCATGAAGTCCAACAGCTGTACAAACCATGAAGTCCTACTGGTTAACAGCCGTACAAAGCCATGAAGTCCAACAGCCGTACAAACCATGAAGTCCCACTGGTTAACAGCCGTACAAACCATGAAGTCCTACTGGTTAACAGCCATACAAACCATGAAGTCCAACAGCCGTACAAACCATGAAGTCCTACTGGTTAACAGCCGTACAAACCATGAAGTCCAACAGCCGTACAAACCATGAAGTCCTACTGGTTAACAGCCGTACAAAGCCATGAAGTCCAACAGCCGTACAAACCATGAAGTCCTACTGGTTAACAGCCGTACAAACCATGCAGTCCAACAGCCGTACAAACCATGAAGTCCAACAGCCGTACAAACCATGAAGTCCAACAACCGTACAAACCATGAAGTCCAACAGCCGTACAAACCATGAAGTCCAACAACCGTACAAACCATGAAGTCCAACAGCCGTACAAACCATGAAGTCCAACAGCCATACAAACCATGAAGTCCAACAGCCGTACAAACCATGAAGTCCAACAGCCGTACAAACCATGAAGTCCAAACAGCCGTACAAACCATGAAGTCCAACAGCCGTACAAACCATGAAGTCCAACAGCCGCACAAACCATGAAGTCCAACAGCCGTACAAACATGAAGTCCAACAGCCGTACAAACCATGAAGTCCAACAACCGTACAAACCATGAAGTCCAACAGCCGTACAAACCATGAAGTCCACAAGCCGTACAAACCATGAAGTCCAACAGCCGTACAAACCATGAAGTCCTACTGGTTAACAGCCGTACAAAGCCATGAAGTCCAACAGCCGTACAAACCATGAAGTCCTACTGGTTAACAGCCGTACAAACCATGAGAAGCCACACACAGCGCCGCACAAACCATGAAGTCCAACAGCCGCACAAACCATGAAGTCCAACAGCCGTACAAACCATGAAGTCCAACAGCCGACAAACCATGAAGTCCCAACAGCCGCACAAACCATGAAGTCCTACTGTTAACAGCCGTACAAAGCCATGAAGTCCAACAGCCGTACAAACCATGAAGTCCTACTGGTAACAGCCGTACAAACCATGAAGTCCAACAGCCGTACAAAACATGAAGTCCAACGCCGTACAAACCATGAAGTCCAACAGCCGACAAACCATGAAGTCCAACACACCGTACAAACCATGAAGTCCAACAGCCGTACAAACCATGAAGTCCACTGTAACAGCCTACAAGCCATGAAGTCCAACAGCCGTACAAACCATGAATCCACGTTCAACAGCCGACAAACCATGAAGTCCAACAGCCGTACAAACCATGAAGTCTAGTAACAGCCGTACAAACCATGAAGTCCAACAGCCGTACAAACCATGAAGTCCAACAGCCGTACAACCCTGAGTCCAACAGCCGTACAAAACCATGAAGTCCAACAGCCGTACAAACCATGAAGTCCACACGCTAAGTCCAACAGCCGTACAAAGCCATGAAGTCCAACAGCCACAAAGCCATGAAGTCCAACAGCCGTACAAAGCCATGAAGCTACCAA
>JAPXFY010000023.1:1227597-1275097 GCA_030674185.1 Monoplex corrugatus
CTGGTTTAATTGTGAAGGTAACCAAATAAACCAAGCCCGCAAGAGAGCTCGACTTTGTGTCTTTCAAACACTATCAGTGGACAACGTTCGAGCTCACCAGACATTCAGAGCAGACTCCAGGCATATTTTTAAAACAAGCGAGTCATAGTCTTGGAGAGGCTTCTGTTCCAAAGTGGTCTCACAACCCCACAGTGAATACCGTCAGGCCAGCAGGGGCGCCATAACTCCAACCACTGAAGTCCTGGAATCAGGGGACGGATGACATAGGAGGTGAAGGCAGAGTACTGTACAACAATGGGCTTCTACTTCACGGTCATGGGCAGAGGATTTACAAGGAAACAATGGCCAGGACACCTGTGCAGTATGTGCACTGTACTTCAGGAAAGCAGTGGCAACCTGCCTGTTGTTGTTGTTTTTTCTTCCAAAAACTGCACACAATGACACAGGAAGAAGGAAAACGACATAGTTGTGTGTCTTCCAAGACCCCCAGGGAAGAACAGAACTCATTGGCTGCTGGGAGGGAGGATCCAAGGATGTGAAAGGCAGCTGTGATAATGGTACGTATGTATCTGACGACAGCTGTGATGATGGTACGTGTGTATCTGACGACAGCTGTGATGATGGTACGTGTGTATCTGACGACAGCTGTGATAATGGTACGTGTGTATCTGACGGCAGCTGTGATGATGGTACGTGTGTATCTGACGACAGCTGTGATGATGGTACGTATGTATCTGACGACAGCTGTGATGATGGTACGTGTGTATCTGACGGCAGCTGTGATGATGGTACGTATGTATCTGACGGCAGCTGTGATGATGGTACGTATGTATCTGACGACAGCTGTGATGATGGTACGTATGTATCTGACGACAGCTGTGATAATGGTACGTATGTATCTGACGACAGCTGTGATGATGGTACGTGTGTATCTGACGACAGCTGTGATGATGGTACGTGTGTATCTGACGGCAGCTGTGATAATGGTACGTGTGTATCTGACGGCAGCTGTGATGATGGTACGTATGTATCTGACGGCAGCTGTGATAATGGTACGTGTGTATCTGACGGCAGCTGTGATGATGGTACGTGTGTATCTGACGACAGCTGTGATGATGGTACGTGTGTATCTGACGACAGCTGTGATGATGGTACGTGTGTATCTGACGGCAGCTGTGATAATGGTACGTGTGTATCTGACGACAGCTGTGATGATGGTACGTGTGTATCTGACGGCAGCTGTGATGATGGTACGTGTGTATCTGACGGCAGCTGTGATAATGGTACGTGTGTATCTGACGGCAGCTGTGATAATGGTACGTGTGTATCTGACGGCAGCTGTGATGATGGTACGTGTGTATCTGACGGCAGCTGTGATGATGGTACGTGTGTATCTGACGGCAGCTGTGATGATGGTACGTATGTATCTGACGGCAGCTGTCGGAAGCAAACTTGTAGAGACTCTTCAGTAAAGATCAACAAAAAGAAAAAAGAAATGGCTCATCAACATCAGCACATGGAATGTGCGAACATTGTTAGAACTGGGAAAGCCTCATCTCCTCAGATGTAACATTTTTCAGTCACTCCATTTCTGTTTCGGCAGCGGTTTTGGCCACTGTTCATTCCGGAGATACACACAGGTTTATACTTATAACTGTGCAGATAACACACAGGTTTATACTTATAACTTTGCAGATAACACACAGGTTTATATTTATAACTTTGCAGATAACACACAGGTTTATACTTATAACTTTGCAGATAACACACAGGTTTATACTTATAACTTTGCAGATAACACACAGGTTTATATTTATAACTTTGCAGATAACACACAGGTTTATATTTATAACTTTGCAGATAACACACAGGTTTATATTTATAACTGTGCAGATAACACACAGGTTTATATTTATAACTTTGCAGATAACACACAGGTTTATACTATAACTTTGCAGATAACACACAGGTTTATATTTATAACTTTGCAGATAACACACAGGTTTATATTTATAACTTTGCAGATAACACACAGGTTTATATTTATAACTGTGCAGATAACACACAGGTTTATATTTTATAACTTTGCAGATAACACACAGGTTTATATTTATAACTGTGCAGATAACACACAGGTTTATATTTATAACTTTGCAGATAACACACAGGTTTATACTATAACTGTGCAGATAACACACAGGTTTATACTATAACTGTGCAGATAACACACAGGTTTATATTTATAACTGTGCAGATAACACACAGGTTTATACTATAACTGTGCAGATAACACACAGGTTTATACTATAACTGTGCAGATAACACACAGGTTTATACTATAACTGTGCAGATAACACAGGTTTATACTATAACTGTGCAGATAACACACAGGTTTATACTATAACTGTGCAGATAACACACAGGTTTATATTTATAACTTTGCAGATAACACACAGGTTTATATTTATAACTTTGCAGATAACACACAGGTTTATATTTATAACTTTGCAGATAACATACAGGTTTATATTTATAACTTTGCAGATAACACACAGGTTTATACTATAACTTTGCAGATAACACACAGGTTTATACTATAACTTTGCAGATAACATACAGGTTTATATTTATAACTTTGCAGATAACATACAGGTTTATACTATAACTTTGCAGATAACACACAGGTTTATACTATAACTTTGCAGATAACATACAGGTTTATATTTATAACTGTGCAGATAACACACAGGTTTATATTTATAACTTTGCAGATAACATACAGGTTTATATTTATAACTGTGCAGATAACACACAGGTTTATACTATAACTTTGCAGATAACACACAGGTTTATACTATAACTTTGCAGATAACATACAGGTTTATACTATAACTGTGCAGATAACACACAGGTTTATACTTATAACTGTGCAGATAACACACAGGTTTATACTTATAACTTTGCAGATAACACACATGTTTATATTTATAACTGTGCAGATAACACACAGGTTTATACTTATAACTGTGCAGATAAAACACAGGTTTATATTTATAACTGTGCAGATAACACACAGGTTTATATTTATAACTGTGCAGATAACACACAGGTTTATATTTATAACTGTGCAGATAACACACAGGTTTATATTTATAACTGTGCAGATAACACACAGGTTATATTTATAACTGTGCAGATAACATACAGGTTTATACTTATAACTGTGCAGATAACATACAGGTTTATATTTATAAACTGTGCAGATAATACACAGGTTTATACTTATAACTGTGCAGATAACATACAGGTTTATACTATAACTGTGCAGATAACACACAGGTTTATATTTATAACTGTGCAGATAACATACAGGTTTATACTTATAACTGTGCAGATAACACACAGGTTTATACTTATAACTTTGCAGATAACACACAGGTTTATACTTATAACTGTGCAGATAATACACAGGTTTATATTTATAACTTTGCAGATAACATACAGGTTCATACTTATAACTGTGCAGATAACACACAGGTTTATATTTATAACTTTGCAGAGAACATACAGGTTCATACTTATAACTGTGCAGATAACATACAGGTTTATACTTATAACTTTGCAGAGAACATACAGGTTCATACTTATAACTGTGCAGATAACATACAGGTTTATACTTATAACTTTGCAGATAACACACAGGTTTATATTTATAACTTTGCAGAGAACATACAGGTTCATACTTATAACTTTGCAGATAACACACAGGTTTATACTATAACTTTGCAGATAACACACAGGTTCATACTTATAACTTTGCAGATAACATACAGGTTTATACTATAACTTTGCAGATAACACACAGGTTCATACTTATAACTTTGCAGATAACATACAGGTTCATACTTATAACTTTGCAGATAACATACAGGTTCACACTTATAACTTTGCAGATAACACACCGACGAACGTGATGAAAACTAGGGATATTTTACCCGTATTTCTCTGAGTGTTTCTGGGCACTTAAATGGAGTTTAGATCAAAAGGATTAAAACTTAAATCCACATGATTTGCACTGATTACTTGTAAATACTCCGGTGGGATTTTTTCTCTGTATACACAGTAAGTCTTTCGAGTCCAGTTCGACGAGATTAGAAACGATCTTTCCTTTTCTGATCCGTATACGATTTTACAAATCCCATTATGTCTAAGCTGCGTTGAAGAAGGTTATTTGAACAGTGTGCGTAAGAAACGGCCATGACAGCGTTAAAGCGGGACGCGAAGGGCTTAACTGCCGGGAAACAAAAGAGGAGAAAAGTGGGTTGTAAGGACTTCAAAGGGCTTTAATGCGTCGGTTTATGGTTCTCAACACAAACAAGACAGGCACGTCGGCCAAGACCTGTTATCACTTGATGGCCGTTCAACAGCTTTCTGGCCTAGTATAAAGATGAAGGGGACTGGCTCATGATAGCACATTTCCTACCACATGAAAAGGCCGCCCCAGCCGCACCTCGCTGTCAAATCTCGCACATGATCGACCCGCGCGAGAGCGACACCAAGGGAGGGCACCCTCTAAGAACAATGAACGGTAACGCGCCTTTGATGAGCAGCTAGGCCCGAGGAGTTAGTGAATTAATAACAGGCCATTAACTGTTTTTGAGGAGAGCAGGATTTGCCATCAAAACACACTTCATCAGTGATGCCAGCCACTGCCCCTGTTTGTTTATCGTCATCGTATGACGTATAGAACGTTGCTTTATGGCGCGCGCAGTGTGTGGCGTTCACGTGATCTCTCCTCTGTAGCGCATCAACTGAGTCAGTGATGTCATTGTGGGATCACTTGACGGTCCACATTGTAGTGGATATTGGAAAACCTGTGTACCAGTTGCCATAAATGTCGTATTATTGGGTTTTATACAAAATACTGACTCAGGTGTATCACGCTCATTAAGAATGACTTTATAATCCACTGCTTTTTGATACTGTTTCTTTGTTGGCATTGTTTTCTCTCTGTCTCTCTGTCTCTGTCTCTGTCTGTCTCTCTCTTTCTCTCTCTCTCACATTTCTTTTCTTTTGTATTACATCTGATGTTATTGATTGATTGAGATAATTTTCTTCTGTACTTTTAGTTCTAGGCACACTTATAGACCAGCAACGAGTTTGAAAAATGTCTTTGAGTCAATAAAATGTCCCCTTTGAATGTAAAGTCATCGATGTCATTTCTCGCTCTTGTCTCCCCCTTCCCTTCCCTCCACTCCCCTCTCTCCCCCCTCCCTCTCTGACGGGTGGCGTGGCCAAGTGGGTAAACGCCAGACATCCAGTGGGAAGGGCCTGGGTTCAGTCCTGCACAGACACCACTGCTGGTGGCTGAAGGGTGGAGATGTTTCCTGTCTCCCAGGTCACGTGTGCAGACGTGCCAGTGTGTAAAGCCTTTGTGTCTATATGTATGCACAATATCGTACATGCACAGTAAACGTCTTTGTGTCTATATGTATGCACAATATCGTACACGCACAGTAAACCCTCTTTGTGTCTATATGCACAATATCGTACATGCACAGTAAACGTCTTTGTGTCTATATGTATGCACAATATCGTACATGCACAGTAAACGTCTTGTGTGTCGTGTCGGAGACTGGATTACGGAAACATGAAAGCACACAGCATGTAAACAACGGCCAGTTTGAAAATTAAAAAAAGCTTTTAACTAATAATTTCTACTCCGTTAGAAAGTAAAGGATCATTATCATCATCATCATCATCCCACTGTCCCTGACCCTTCTGTGGTATACACATGTTCGTAGAATTCTGTTTCGGCAGCCTGTAAAAGAACTGTTTGTATAAATGTTTGACCTATAAAAGCACGGTAAGTATTGTATAAATATTTGGATAGTATAAGATAATTCAGTGTGAATGAAATTCAAAAAGATACCTAGCTATTTAGATTCGTGAGTAAAGAACATAACCAAACAATAAAACCAATCATGCTCTTTAAGCCATATATAATTGTAACGTTCATTTTTTGCCAGACCTATCTAGATTTAGCAAGGATTAATCAAAAGGGAAAATGAAGTATCCTGCCTGGCAAACCTATAGGTAAATCCTCACCAATACGCCATACCATTGAAAGTTGTACCAGGTAGCGAATCAAAAGGGAAAATAAAATATCTTGCCTGGCAAGTGGAGTGGTAAAAATACGCCATACCACTGAAAGTTGTATCAGGTGGCGAATCAAAAGGGAAAATGAAATATCTTGCCTGGCAAATTGAGTGGTAAAAATAGCCATACCACTGAAAGTTGTAGGCCTACCAGGTAGCGAATTGTACGTAGGTCTTGTGTGACCCAAGTCGCTGAACATGTTCGTCCATACAGACTGGTTAGAGAGCGTTGTCCACACACTCTAGCACACCCTGACCCCCCTCCACCCAACACACACACACACACACACACACACACACACACACACACACACACACACACACACACACACACACACACACACACACACACACCGATGAGCGCACGCATGCAAACTTGAAATATTTTAGTTTCCATGCAAAGTGCAAACAGGGAATTAGCACACCATCCATGGTCAGTGATTTGTTTTTACTCTGTCTCTGTCCCTCTGTCTGTCTGTCTGTCTGTCTGTCCCTCTGTCTGTCCCTCTGTCTGTCTGTCTGTCTGTCCCTCTGTCTGTCCCTCTGTCTGTCTGTCTGTCTGTCTATCCCTCTGTCTGTCCCTCTGTCTGTCTGTCCCTCTGTCTGTCCCTCTGTCTGTCCCTCTGTCTGTCTGTCTAGAGAGAGGGGGAGATTTTTTTTGCGTCCTTGTACCTACAAGTGGTTAATCAGGGGATGAATTTATCAATGGGTGTCGTGTAACATTTTCATCGATCTCCTGTAACCACTTGATACATGTATGTCCATAGAGCATGCTGGACTCCAGGTTATTGACAGTGGCACGTGTGGTAATTAATGTCTGTCTAACCGATCGTAACTTGACCAGTGTCCAGAGCACAATGGGTCCAAAGTTATGGGTTGATGATGACCCACTGAGAAGTCAAGAGATAACTTTTCCTGTCCTTCTGCTGGTCAGCCAACCTCCAGGAACCTCTCCATGCAACAAACCTAAATGCAAGACTTGTCCTTTCTTGTGCTCAGCCACCACAGTCAAAGGCCCCAAATCTCATATGAGAATTACAAAACATTTCAACTGTCAAACTTATAACATTGTCTACTTGATCAGCTGCTCTAAATGTTCCCAATTGTATATTGGTGAAACTGGACGCACTCTTGACACACGTTTCAAAGAACACTTGGCTGATATCCGCCACCAAAGGGATAAAACTATCCCCAATCACTTCAACCAATCGGACCACTCAATCAATGACATCCGAGTGAAAGGTCTGTGGCTTCTACACAATAACAGCACCATAGACAGGAAAGACAGAGAATCCCACCTCATAAATAAACTTGGAACACGCAAACCACATGGTCTTAACGACAAACCATGAGTAACAAAATTCAGACATGCCGTTTCATGTCTCTTCCTGTTCCCACGCCTACCAGATTCTTGGCACCGGGCACAATCTACTCCCTTATCTCTTGGCTCTTGCCCTGTGCCTTCTTCAGAACAGGGCTATACCGATATAGCATGTCCACTTCTCAAAATTGCAGAACTTATCTCACTTCCCTTTTGACATCACAGTTGCCTCCCCTCTCCCCTTTTCTTACTACTGCTCATGATGACATGGGCATTCCATCTCTTAACCACTGGACGAGGCGGCAGGGAAGTTTTTAGTCCCGTTTTTATTATCCATTGTTTGGTGTCTGTGATTTGTCTGTGACCGTGCGTTCGCGCTTGACAAAGGCTAGTTGGCCGAAAATTTGCGCTTGTTTTGTTTTGTCTTCTTGGAGACGCGCTTACATTGATTTTCTTGTTCTTCTGGTTTTTGTTCTTCTGCTGGTGTTTTAATGGGCTCTCGGACGACTTGGCAGCCATTAGGTGTTGAGCTACCGGGCACACGCAGAGGGTTATTTTATTTGTAAATTTGTCTATAGGTCCTTTGCACGATAGACATGATTGTCTTACGTTGTCTTCGTCTGGCTCAGCAGATTTAGAACGGCATGTGTGTAAGTGGGCATGTGTGTAAGTGGGCATGTGTGTAAGTGGGCATGTGTGTAAGTGGGCATGTGTGATAGTGGGCATGTGTGCATGTGTTACTGCTGGAAGCTAAAGTTTCATTTCCTTGCCTTTCATTTCATCCCCCTCTCTCCCCCCTCCCTCTACCCCCCCTCTCTCTTTGTGAAAAAGGAAAAAAGAATGTCTTGGAATAGAAATACTAGTATCCGACATTTTTCCTGGAGGAAAGGGAATGATAGATGTTTTTACCGTTTGCAGATAGATCGGTGTGTTTGGTTTAGAGTTTGTAGTGCCATTATTTGATAAGAAAGAGAGCGGTGGTGAGACACAGCGTGTGTTTGGTACATTATTGGTTTAAATTATTGTTTATTCACTTAAGTGATTTTAGGGGGGGGGGGAGGAGGGGTGGGGGTACGAGTAAGATTCTTGTTCACGGTAATATTGACATAAGAACGATTAACTGCAATTGGAAGTGAAAGTAGGCATGGACAGTTCAAGTGAAGTAACTGACGGAATCTAACTATGTAAAACAAAACTGACTCAAACACAACCATTAACATCTAAGTCAATGACGAGTTTACGAATTATTAGCTGTTGGACTTTTTAATATGCTGACAAAAACAAACACAAACAAAACACAAAGAAACACAACAAAGAAACAAAGAAACAAAACAAAAAAAAAACAAACCAAAAAAAAAAAAAACCGTATGTTAATATGATAGCAATATTCGAAACTGACTCTTAAAAGTTTCTGTTGAAAGTATTTGAATCGTTTCGATTTACTCTTTACTCTCTCTCTCTCTCTCTTTGCTCAACACACACACCAAACCACATACACAACCACACACATAGATAAAATCACACACATCATACATACAACACAACATACTACACACATATATAATATATATATATATATATAATGCACACTATATATGTATATGCACATATGTATATACATATTTATATATGTTGTGTATATGTTGTCTGTTTCTGTATGTCTGTACCTCTCTCTCTCTCCTCTCTCTCTGTTATCTCTCTCTCCTCTCTGTGTTCTCAGTTTGTTGTATTAAGTTTCAGTTGTGTTGTAATTTCTCTTGATGTTATTAAGGCTCTTCATCATTTTACAACTTCTGATTTGTTAGCTGCAGCTTTTCAAATTAGAATATAATTTGAAAATTTTTTTGTCCAGGTTTATTTGTTATGTTGTGTTTTCAAGGTATGGATATTTTCGATGTGTTAGTCCAACATGTATTTGAACCTGATAATAAATAGCTGATAATGATGGATATGAAATCAACCTTCAGGTATATGTAATTTTCCTCAGACATCATAAATACATTGACTGTCTTTGTCTGATGTTACTGTGACCCTTTTTTTCTCTCGAGATAGTCACATGCCTCCAGTGCATTCAGAAATCTGCGGCCCGTCTTGACCTTAAAAAAAAAAAGACATTATCATGTCACTCATTTGCTTCAACTTTGGCTCCACTGGTTGTCTCTTATTCAAAGAATTTCATACAAAGTCAATGCATTGTGCGCACGTGTATTAATGTTATCGCACCTACCAGTCTTTGTGACCAGCTTGGAATATAGTACAACTCGGCCAACGCCATCGGTCTGTTTCTGACACTTGTTGTGTCCAGATTTCTCCATACAGTCGGTCGTCCTCTTTTTCTGTGTCTGGCAACACAACTGGAATGAACTCTTCCCTGTTTCTTTGATAGTCTCGTACTCTTGTCTTCCTTCAAGTGTAACTCCTGTCTTCCTTCAAGTGTAACTCCTGTCTTCCTTCAAGTGTAACTCCTGTCTTCCTTCAAGTGTAACTCCTGTCTTCCTTCAGGTGTAACTCCTGTCTTCCTTCAAGTGTAACTCCTGTCTTCCTTCAAGTGTAACCCCTGTCTACCTTCAAGTGTAACTCCTGTCTTCCTTCAGTGTAACTCCTGTCTTCCTTCAAGTGTAACTCCTGTCTTCCTTCAAGTGTAACTCCTGTCTTCCTTCAAATGTAACTTCTGTCTTCAAGTGTAACTCATGTCTTCCTTCAAGTGTAACCCGGTCTTCCTTCAAGTGTAACTCCTGTCTTCCTTCAGTGTAACTCCTGTCTTCCTTCAAGTGTAACTCCTGTCTTCCTTCAAGTGTAACTCCTGTCTTCCTTCAAATGTAACTAGGGGAGATGACTACTTGTCCAGCAGTCATTTCCCCATCTGTGTGCCTACCCCTCCTGTCTCCCCCTCCTGTCTTCCCCTTCCTGTCTCCCCATCCTGCTGTCTTCCCCTTCCTGTCTCCCCACCCTGCTGTCTTCCCCTTCCTGTCTCCCCACCCTGCTGTCTTCCCCTTCCTGTCTCCCCACCCTGCTGTCTTCCCCTTCCTGTCTCACTACCCTCCTGTCTTCCCCTTCCTGTCTCACTACCCTGCTGTCTTCCCCTTCCTGTCTCACTACCCTGCTGTCTTCCCCTTCCTGTCTCACTGCCCTGCTGTCTTCCCCTTCCTGTCTCACTACCCTCCTGTCTTCCCCTTCCTGTCTCACTGCCCTCCTGTCTTCCCCTTCCTGTCTCACTGCCCTCCTGTCTTCCCCTTCCTGTCTCACTACCCTCCTGTCTTCCCCTTCCTGTCTCACTGCCCTCCTGTCTTCCCCTTCCTGTCTCACTACCCTGCTGTCTTCCCCTCCCTGTCTTACTACCCTCCTGTCTTCCCCTTCCTGTCTCACTGCCCTCCTGTCTTCCCCTTCCTGTCTCACTACCCTCATGTCTCACTACCCTCCTGTCTTCCCCTTCCTGTCTCACTGCCCTCCTGTCTTCCTCTTCCTGTCTCACTACCCTGCTGTCTTCCCCTTCCTGTCTCACTACCCTCCTGTCTTCCCCTTCCTGTCTCACTACCCTCCTGTCTTCCTCTTCCTGTCTCACTACCCTGCTGTCTTCCCCTTCCTGTCTCACTACCCTCCTGTCTTCCCCTTCCTGTCTCACTACCCTCCTGTCTCCCCTTCCTGTCTCAATACCCTGCTGTCTTCCCCTTCCTGTCTCACTACCCTCCTGTCTCCCCTTCCTGTCTCACTGCCCTCCTGTCTTCCCCTTCCTGTCTCACTACCCTGCTGTCTTCCTCTTCCTGTCTCACTGCCCTCCTGTCTCCCCTTCCTGTCTCACTACCCTGCTGTCTTCCTCTTCCTGTCTCACTAACCTCCTGTCTTCCCCTTCCTGTCTCACTGCCCTCCTGTCTTCCCCTTCCTGTCTCACTGCCCCCCTGTCTTCCCCTTCCTGTCTCACTACCCTGCTGTTTTCCCCTTCCTGTCTCACTACCCTGCTGTCTTCCCCTTCCTGTCTCACTACCCTCCTGTCTTCCCCTTCCTGTCTCCCTACCCTGCTGTCTTCCCCTTCCTGTCTCACTACCCTCCTGTCTTCCCCTTCCTGTCTCACTAACCTCTTGTCTTCCCCTTCCTGTCTCCCTACCCTCCTGTCTCACTACCGTCCTGTCTCCCCCTCCTGTCTCACTACCCTGCTGTCTTCCCCTTCCTGTCTCACTACCCTGCTGTCTCACTACCCTCCTGTCTCCCCCTTCTTGTCTCACTACCCTCCTGTCTCCCCCTTCTTGTCTCACTAACCTCCTGTCTCCCCTTCCTGTCTCACTACCCTCCTGTCTCCCCCTTCTTGTCTCACTACCCTCCTGTCTTCCCCTTCCTGTCTCACTACCCTGCTGTCTTCCCCTTCCTGTCTCACTACCCTCCTGTCTTCCCCTTCCTGTCTCACTACCCTGCTGTCTCACTACCCTCCTGTCTCCCCCTTCTTGTCTCACTACCCTCCTGTCTCCCCCTTCTTGTCTCACTAACCTCCTGTCTCCCCTTCCTGTCTCACTACCCTGCTGTCTCCCCCTTCCTGTCTCACTACCCTCCTGTCTTCCCCTTCCTGTCTCACTACCCTGCTGTCTTCCCCTTCCTGTCTCACTACCCTCCTGTCTTCCCCTTCCTGTCTCACTACCCTGCTGTCTCCCCCTTCCTGTCTCACTACCCTCCTGTCTTCCCTTCCTGGTATCATGTTGTTTTTCTCTTTAGTTTGTCTTTGTTAATGGCTGACGACAGTTTATGTCATTGTTAATGACTGACGACAGGTTATGTCATTGTTAATGGTTGA
The DNA here is from genome assembly GCA_030674185.1 of Monoplex corrugatus. Classification (NCBI taxonomy): domain Eukaryota; kingdom Metazoa; phylum Mollusca; class Gastropoda; order Littorinimorpha; family Ranellidae; genus Monoplex; species Monoplex corrugatus. The sequence continues at coordinate 1,239,857 of JAPXFY010000023.1, forward strand.
CGACAGTTTATGTCATTGTTAATGGCTGATGACAGTTTGTCATTGTTAATGACTGACGACAGGTTATGTCATTGTTAATGGTTGACAACAGTTTATGTCATTGTTAATGGCTGATGACAGTTTGTCATTGTTAATGGCTGACGACAGTTTATGTCATTGTTAATGGCTGATGACAGTTTATGTCATTGTTAATGACTGACGACAGTTTATGTCATTGTTAATGGCTGACGACAGGTTATGTCATTGTTAATGGCTGACGACAGTTTATGTCATTGTAAATGGCTGACGACAGTTTATGTCATTGTAAATGGCTGATGACAGTTTATGTCATTGTAAATGGCTGACGACAGTTTATGTCATTGTAAATGGCTGACGACAGTTTATGTCATTGTTAATGGCTGACGACAGTTTATGTCATTGTTAATGGTTGACGACAGTTTATGTCATTGTTAATGGCTGATGACAGTTTATGTCATTGTTAATGGCTGACGACAGTTTATGTCATTGTTAATGGCTGATGACAGTTTATGTCATTGTTAATGGCTGATGACAGTTTATGTCATTGTTAATGGCTGACGACAGTTTATGTCATTGTTAATGGCTGACGACAGTTTATGTCATTGTTAATGGCTGATGACAGTTTATGTCATTGTTAATGGCTGACGACAGTTTGTGTCATTGTTAATGGCTGACGACAGTTTATGTCATTGTTAATGACTGATGACAGTTTATGTCATTGTTAATGGCTGACGACAGTTTATGTCATTGTTAATGACTGACGACAGTTTGTCATTGTTAATGGCTGACGACAGTTTGTGTCATTGTTAATGGCTGACGACAGTTTATGTCATTGTTAATGGCTGACGACAGTTTGTCATTGTTAATGGCTGACGACAGTTTGTCATTGTTAATGGCTGACGACAGTTTGTGTCATTGTTAATGGCTGACGACAGTTTGTGTCATTGTTAATGACTGACGACAGTTTGTGTCATTGTTAATGACTGACGACAGTTTGTGTCATTGTTAATGACTGACGACAGTTTGTGTCATTGTTAATGACTGACGACAGTTTGTGTCATTGTTAATGACTGACGACAGTTTGTGTCATTGTTAATGGCTGACGACAGTTTGTGTCATTGTTAATGGCTGACGACAGTTTGTCATTGTTAATGGCTGACGACAGTTTGTGTCATTGTTAATGGCTGACGACAGTTTATGTCATTGTTAATGGCTGACGACAGTTTATGTCATTGTTAATGGCTGACGACAGTTTGTGTCATTGTTAATGGCTGACGACAGTTTATGTCATTGTTAATGGCTGACGACAGTTTATGTCATTGTTAATGACTGACGACAGGTTATGTCATTGTTAATGGCTGACGACAGGTTATGTCATTGTTAATGGCTGACGACAGTTTGTGTCATTGTTAATGGCTGACGACAGGTTATGTCATTGTTAATGGCTGACGACAGTTTATGTCATTGTTAATGACTGACGACAGTTTGTCATTGTTAATGGCTGACGACAGTTTATATCATTGTTAATGACTGACGACAGTTTGTCATTGTTAATGGCTGACGACAGTTTATGTCATTGTTAATGACTGACGACAGTTTATGTCATTGTTAATGGCTGACGACAGTGTGCACCTTGCTTTGGTTTGTATATCATGATATGGCGCGTTTAGTGGTGTCATTATTGTTATTACTGTTGTCGTTCTTGCTGTTGTTGTTGTTCTCGCTGCTGTTGTTGTTTGTTTATATACTCTTTCATTTATTCATTCATTTATTTATTCATCTTGTTAAATCGATTGGACAAGAAGAAAAAGTTGCACATTTGAGCATGGAAAAAGTCACCATGAAATCAATCATTATTGATAAACTAATATGATTTATAATGAATAAGCTGGCCCAGACAACTTTTTTTTTTCAAACCTTTTAAAATTCTTTTTTTGACAAAACACAGATAAATACAATGTTTGCTGAACATTATTACGATATCGTTAAAAAATGAACAAGATATGTATACAATGGATTGAGCAAAAATCATATTCATACGCCATATCTATTAGTCTGTTATGTTGTTTTTTTTGAAAACAATATAAGGCCGTTTAAATTATAAAGTTTTAGATTTTAGTTGTTGTTGTTGGTGTTTGTTTGTTTGTATTTTATTTGTATTTTCTACCAGCAAAAGGTCAACGATAAAGGCATTAGCAAAGCAAGACATCTGTTGTTGTAGTTACTGAGAGGGCTGACAACGTTTTTCTGCGCGGTGGTATTTAAAGATTGCTGGCAAATGACAAAAACACGTACCAGGGGAGAGAACTCTGCGTTTGCCATCACTAGAATGGCGAGACTGTCTCCCTTGTGTACAGCTAGTGCATGCTGGGAGGCAGGAGGACCGTTGTATAATCAGCACAACGTGAAGGAAGTCAGAGATTGTCTCCCTTGTGTAACGATTTTATTCTGCCTCCACCCTCTCTTCCCTCCGTCCATCCCTTGTTCCTTCTTAGTGTCTCTCTTTTTTTTTTAACCCTTTGACTCTAGCACCCTGTCCACCAGCATGCGGCATTGTCAACCATGCTATCAAAGCAAAAACTTAACCCTTTGACTCGCTCACTCTATCCACCAGCTTCCTGTAGGAACCTTGTGGATAGGGTGAGGGAGTCAAAGGGTTAAGTTTTTGCTGTTGTGGATAGATGTGGGAGTCAAAGGGTTAATTTTTTGCTGTTGGTGGACAGAGTGTGGGAGTCAAAGGGTTAAGTTTTTGCTGTTGGTGGACAGAGTGTGGGAGTCAAAGGGTTAAGTTTTTGCTGTTGTGGACAGAGTGTGGGAGTCAAAGGGTTAAGATTTTGCTGCTGTGGATAGAGTGTGGGAGTCAAAGGGTTAAGTTTTTGCTGTTGTGGATAGTGTGGGAGTCAAAGGGTTAAGTTTTTGCTGATGTGAACAGAGTGTGGGAGTCAAAGAGTTAAGTTTTTGCTGTTGTGGATGGAGTGTGGGATCAAAGGGTTAAGTTTTTGCTGTTGTGGATAGTGTGGTAGTCAAAGGGTTAAGTTTTTGCTGTTGTGGATAGTGTGGGAGTCAAAGGGTTAAGTTTTTGCTGTTGTGAATAGAGTGTGGGAGTCAAAGGGTTAAGTTTTTAATGTTGGTGGATGGAGTGTGGGAGTCAAAGGGTTAAGTTTTTACTGTTGGTGGATGGAGTGTGGGAGTCAAAGGGTTAAGTTTTTACTGTTGGTGGATGGAGTTTGGATCAAAGGGTTAAGTTTTTACTGTTGGTGGATGGAGTGTGGGAGTCAAAGGGTTAAGTTTTTACTGTTGGTGGATGGAGTGTGGGAGTCAAAGGGTTAAGTTTTTGCTGTTGGTGGACAGAGTGTGGGAGTCAAAGGGTTCAGTAATAGAGGATTAATACTCAACATCACTTTTTCTGACCCCTGCCCCCTCCCCACCCCTTCCGCCAAAACAAAACAAACAAAACACAAAACAAAACAAAACAAAACGAAAACCAAAAGCTAAACCTCCCCACCAAAAAACACCCCTCACCAAAACAAAAAATAAAACAAAACAAAACAAAACAAAACAAACACCCCCCCAAAAAAAAACAACCCAAACCCAAACAAAAATGTTGATTTGGTTTAACAAGTCATCCTACTGCAAATTCACCACCTGAACCACAGAGATGTTCACGCACTAAAACCTCTCCCACCTCACTACCTCCATCCCCAACATACGTTCTTCACACCTCACTTCCCCCCCCCCCCCTTCAATCTTCAAAAGGCCATCAGGTTGACGTCACTGTAATGGTTCTCAAGCTGCGCGTCTATTCTAGTTGGTTGTGTTTATGAAGAATAACTGTGGACCATTACTATTATCATTATTGTTAATGTTATGTCAAAAAACAAAAAGCAAAAACAAAACAAAAACCAGAAACAAAAACAACAACAACAACAACAACAACAACAACAACAACAAAACCCCAGTCTGCATTCATGTGCTGCCGGTTTGATAACGATTCAGTTTGTGATAACTAATTAAACATACAGAGAAACTGTGTGTTCGTGCATTCAGACAAGCACGCATGCATCTATACACACACGCACGCGCGCGCACACACACACACAACACACACACACACACACACACACACACACACAACACACACACACACACACACACACACACACATACACAACACACACACACACACACACACACACACACATACACAACACACACACACACACAACACACACACACACACCACACACACACACACACACACACACACACCACACACACACACACACACACACACACACCACACACTCTCTCTCTCTCTGCGCGCTCGAGCGAACGAACGAACGATGAAATCTGATTTCTCCTCAGTTCAGTTTGAAAATTCAAACGTTGATGATAGTCTCTACGGCCGTTATGATCGTTACTAGGGGAGATAAATGCCCTGAGCGGACCATAGATATGGATAACGTATTCTGATAATACTCTGATAATATCCGCTCGCTGTGACACGCAAATGGCCGGCACAGAGGGCCAAAAATACCAATCATCCAGGTTCATTTTTTGTCCTTACAAACACAGAAGATTGTAAGCAATGGATACTCAGATCATGTTTTTGACCCGAGGAATTAATGAGCAAAAATACCCATGATCAATGAGCAAAAATACCCATGATCAGTGAGCAAGAGTACCCATGATCAGTGAGCAAAAATACCCATGATCAGTGAGCAAAAATACCCATGATCAGTGAGCAAGAATACCATGATCAGTGAGCAAGAATACCCATGATCAGTGAGCAAAATACCCATGATCAGTGAGCAAAAATACCCATGATCAGTGAGCAAAAATAACCATGATCAGTGAGCAAAAATACCCATGATCAGTGAGCAAGAATACCCATGATCAGTGAGCAAGAATACCCATGATCAGTGAGCAAGAATACCCATGATCAGTGAGCAAAAATACCCATGATCAGTGAGCAAGAATACCCATGATCAGTGAGCAAAAATACCCATGATCAGTGAGCAAAAATACCCATGATCAGTGAGCAAAAATACCCTTGATCAGTGAGCAAAAATACCCTTGATCAGTGAGCAAGAATACCCATGATCAGTGAGCAAAATACCCATGATCAGTGAGCAAGAATACCCATGATCAGTGAGCAAGAATACCCAGGATTAAAGAGCAAGAATACCCAGGATTAAAGAGCAAGAATACCCAGGATTAAAGAGCAAGAATACCCAGGATTAAAGACCAAGAATACCCAGAATTGAAGAACAAAAATACCCAGGATTAAAGAGCAAAGATACCCAGGATTAAGGAGCAAGAATACTCAGGATTAAAGAGCAAGAATACCCAGGGGTAATGGGCAAGAATACCCAGGGGTAATGGGCAAGAATACCCAGGGGTAATGGGCAAGAATACACAGGATCAATGAGCAAGAATACCCAGGATCAATGAGCAAGAATACACAGGATTAATGAGCAGGAATACACAGGATTAATGGGCAAGAATACCCAGGATTAATGGGCAAGAATACCCAGGATCAATGAGCAAGAATACACAGAATTAATGAGCAAGAATACACAGGATTAATGAGCAAGAATACACAGGATTAATGGGCAAGAATACCCAGGATTGATGAGCAAGAATAGACAGAATTAATGAGCAAGAATACACAGGATTAATGAGCAAGAATACAAGGATTAATGAGCAAGAACACAGGATTAATGGGCAAGAATACCCAGGATTGATGAGCAAGAATACGCAGGATCTAAAGTTCCCATCTTGATCAGTAGGAGCAGTCCATCGACACACAGATACAATAGTTATCAAAGAAGCGGTCTGTCACATGTCTCAACCTTATTAATTTCAGGACGTAAAAGTGTTCATCTAACCACTCAAAAATAAAGAAAGGCACATATCAATACCAAGGCTTGGCATAGTGACTTGGCCGAGACGCCATTCTGCTATTTACATCTGTGACGCAGACCAAACAACTGTCGCTCCTGTAATGGCTCAGGAAAACATAAAAACATAATAATCGTTATACTTTTCCCTTCTCCTCCATCCCCGACATCTGTGCTCGAGAGAGAGAGAGAGAGAGAGAGAGAGAGAGAGAGAGAGAGAGAGAGAGAGAGAGAGAGAGAGAGAGAGAGCGAGCAAGAGAGAGAGTGTGTGTGTGCGAGAGAGAGAGAAAGAAAGAAAGAGAGAGAGAGAGAGAGAGAGAGAGAGAGAGAGAGAGAGAGAGAGAGAGAGTGTGTGTGTGTGCTCGTTCGTTCCTTGATTTAACGTCTTTTCACTATAAGTGATATTAGAGAGAGAGAGAGAGAGTGTGTGTGTGTGTGTGTGTGAGAGAGAAAGAGATAGAGAGAGTTTGTGTGTGTGTGAGAGAGAGAGAGAGAGAGAGAGAGAGAGAGAGACAGAGATGCTGGGGGAAGGTGTGTGTGGGTGAAGGGTATGTGGTGGTGGTGGTGGTGATGGTGGTGGTGGGGGAGGTGCGCCATATGGACTCGAGCTGTGTGCATCTTACCTCCAAATCCGGGAAGAAAGCCTCAGTGGGAGGCCAAGTGCCATTTCATCTTTTGATCCCACTGGGTTATGGGTCCGGCGATTTACTTTGATAAAGAACAGAAAGAAAAGCGGGAAACAAGACAGGCAAGCCATATTAACAGTCTCCCGTTTTGCCATCTTTGATCACGTTTTCTGCAATAAAATGATCTTACTGATTTTTTAGGGGTTGAAGTGTCTGGTCGCATCAGAATTACCAGACGTCCCAAATTTGATTCAGATCGGCTTGTAGTGGAAAATAATGATGACGATGATTTCTTTTCAGATGGATAAGATGGTCAAGCCATTATGATAGTCTCCCTTTTGCAATTTTATGCTACAGTTTTCTGCAATAATTGATCTTACTGATTTTTAGGTAATTGCGATCTAGAATACAGAGTCCAATTTGATTGACGCTGTGTGGCCAATGTTGATATGAGTCATTGAAAAGGCTGACTGCAAGGCCATTTTGGGTATTGAGCTTTATGAAAAGCTAAATCCCTGCCATAGTGGTTTGAGTTAGGCCTGGACCTGGCCAGTGAATTGAGGCATGAAAGGCTGACTGCCTGGCCATGTTGGTATTGGGCTAGAAAAGCTGACTGCCGCATGTTGGTAAGCAGTAAAGGCTGACTGCCTGGCCATGTTGTATTGGAGACAGTGAAAAGGCTGACTGCCTGCCATGTTGGTATTGGAGACAGTGAAAAGGCTGACTGCCTGGCAGTTGGTATTGGAGCTGAAAAGCTGACTGCCTGGCCATGTTGGTATTGGAGACAGTGAAAAGGCTGACTGCCTGGCCATGTTGGTATTGGAGGCTATGAAAGGCTGACTGCCTGGCCATGTTGGTATTGGAAGCTGTGAAAAGGCTGACTGCCTGGCCATGTTGGTATTGGAGGCTATGAAAAGGCTGACTGCCTGGCCATGTTGGTATTGGAAGCTATGAAAAGGCTGACTGCCTGACCAAGAAGGCCACAAGGGAAAAGATGTCTAAATCCTTGATTCCTTACACAGATATAAAATCCAAAGTACACAGTTATGTGAGAAATCTGTGGCAGGAGGATTAGAATGAACAGACAGATAACACTTTTCCAAATCCGCCCCAATCTGAAAGAAATTCTCCCATCTGCTGCAGGGAACTATAGGAAAGAGACGGTGCTATGTAGGTCACACACGGGTCACACATCCTACACTCATTCGTACCTTTAAAAAAAATTTAACATGACCAAGTATATCTCTCCTGGAACAAATTTCCTCTCTCTGTCCGTCAGCAACCTACTTTTGTCTCCTTCAAGTCCGCTCTCAAAACTCACCTTTTCTCCTCTGCATAAAATCCTGACCTCACTCAACCCCCTCTGCAGCCTGTCTCCACTCGGAGGGGAATCACATTGTAATATATAATTGTATATAATATGCTCTCTATGATTTTCGATTGCTTTTATTCTTTCTCCCCATTTATAGCCATGCGCGCGCGCGCGCGCGCGCGCGCGCGCGCGTGTGTGTGTGTGTGTGTGTGTGTGTGTGTGTGTGTGCGTGCGTGTGCGTGTGTGTGCGTGCGTGCGTGCGTGTGTGTCTGTTTCAGCGCTTAGATTTGATTTTATCAAGATTTTGCGCTATGTAAATAATATTGTAATTATTATTATTATTAAGTATTATTGGAAACCAATCTAGTCAGAAATACAGAAACATGTACTCATGTCGTTTTTCACTCTAACAGCTGCTTCTGTTTATTGCTCAGTTGATGATCTCATGCTGATCCAGATTAAGAACAACTACCAGGCCTACTACTTTTACTGTTACTACTGTTATTACCGTTATTACTTTTACTACTTTCAGCACTACACTACTGCTACTATTACCGACTGCTGTTACTACCACAACCACTAGCACTAGCGACACAAACAGCACTACTATTGTACAACCATCATCACCATGACTAACGATCAACACTTGTGTAACAGGCAGCACTAGCGACACAAACAGCACTACTATTGTACAACCATCATCACCATGACTAACGATCAACACTTGTGAAAAGGCAGCACTAGCGACACAAACAGCACTACTATTGTACAACCACCATCACCATGACTAACGATCAACACTTGTGTGACAGGACAGGCAGCACTAGCGACACAAACAGCACTACTATTGTACAACCATCATCACCATGACTAACGATCAACACTTGTGTAACAGGCAACACTAGCGACACAAACAGCACTACTATTGTACAACCACCATCACCATGACTAACGATCAACACTTGTGTGACAGGACAGGCAGCACTAGCGACACAAACAGCACTACTATTGTACAACCATCATCACCATTACTAACGATCAACACTTGTGTGACAGGCAGCACTAGCGACACAAACAGCACTACTATTGTACAACCACCATCACCATGACTAACGATCAACACTTGTGTGACAGGCAGCACTAGCGACACAAACAGCACTACTATTGTACAACCATCATCACCATGACTAACGATCAACACTTGTGTAACAGGCAACACTAGCGACACAAACAGCACTACTATTGTACAACCATCATCACCATGACTAACGATCAACACTTGTGTAACAGGCAGCACTAGCGACACAAACAGCACTACTATTGTACAACCATCATCACCATTACTAACGATCAACACTTGTGTAACAGGCAACACTAGCGACACAAACAGCACTACTATTGTACAACCATCATCACCATGACTAACGATCAACACTTGTGTGACAGGCAGCACTAGCGACACAAACAGCACTACTATTGTACAACCATCATCACCATGACTAACGATCAACACTTGTGTGACAGGCAGCACTAGCGACACAAACAGCACTACTATTGTACAACCATCATCACCATGACTAACGATCAACACTTGTGAAAAGGCAGCACTAGCGACACAACCAGCACTACTATTGTACAACCATCATCACCATTACTAACGATCAACACTTGTGTGACAGGCAGCACTAGCGACACAAACAGCACTACTATTGTACAACCACCATCACCATGACTAACGATCAACACTTGTGTGACAGGACAGGCAGCACTAGCGACACAAACAGCACTACTATTGTACAACCATCATCACCATTACTAACGATCAACACTCGTGTGACAGGCATGGGATGTGACAGTGGGGTCAAACGTCTGCGAACTGCTTTCACCAAGGAGCAGATAGCTCGCTTAGAGAAGGAGTTCGCCAAGGAGAACTACATCTCCCGGCCCAAAAGAACGGAGCTGGCGGCCGTCATGAATCTCCCAGAAACCACCATTAAGGTCAGTACATTGTTTGTACACTGTTGGTGTGTGTCTGTGTACACACTGTTGGTGTGTGTCTGTGTACACACTGTTGGTGTGTGTCTGTGCATGTCTTTATGTCGGTGCCACATGTCAGTGGTGGTTGTTGCGAACTGGATCCTCTTCCAGGTTCTCTCTACTCCGACTGTCTCCCTACTCTCCTCCCGTTCATCACTGACATCATCAACACTTCTCTTCAAACTGGAACTGTCCCAGATTCTTTCAAGTCTGCTATTGTTCACCCACTCCTCAAGAAATACAATTTAGACCCAAATGAACTGAAAAATTACCGGCCTATCTCTAATCTCTCTTTCTTGTCAAAACTCATCGAAAAAGTTGTCCTCAACCAGCTGAACTCTCACCTGTCTGCCAACAATCTCCTCAATCCTTTCCAGTCAGCCTACCGCCAGTGCCATAGCACTGAAACTGCCCTGCTATACATTCTCAACAATCTCCTCCTTGCAACTGATACTGGCAAAGTCTCTCTCCTCACACTCCTTGATCTGTCTGCAGCCTTTGATACCATTGATCATGGTATTCTCCTTTCTAGACTTCATCATACTTTTGGCATCTCTGACATTGCTCTCTCCTGGTTCACTTCATATCTATCAAACAGAAAACAAACTGTTCTCATTAATGGCACTTACTCTCAACCTGCATACCTGACCTGTGGTGTTCCTCAAGGATCTGTCCTTGGTCCTGTTCTTTTCACTCTTTACACCTCCCTCCTGCCCACCATCATCAACTTCCACTCTATAAAACACCACTTCTATGCTGATGACACCCAACTTCAAGACAGTGACTCACCTGACAATATACAGCGTCTCTTGACTCGCACCACTGAGTGTTACTCGGACATTAAGAACTGGATGACATACATTAAACTTCAGCTTAATGACGACAAGACAGAAGCTATCCTCATTGGCACCTGTCAGAAACTTTCTCAGCTGCCTCCTCTTTCTCTCCCATTATGTAACACATCAGTCCCAATTTCTGATTCAGCTAAAAACTTTGGTGTCTGCATTGACTCTACCCTCTCCATGAACAACTTTGTTTCTCAAACTGCCAGATCTTGCTACTATCACCTCCATCATATAAGCCTGATCAGGAAGTATCTCTCTGTGGAAACAACTGCAAAACTCATTCTCTCCTTCAGAATGTCTCGCATTGACTATTGCAATTCACTCCTGTCTGGTCTTCCTGCCTCCACCATTCACTTCCTACAGCGCATTCAAAACAATGCTGCACGCCTTGTACTAAAAAAGAAAAAACCTGACCACATATCTCCTCTCCTGGCACAACTTCACTGGCTCCCTGTATCAAAGCGCATACAGTACAAACTAGACACAATGTGCTACAAAAGCCTCAATAACGCAGCCCCCGATTACCTGTCAAGCCTACTTGAGATCTATGTTCCCTCACGTACCCTCCGCTCTGCCTCCGATTCTCTGACTTTTCGCTTTCCACGCACTAAGCTCAATACCTATGGTCCACGAGCCTTCTCTGTTTCTGGTCCACTCTCCTGGAACAAACTTCCTCTCTCAGTCCGTCAGCAACCTACCTTTGTCTCCTTCAAGTCCGCTCTCAAAACTCACCTTTTCTCCTCTGCATAAAATCCTGACCTCACTCAATCCCCTCTGCAGCCTGTCTCCACTCGGAGGGGAATCACATTGTAATATATAATTGTATATAATATGCTCTTTATAATTTTCCATTGCTTTTATTCTTTCTCCCCATTTATAGCCGTGTGCGTGTGTGTGTGTGTGTGTGTGTGGGCGCGCGTGCGTGCGTGCGTGCGTGTGTGCGTGCGTGCGTGTGTGCGTGCGTGTGTGTCTGTTTCAGCGCTTAGATTTGATTTTATCAAGATTTTGCGCTATATAAATAAAATATTGTATTGTATTGTATTGTATTGTGGTTGTTCCACACCCAGGGTGCACTACGTTAACCTACTTCCTGTCTGCCAGTCTTTGTACTACATTAACCTACTTCCTGTCTGCCATTCTTTGCACATTAACCTACTTCCTGTCTGCCAGTCTTTGCACATTAACCTACTTCCTGTCTGCCAGTCTTTGCACTAACATTAACCTACTTCCTGTCTGCCAGTCTTTGCACTACAGTAACCTACTTCCTGCCTGCCAGTCTTTGTACTACATTAACCTACTTCATGTCTACCAGTCAGTGTACTAACATTAATCTACTTCCTGTCTGCCAGTCTTTGTACTACGTTAACCTACTTCCTGTCTGCCAGTCTTTGTACTACATTAACCTACTACCTGTCTGCCAGTCTTTGCACATTAACCTACTTCCTGTCTGCCAGTCTTTGCACTAACATTAACCTACTTCCTGTCTGCCAGTCTTTGTACTACAGTAACCTACTTCCTGTCTGCCAGTAATAATTACAATATTTTTAATAATTACAATATTTATATAGCGCAAAATCTTGATAAAATCAAATCTAAGCGCTGAAGCAGACACACACGCAGGCACGCACGCCCGCACACACACGCACGCACACACACAGACACACACACACACACACACACACACACACACCCACACACACGCATGGCTATAAATGGGGAGAAAGAATAAAAGCAATAAAAGCAAGAATAAAAGCAATGGAAAATTATAGAGAGCATAGCATACAATTATATATTATAACCATGTGATTCCCTCCGAGCGGAGACAGGCTGCAGAGGGGAGGGTTGAGTGAGGTTAGGATTTTATGCAGGAGAGAAAAGGTGAGTTTTGAGAGCGGACTTGAAGGAGACAAAAGTAGGTTGCTGACGGACTGAGAGAGGAAGTTTGTTCCAGGAGAGTGGACCAGAAACAGAGAAGGCTCGTGGACCATAGGTATTGAGCTTAGTGCGTGGAAAGCGAAGAGTCAGAGGATCAGAGGCAGAGCGGAGGGTACGTGAGGGAAGATAGATCTCAAGTAGGCTTGACAGGTAATCGGGGGCTGCGTTATTGAGGCTTTTGTAGCACATGGTGTCTAGTTTGTACTGTATGCGCTTTGATACAGGGAGCCAGTGAAGTTGTGCCAGGAGAGGAGATATGTGGTCAGCTTTTTTCTTTTTGAGTACAAGGCGTGCAGCATTGTTTTGAATGCGCTGTAGGATGTGAATGGTGGAGGCAGGAAGACCAGACAGGAGTGAATTGCAATAGTCAATGCGAGACATTATGAAGGAGAGAACGAGTTTTGCAGTTGTTTCGACAGAGAGATACTTCCTGATCAGCTTTATACGATGGAGATGATAGTAGCAGGATCTGGCAGTTTGAGAAACAAAGTTGTTCATGGAGAGGGTAGAGTCAATGCAGACACCAAGGTTTTTAGCTGAATCAGAAATTGGGACTGATGTGTTACATAATGGGAGAGAAAGAGGAGGCAGCTGAGAAAGTTTCTGACGGGTGCCAATGAGGATAGCTTCTGTTTTGTCGTCATTAAGCTGAAGTCTATTGTGTGTCATCCAGTTCTTAATGTCCGAGTAACACTCAGTGGTGCGAGTCAACAGGCGCTGTATATTATCAGGTGAGTCACTGTCTTTGTACTACATTAACCTACTTCATGTCTGCCAGTCTTTGTACTAACATTAATCTACTTCCTGTCTGCCAGTCTTTGCACTACAGTAACCTACTTCCTGTCTGCCAGTCTTTGCACTACATTAACCTACTTCCTGTCTGCCAGTCTTTGCACTACATTAACCTACTTCCTGTCTGCCAGTCTTTGTACTAACATTAACCTACTTCCTGTCTGCCAGTCTTTGTACTACATTAACCTACTTCCTGTCTGCCAGTCTTTGTACTAACATTAACCTACTTCCTGTCTGCCAGTCTTTGTACTACATTAACCTACTTCCTGTCTGCCAGTCTTTGTACTAACATTAACCTACTTCCTGTCTGCCAGTCTTTGTACTACATTAACCTACTTCCTGTCTGCCAGTCTTTGCACTACATTAACCTTTTGTACTACATTAACCTACTTCCTGTCTGCCAGACTTTGTACTACATTAACCTACTTCCTGTCTGCCAGTCTTTGTACTAACATTAACCTACTTCCTGTCTGCCAGTCTTTGTACTACATTAACCTACTTCCTGTCTGCCAGTCTTTGCATTACATTAACCTACTTCCTGTCTGCCAGTCTTTGCACTACATTAACCTACTTCCTGTCTGCCAGTCTTTGCACTACATTAACCTACTTCCTGTCTGCCAGTCTTTGCACTACATTAACCTACTTCCTGTCTGCCAGTCTTTGTACTACATTAACCTACTTCCTGTCTGCCAGTCTTTGTACTACATTAACCTACTTCCTGTCTGCCAGTCTTTGTACTACATTAACCTACTTCCTGTCTGCCAGTCTTTGCATTACATTAACCTACTTCCTGTCTGCCAGTCTTTGCACTACATTAACCTACTTCCTGTCTGCCAGTCTTTGTACTACATTAACCTACTTCCTGTCTGCCAGTCTTTGCACTACATTAACCTACTTCCTGTCTGCCAGTCTTTGCACTACATTAACCTACTTCCTGTCTGCCAGTCTTTGTACTACATTAACCTACTTCCTGTCTGCCAGTCTTTGCACTACATTAACCTACTTCCTGTCTGCCAGTCTTTGTACTACATTAACCTACTTCCTGTCTGCCAGTCTTTGTACTACGTTAACCTACTTCCTGTCTGCCAGTCTTTGCACTACATTAACCTACTTCCTGTCTGCCAGTCTTTGTACTACATTAACCTACTTCCTGTCTGCCAGTCTTTGCACTACGTTAACCTACTTCCTGTCTGCCAGTCTTTGCACTACATTAACCTACTTCCTGTCTGCCAGTCTTTGCACTACGTTAACCTACTTCCTGTCTGCCAGTCTTTGTACTACATTAACCTACTTCGAGAGAGTGAAAGAATTAATATGTAAGACAGACGGAAAGGTATCTCTGAGTTCTGTTGTCCATATTTCACATTCATCATCATCATCATCAGGTGCCCTGCCGCATGGCGTTGGCGACCATGGACTTCCAACCATCTCTATCTCTCGTTGCCCCCCAGCATCTCCCCCACCCTCTTCATCCCCAGCCACTCTGCAAGTCCGTGCAGCATTCTCTCCCTGGGTCTACCTGGTGCTCTCTTTCCCTCCAGCTTTCCCGTTGTGACCGGAAACCCCTCCATAAATGGAAAGTTGCTTGTCCTAATTTCCCATTGATCACTTTCTCCTCATCAAATGTCTGGTATGCTTTGCTGTCCATGGACTTCACATCTATCTATGAGTGTTTTTCCTACACTTTCCAACACTCCATCAAACAGCTCGTGCTGATGTCAGGAGACTCTCTTACAGTGATGACTATTTTCCCAGCTCACTTTCCAAAGATGACTCCAGATGAACCCAGCTCATCATAATGTATAGGAGCTTACATTGTCGATGAACCCAGCTCATTTTCATAATGTATGGAACTTACATGATGATACTCAGCTCATTTTCATAATGTATGGACTTACATTGATGATACTCAGCTCATTTTCATAATGTCGGAACTTACATTGATGATACTCAGCTCATTTTCATAATGTATGGAACTTACAGTGATGATACTCAGCTCATTTTCATAATGTATGGAACTTACATTGATGATACTCAGCTCATTTTCATAATGTATGGAACTTACAGTGATGATACTCAGCTCATTTTCATAATGTATGGAACTTACATTGATGATACTCAGCTCATTTTCATAATGTATGGAACTTACATTGATGATACTCAGCTCATTTTCATAATGTATGGAACTTACAGTGATGATACCCAGCTCATTTTCATAATGTATGGAGCTTACAGTGATGATACTCAGCTCATTTTCATAATGTATGGAACTTACATGATGATACTCAGCTCATTTTCATAATGTATGGAACTTAGTGATGATACTCAGCTCATTTTCATAATGTATGGAACTTAGTGATGATACCCAGCTCATTTTCATAATGTATGGAACTTACAGTGATGATACTCAGCTCATTTTCATAATGTATGGAACTTAGTGATGATACTCAGCTCATTTTCATAATGTATGGAACTTAGTGATGATACTCAGCTCATTTTCATAATGTATGGAGCTTACATTGATGATACTCAGCTCATTTTCATAATGTATGGAGCTTACATTGATGATACTCAGCTCATTTTCATAATGTATGGAGCTTACATTGATGATACTCAGCTCATTTTCATAATGTATGGAGCTTACATTGATGATACTCAGCTCATTTTCATAATGTATGGAGCTTACATTGATGATACTCAGCTCATTTTCATAATGTATGGAGCTTACATTGATGATACTCAGCTCATTTTCATAATGTATGGAGCTTACATTGATGATACTCAGCTCATTTTCATAATGTATGGAGCTTACATTGATGATACTCAGCTCATTTTCATAATGTATGGAGCTTACATTGATGATACCCAGCTCATTTTCATAATGTATGGAGCTTACATTGATGATACTCAGCTCATTTTCATAATGTATGGAGCTTACAGTGATGATACCCAGCTCATTTTCATAATGTATGGAACTTACATTGATGATACTCAGCTCATTTTCATAATGTATGGAGCTTACAGTGATGATACCCAGCTCATTTTCATAATGTATGGAGCTTATGAGATACTCAGCTCATTTTCATAATGTATGAGCTTACATGATGATACCAGCTCATTTTCATAATGTATGGAATTACATGATGATACCAGCTCATTTTCATAATGTATGGAGCTTACATGATGATACCCAGCTCATTTTCTAATGTATGGAGCTTAGTGTCAGGAGACGAGATTCTTATGTGCATCAGGAGTGATGTAATGGCCGCAACACTGTCTTGAACAAACTGAAACCTTTGTTTGCCTCTTTTAGACAAAGATTGTTCACATCTTGAGAGCTCTGGGGAGTGAGATGGTAGAGACTGAGTTTTCATTGAAGCCCACATCATACTGTTGGTCATCAGCATGGTCAGCCACATATGGCGATGGCTGTGGTCATTTTCTCCAGTCTGTCAGCTGCTATGGCGGTCAGTGAAGTATAGTGGTCATGTTCTCCAGTCTTCAGCTGCTATGGCGGTCAGTGAAGTATAGTGGTCATGTTCTCCAGTCTTCAGCTGCTATGGCGGTCAGTGAAGTATAGTGGTCATTTTCTCCAGTCTGTCAGCTGCTATAGCGGTCAGTGAAGTATAGTGGTCATTTTCTCCAGTCTGTCAGCTGCTATAGCGGTCAGTGAAGTATAGTGGTCATGTTCTCCAGTCTGTCAGCTGCTATAGCGGTCAGTGAAGTATAGTGGTCATGTTCTCCAGTCTGTCAGCTGCTATAGCGGTCAGTGAAGTATAGTGGTCATGTTCTCCAGTCTGTCAGCTGCTATAGCGGTCAGTGAAGTATAGTGGTCATGTTCTCCAGTCTTCAGCTGCTATGGCGGTCAGTGAAGTATAGTGGTCATGTTCTCCAGTCTGTCAGCTGCTATAGCGGTCAGTGAAGTATAGTGGTCATGTTCTCCAGTCTGTCAGCTGCTATGGCGGTCAGTGAAGTATAGTGGTCATGTTCTCCAGTCTGTCAGCTGCTATAGCGGTCAGTGAAGTATAGTCGGCCATTTCTACAGTCCCTCGTCTTGGTACAGGTGAGCTCGGTGCAGTGATAATGTGTCCAGTTGTCTGGTCCTCTTTATTGGACCCAGCTTATTTAATACAACAAGACAAGACAAGCGCAATTTTCGGTCAACTGGCCTTTGTCAAGCGTGAATGTCAGATCACAAACAAACACCAAAAATTAATACAAAATTGGTTTCAGTTTCAGTCTTTTTCTCATAATTTAGCATTTGGTGTTTGTTTGTAATCTTACATTCCCGCTTGACAAAGGCCAGTTGACCGAAAATTTGCGCCTGTCTTGTCTTGTTGTATTAAATACGCGTTCTGATTCCATTTTCGTGTTTTTCTGGTTCAAGATATTCTATTTCCTTTCTGTTTTTAGGTATGGTTCCAGAACCGACGGATGAAAGAGCGGCGTCAACGGATGATAGTCCCTCCTTGGCTCCCTGGGATTCCCACAGATCCCACCCTCAGCGCTTACCTGGCCGCCATCATGCCCTACCGTCTGCCTGTGGCGGCCCACCCTTCCCCCGGTTCCCCCATCCCCAGATTCCCCTTCTCCGCCAACACAGCGGGAATTCATCCCTCGGCTTTTTCCTCGCCAATCCAGCAAAGCCAACCCTCCGACCTCCAGCCACCACAGCCACAGCCCACGACCTTGTCTCCTGACGAGAGGAAGAAACGCGAGTTCTTTGCGATGTACCCCGACCTGTTGGAAAAATGCAGCAGACTGGAGGCGGCACGTAGAGGTTTGGTGGACCCTCGTCATGCCCTGCCTCTGACCCAGTTACACATGGTGGGCTATCCTTTCGGGTTCGGCGCCATGCCCATCTCTGCTGTGCCTGCTTCAGGTCTGGTTTTTGGATCGAGGACTGGCCCGTGTTTTTGCCCTCTACTGCCCACTGTCCACTCTCTGGCTGACCACTTCTCTGCCGGCGCTGACCCTCACACTCTGGCTGGTCTGCAGAAGAAGATGGAAAGTGGTGTGTAAGACCTGGCTCTGGGAATGCCAGCCACTGATGTGTTTCTGCAAGGAACATGACTAAAGTTGTGTGTGTTTGGGATCTGTTGATTGTAAAGTTGTTGTGTTGTGTTTGGGATCTGTTGACTGTAAAGTTGTGTGTGTTTGGATGATTGTTGACTGTAAAGTTGTGTTGGTGTGTTGTGAATGTGTGTGTTTGTCTGTAAAGTTGTGTGTTGACTGTAAAGTTGTGTGTGTTTTGTTGTGTGTTGACTGTAAAGTTGTGTTTGTTGTGTGTTGACTGAAAAGTTGTGTGTGTTTGGGATCTGTTGACTGTAAAGTTGTGTGTGTGTTGTGTGTTGTACTGTAAAGTGTGTGTGTTTGTTGTGTGTTGACTGTAAAGTTGTGTGTTTTTGGAATGGTTGACTGTAAAGTTGTGTGTGTTTGTTGTGTGTTGACTGTAAAGTTGTGTAGTGTTTGGAATGTGTTTGACGTGTTACTGAAGTTGTGTGTGTTTGGATGTGTTGACTGTAAAGTTGTGTGTGTTTGGAATGTGTTGACTGTAAAGTTGTGTGTGTTTGTTGTGTGTTGACTGTAAAGTTGTGTGTGTTTGTATGGTGGACTGTAAAGTTGTGTGTGTTGTGAAATGATGTTGACTGTAAAGTTGTGTGTTTGTTGTGGACTGTAAAGTCTGAGTTGTGTTTGTTGTGTGTTGACTGTAAAGTTGTGTGTGTTTGTTGTGTGTTGACTGTAAAGTTGTGTGTGTTTGGAATGTGTTGACTGTAAAGTTGTGTGTGTTTGTTGTGTGTTGACTGTAAAGTTGTGTGTGTTTGGAATGGGAACTATTGTGTGTTGTCGTGTATATATGACGAGTGATCACTTCAAAACATTCCGTCGTTTTGTTCTCGCAGTATGTCTTGAGTTGTCGTCCGTTTTGTTTATCGCTGGCTTTCTTGTTTTTTCTTTCTTTTCTTTTTTGCTTCCTTTTTTTCTGTTGTTACATGTTATCTGTTGTTACATGTTATCTGTTGTTACATGTTTTCTGTTGTGAATGTTTAGTAAAATAATTATTTGTATTGACTGATATGTTTATTTCCACTTCTTTGCTTTAAGTTTCAGACATTGCTTCACCATTGTATTTCCCACTCTTATCTTTCTCTGTCTGTCTCTCTTGTCTGTCGCCATTGTCTTTCCCCCTCTTATCTCTCTCTCTGTCTGTCTCTCTTGTCTGTCGCCATTGTCTTTCACCTCATCTCTTTCTCTCTCTGTCTCTCTTGTCTGTCACCATTGTCTTTCCCACTCTTATCTCTCTGTCTCTGTCTCTGTCTTGTCTTCACCATTGTCTTTCCCCCTCTTATCTCTTTCTCTCTCTGTCTCTGTCTTGTCTACCACCATTGTCTTTCCCCTCTTTCTCTCTCTCTGTCTCTGTCTTGTTTACCACCATTGTCTTTCCCCTCTTTCTCTCTCTCTCTCTCTGTCTCTGTATTGTCTACCACCATTGTCTTTCCCCTCTTTCTCTCTCTCTCTGTCTCTGTCTCTGTCTTGTCTGTCACCATTGTCTTTCCCACTCTTATCTCTTTCTCTCTCTCTGTCTCTGTCTCTGTCTTGTCTGTCATCATTGTCTTTCCCACTCTTTCTCTCTCTGTCTGTCTTGTCTGTCATCATTGTCTTTCCCCCTCTTATCTCTTTCTCTCTCTGTCTCTGTCTTGTCTGTCACCATTGTCTTTCCCCCTCTTATCTCTTTCTGTCTGTCTCTCTTGTCTGTCACCATTGTCTTTCCCACTCTTATCTCTTTCTCTCTCTGTCTCTGTCTTGTCTGTCACCATTGTCTTTCCCACTCTTATCTCTTTCTCTGTCTCTGTCTTGTCTGTCATCATTGTCTTTCCCCCTCTTTCTCTGTCTCTGTCTTGTCTGTCACCATTGTCTTTCCCCCCTCTTATCTCTTTCTCTGTCTCTGTCTTGTCTGTCACCATTGTTTCTTTCCCCCCCTCTTATCTCTTTCTCTGTCTCTGTCTTGTCTGTCACCATTGTCTTTCCCCCTCTTATCTCTTTCTCTGTCTCTGTCTTGTCTGTCACCATTGTCTTTCCCCCCTTTTCTTGTCTCTGTCTTGTCTTACTTGTTTCCCTCTTTTCTCTCTCTGTCTCTGTCTTGTCTGTCACCCTTGTCTTTCCCCCCTTCTCTATCTGTCTCTTCTTGTCTGTCCTTCTTTCCCCTTATCTCTTTCTCCTGTCTCTGTTCTTTTCCTGTCTCTGTCTCCATCATTGTCTTTCCCCACTCATCTTTCTCTCTGTCTGTTTGTCTGTACATGTCTTCCCCCCTTATCTTTTCTTCTCTCTGTGTCTGTCATCATGTGACTTTCCCACTCTTATTTCTTTCTCTCTCTGTTCTGTCTTGTCTGTCACATATGCTTTCCCTCTTATCTCTTTTCTACTTCTCTGTCCTTGTCTGTCATCATTGTGCTATTCCCTTATCTCTTTCTCTCTGCTGTCTCTGTCTTGGTGGTAATATGTGACTTTTGGTACTATCGATCTATCTCCTCTGTCGCTTGTCTGTCATCATTGTCTTCCCCCTCTATTTCTTTCTCTCTCTGTCTCGTGTCTGTCACCAGTGTTTGGTGGGTAGATATGCTGAGTGTTTGGTGGGTAGATATGCTGAGTGTTTGGTGGGTAGATATGCTGAATGTTTGGTGGGTAGATATGCTGAGTGTTTGGTGGGTAGATATGCTGAGTGTTTGGTAAGCTACCGAACAGTGACATTGGTGGGTAGATATGCTGAGTGTTTGGTAAGCTACCGAACACTGACATTGGTGGGTAGATATGCTGAGTGTTTGGTAAGCTACCGAACACTGACATTGGTGGGTAGATATGCTGAGTGTTTGGTAAGCTACCGAACACTGACATTGGTGGGTAGATATGCTGAGTGTTTGGTAAGCTACCGAACACTGACATTGGTGGGTAGATATGCTGAGTGTTTGGTGGGTAGATATGCTGAGTGGTAAGCTACCGAACACTGACATAGTTTAAAAGATCTTTAACTCTCCTGTGTGATGGTGTGCATGCTTATGCACACACGTGTGTTGAGGCACGTGTAGGTGTGCACACATGTGTGTTGAGGCACGTGTAGGTGTGCACAGATGTTGACCTGGGACATGGCAAGACTTTTCATCCCGATGTCAGCTGCCGTTATCCAAGAACTAGCACCACGTTCCTCGTGACGGCTTTGCTGACCACCTGGGGTATAGTGCCTGTTGGGATAAGGGTTAATATCTCACCTGCCTCCTGTAGTCATTCTATAGTGTGTGTAGGGATAAGGGTTAATATCTCACCTGCCTCCTGTAGTCATTCTATAGTGTGTGTAGGGATAAGGGTTAATATCTCACCTGCCTCCTGTAGTCAGGCTATAGTGTGTGTAGGGATAAGGGTTAATATCTCGCCTGCCTTCTGTAGTCATTCTATAGTGTGTGTAGGGATAAGGGTTAATATCTCACCCTCCTCCTGTAGTCATTCTATATAGTGTGTAGGGATAAGGGTTAATAATATCTCACCTGCCTCCTGTAGTCAAGGGATTCAGGTTATTAAGCCGTTTATGGTTCAAAGACAAAGTCAGCGTCCGGTTTGCTGAATTTCTTTTTGTTCTGTCAAAGATATAAATACATTTGGTAGCTCACCGAAAGCAGGCCTATAATCGCCTTAGCATCAATTTGTATGTACTGTGTCGGATTAGCGCTTTTATATCTCAGATAACATTGAGACAAAGTGACATTTGTACTTGGTGTATAACAATGTATATACGTGACAATAGGTCGCCCCTGTTTGTCTATTATTGACCCGGATTTAAACTTTTTTCTCATCTTTCTTTTGCTGACTCAGTTTTGGCCTTTTCAACTTTTCCGATCAGAATACGTTTGTAAATTGTTTGCTTGACATGTTATGTTTCGCTGACAGCAGACATTTTGCCACACAATTGAATTAAAGCTGGCAGAACGACACAGCAACGTTGTTTAGCTCTCTGTGCTGGCAAATCCACTGGCATAGCGAGGCGATAAGACCTCAGAGTGAGACAGAGCTAGTTACCTGTCTTCTTGTCCATAACTGCCTTCTGACAAACGGAGACAGAGCTAGTTACCTGTCTTCTTGTCCATATCTGCCTTCTGACAAACGGAGACAGAGCTAGTTACCTGTAGTTACCTGTCTTCATGTCCATAACTGCCTTCTGACAAACGGAGACAGAGCTAGTTACCTGTAGTTACCTGTCTTCTTGTCCATATCTGCCTTCTGACAAACGGAGACAGAGCTAGTTACCTGTAGTTACCTGTCTTCTTGTCCGTAACTGCCTTCTGACAAACGGAGACAGAGCTAGTTACCTGTAGTTACCTGTCTTTTTGTCCATAACTGCCTTCTGACAAACGGAGAGAGAGCTAGTTACCTGTAGTTACCTGTCTTCATGTCCATAACTGCCTTCTGACAAACGGAGACAGAGCTAGTTACCTGTAGTTACCTGTCTTCATGTCCATAACTG
The DNA here is from genome assembly GCA_030674185.1 of Monoplex corrugatus. Taxonomy (NCBI): domain Eukaryota; kingdom Metazoa; phylum Mollusca; class Gastropoda; order Littorinimorpha; family Ranellidae; genus Monoplex; species Monoplex corrugatus. The sequence continues at coordinate 1,262,836 of JAPXFY010000023.1, forward strand.
CCTTCTGACAAACGGAGACAGAGCTAGTTACCTGTAGTTACCTGTCTTCTTGTCTATAACTGCCTTCTGACAAACGGAACAACTTACCTGTTCATGGTGAGGACGACATCAGGGTCCGTCTTGTCCAGTTGTGTTGGTGACGTTCTGATGGCGTTGACTCATGGCTAAAAACGTCAGTGTCTTTAGCAGAATGGAGTTTTGTCCAGTTGTTTGGTGACGTTTTGATGACGTTGATCATGGCTAAAACGTCAGTGTCTTTAGCAGAATGGAGTTTTGTCCGTCTTCATTTGACGTGTTTTGATTTGTGCTGTTCTTTACAGATGTCCATCTTCATTTGACGTGTTTTGATTTGTGCTGTTCTTTACAGATGTCCATCTTCATTTGACGTGTTTTGATTTGTGCTGTTCTTTACAGATGTCCGTCTTCATTTGACGTGTTTGATTTGTGCTGTTCTTTACAGATGTCCATCTTCATTTGACGTGTTTTGATTTGTGCTGTTCTTTACAGATTCCATCTTCATTTGTGACGTTTTTTGATTTGTGCTGTTCTTTCAGATGTCCGGGCTTCATTTGACGTGCTTTGTATTTGGCTGTTTTTACAGATGTCCATCTTCATTTGACGTGCTTTGATTTGTGCTGTTCTTTACAGATGTCCATCTTCATTGACGTGCTTGATTTGTGCTGTTCTTTAGATGTCCATCTTCATTTGACGTGTTTTGATTTTGTGCTGTTCTTTACAGATGAAACCAATTTGCACGTCTTTGAAAAACTCTTAGGTCAGATGGACGTTTACTGTATAAAGAATTTTGCTATTCGTGGCTTTAGATAAGGTACGTAGCGACGATTGGTTGGTTGTATCGCTTTTGATCAGATTTTTTTGTTAAGTTTTTAATGAGCTGCTGGGTGCAGATTTGTCATAAATTTTCACTGCCATAAATATAACTAACTGTCACTGGGACAAATTGTCAAACAATATCAAATGATTAATGATACTGAAATTTGTCGACTATGTCTGTACTGTGTTGATTCACAAGTTTTAAACTTTTTAGTTGACAGTTTGATAATAAGTTGGTTGGCTTCCAGTTGGCTGTTTCGTTATTATAACACGTCTTGTTCACATTGATTGTTTTAAATGGTTGTGTTTACATGTTTCTGCTGATCAGTTCTAGTAATACGTTTTCTTACCAATAATCAGTTTTACAGAGTTAATAATTTCCTTACCATCTTTATATTTGGAAAATGACAAAATCTGGAGGATATTCAGATCGTTTTTATGCATTTTTATTTTTCAGTGTCAAGAAATTATTCGGGATCTTTTCGAGGCAAGTATTGCCTGCGTGTTCTGATGTGGTTAGGAATAAAAAACAGATTCCCCCAACTTGGGTCACAAGTTTGTTCTGACAGTTCTGGAGAGAATGAATGATTTGATTGGGATGGATCTGTATCTGATGTGTGATTGAAATAGAATATGTTCTCATAGCTGTGGTTTGAATTGAATGAACACGATTCTTTTTAAACGAACAGACATGTGTGTGTGTGCGCACAGGGATGTGTGTGTGTGTGTGTGTGTGTGTGTGTGTGTGTTGTGTGGTGTGTGGTGTGTGTGGGTGGTGTGTGCACATGCGCGTGAGTGAGATTGTGAAGTTTCTGCGAGAGATTTGCGTCAGTCAGAGGATTACTTGCAGTCAAAGTTGGTAAAGCGTTTTAGTTTATATTCAAAACTCTCAACATTTTAAGTCTGGACGGACATTCCAAGTCACAAATTCAGAGAGAAAAACTATTGACATCCGGTCAGAAATGGAGACAAAATAAAGATTATAACAATGGCCATAACATCCTGCCTTTCGCTGTCTCCATAGACTCAATACGCAGATATACTTAGCACATTAATTGGCGTATCTGTAGTTGTGAGGAATGGTAGGTTATCAGAATACTCATCATCATCATCATCATCATCATCAGGTGCCCTGCCGCATGGCGTTGGCGACCATGGACTTCCAACCATCTCTATCTCGTTGCACCCAGCATCTCCCCCACCCTCTTCATCCCCAGCCACTCTGCAAGTCCGTCCAGCATTCTCTCCCTGGGTCTACCTGGTGCTCTCTTTCCCTCCAGTTTTCCGTTGTGACCAGGTGCTCCAAATCCCCCTTCCTCATAAAATGGCCTATAAATGTTGCTTGTCTTTTCCTAATCTTCCTCATGAGTGATCTACTTGTGTCTGCCTCCATCAAGACTGTCTCGTTTGTTTTCTTTGCTGTCCATGGAACTCTCAACATTCTTCTGAGAAACCACATCTCGGCTGCCTCAATCCTGCTCTGGCTTTGCTTGCTGACTGTCCACGCCTCGCATCCGTACAACATATTGGTTCAGAATACTACTGTGTATTAAAACGCTTTCGGGTTTAATGGAGTCATGGGTGTTTCCGTTTTAAAAAAAAAAACACAAAAAAACATTGTACAAAAACATCGATTTGGATCGATACGTGACATCTGTTGACAAACAGCTAACTACAGAGATTTGTCGATTATCTGTAGGTCGACTGGTAAGGAAACTTACTCTACAGGTCTGTTGCGGCGACTTGCCAATACTTGCAAGAGGCAGAGAGTGTGACCCCCAAAGGCTGACTGACATACCCCATGAAGTCTTGACCCGGTATTTTCCTTTGTTTCACTCCCCTTCCCTATCACACTTTGTGTTTTAATGTCGTTGTCCTGTAGGGAACATTTCAGTCAACTGTATCACATATTTGCCGTATTATTGTTTTTAAATAACAAGTTATTAATATTATTCTTATTGTTTTTTAATCTTGGATACGTTTAGGAAATGGAGGCTAACCACCTTTTGCTTTCGGAAGTGGAAATTTGTGCATGGCCCAAATTAGGATCACAGGTTAGCGTGGAAGAGGATTAAACTTTAGGAAACGAAATCTTCCAGGCCTTAAAGAGATCTGTAGAGGCTTGTTGGCGCAGAGGTAAAGAAGCTGCACTGTAGTCTGCCATCACGAAGTGGCACAGAAGCGAGTCATGCCCAGGTAACATCATACACATGTGCAGCCAGTGTCTGTGACTGACTGGACACCTGACTCCAACGTTAGGGAAGGTAAAGCAGGGAGGGAGAGGAGATGAGCGCCACCCTTTAATTCTGGTCCCGAGAATAACTGAGGTCACCACCAAGCCATTGCCCTACGACATCAGGATTAGTTGACAACCTTGACCTTTAATACATGTAGATCTGTATACAACGTTGTCATTGTGTGTGGACTTCAGGATTAGTGGACAACCTTGACCTTGAATAGATCTGTATAAAACGTTGTCATGTGTGTGTGTGGATTCAGGGTTAGTGGACAACCTTGACCTTGAATAGATCTGTATAAAACGTTGTCATGTGTGTGTGGACCTCAGGGTTAATGACAACCTTGACCTTGAATAGATCTGTATACAACGTTGTCATGTGTGTGTGGACCTCAGGGTTAGTGGACAACCTTGACCTTAAATAGATCTGTATAAAACGTGTGTGTGGACCTCAGCATATCCTCCAAAGAAACGGCGACACGTAATTTGGTGTGTGTGTGTGTGTGTGTGTGTGTGTGTGTGTGTGTGTGTGGTGTGTGTGTGTGTGTGTGTGTGTGTGTGTGTGTGTGTATTTGTGTGTGTGTGTGAGAGAGAGAGAGAGAGAGTGCATATGTGTGTGTGTGTGTGTTAAAATGTATACCATACATTTTATGTGTGTATGTGTATGTGTTGTGTGTGTGTGTTAAAAGTGGATGTATACCATACATTTTGTGTGCGTTTGCGTGTGTGTGTGTGTGTGTGTGTGTGTGTTTGTGTGTGTGTGTGTGTGTGTGCTAAAAATGGATAATACCATTCACTGTGTGTGTGTGTGTGTAAGATAACTACCATATACAACGTTACAGTTAACAGAAAACAATATTCTGCTGTGGACAAGGGAGATGATTTCATGGCCTGACAGTGTTTTGTTTTCAGTCTGTACAATGTGTAAGGCAAAAGGCGTTATGAGTACAGGGCCTTTATTGCCTACTTGTCTTTGTACGAAAGTAAGAAAAACGTAACTGTATGGTTGGTGTGAACGTTGTGCTTTTGTTGTGCGCGTGTGTCTTGTGTTCAGAAGCCATCGGAAGTAAAAACGTCTGGTTTGGAAATGTCCAGAAATAAACACCAAAGACCCAAGTGTGTTGTTATTATGACATTGTAATGTGTTGTACATTAGGAATACATTTTGAGTCTGTTGTGTTGTTATAATGACATTGTAGTCTGTTGTACATTAGGAATACATTTTGAGTCTGTTGTGTTGTTATTGTTATAATGACATTGTAATGTGTTGTACATTAGGAATACATTTTGAGTCTGTTGTGTTGTTATTGTTATAATGACATTGTCATCTGTTGTACATTAGGAATACATTTTGAGTCTGTTGTGTTGTTATAATGACATTGTCATCTGTTGTGCATTAGGAATACATTTTGAGTCTGTTGTGTTGTTATTGTTATAATGACATTGTAGTCTGTTGTACATTAGGAATACATTTTGAGTCTGTTGTGTTGTTATTGTTATAATGACATTGTCATCTGTTGTACATTAGGAATACATTTTGAGTCTGTTGTGTTGTTATTGTTATAATGACATTGTTATCTGTTGTACATTAGGAATACATTTTGAGTCTGTTATGTTGTTGTTGTTATAATGACATTGTTATCTGTTGTACATTAGGAATACATTTTGAGTCTGTTGTGTTGTTATAATGACATTATCTGTTGTACATTAGGAATACATTTTGAGTCTGTTGTGTTGTTGTTATAATGACATTGTTATCTGTTGTGCATTAGGAATACATTTTGAGTCTGTTGTGTTGTTATAATGACATTGTAGTCTGTTGTTGTTGTTATAATGACATTGTAGTCTGTTGTACATTAGGAGTACATTTTGAGTCTGTTGTGTTGTTATAATGACATTGTAGTCTGTTGTACATTAGGAATACATTTTGAGTCTGTTGTGTTGTTATAATGACATTGTAGTCTGTTGTGCATTAGCAATACATTTTGAGTCTGTTGGGTATTTCGTCTGGTTCGGGCTGATTTTCAAGTTTGCACGCTATGGTGTGTGTGTGTGTGTGTGTGTGTGTGTGTGTGTGTGTGTGTGTGTGTGTGTGTGTGTGTGTGTGTGTGTGTGTGTGTGTGTGTGTGTGGCAGGAGAGGGTGAAGAAGAAAACAGCAGTTTTAATTGCATTGTACAGGATATTGTTGCGTTAGATCCATTACGATATTCCAGCTAGTCCACGGTTAACAGTATAAGTCAGCTTTTATTAACACACACACGCACATACACACACACACACACACACACACACACACAACACACAACACACAACACACACACACACACACACACACACACACACACACACACACACACACACACACACGCACGCAAGCCAGCGCGCACACAGACACACACGCACAATATGTATGTATATATACACTCTAATTTTCGAAGACACTCAACAAGAGCATTGACGGTTTATTTCTATATTTCGGCTTTTGGCCTTCCTCAGGATAAAAAAAAAAATTATACATACATACATATATATATATATATATATATATATATATATATTTTAAATATCTATATATATATATATATATATATATATATATATATATATATATATATATATATATATGTATATGTATATATGTAATTCCAGAAGCTTGCACCTTGCTCCCCGCTCGACTGAATAAGTAAAGAAACAATAAAAGTAGTGGTATTTCAAGGTCGCTGACACCCCATCAATGCTACATCTCTCACGCCCCTCCACAAAGTGGGTGTCAGGAAATGATGGTACCATCAACAGTCACAGACCCACAGCCAGTGGTATTGTGTGCTGCCGTGTATGGTGAAGACGAACACTGGTATCGTGCAATAGTGATGTATTGGAAAGGCACACGGTGAGTGCAGTGACAGTGACACTGATGGAATGAACTTTAGTCTTTTTTTCTGTGTGCCCCGACATGTTGTGTTGTCCACGGTGTGCCGACAGGTTGTGTTGTGTTGTCCACGGTGTGCCGACATGTTGTGTTGTGTTGTCCACGGTGTGCCGACATGTTGTGTTGTGTTGTCCACGGTGTGCCGACATGTTGTGTTGTGTTGTCCACGGTGTGCCGACAGGTTGTGTTGTGTTGTCCACAGTGTGCTGACAGGTTTGTTGTGTTGTGTTGTCCACAGTGTGCTGACAGGTTGTGTTGTGTTGTGTTGTCCACAGTGTGCCGACAGGTTGTGTTGTGTTGTCCACAGTGTGCCGACATGTTGTGTTGTGTTGTCCATAGTGTGCCGACATGTTGTGTTGTGTTGTCCACAGTGTGCCGACAGGTTGTGTTGTGTTGTCCACAGTGTGCCGACATGTTGTGTTGTGTTGTCCATAGTGTGCCGACAGGTTGTGTTGTGTTGTCCATAGTGTGCCGACAGGTTGTGTTGTGTTGTCCACAGTGTGCCGACAGGTTGTGTTGTGTTGTCCACAGTGTGCCGACATGTTGTGTTGTGTTGTCCACAGTGTGCCGACAGGTTGTGTTGTGTTGTCCACAGTGTGCCGACATGTTGTGTTGTGTTGTTCACAGTGTGCCGACAGGTTGTGTTGTGTTGTCCACAGTGTGCCGACATGTTGTGTTGTGTTGTCCACAGTGTGCCGACAGGTTGTGTTGTGTTGTCCACAGTGTGCCGACAGGTTGTGTTGTCCATAGTGTGCCGACATGTTGTGTTGTGTTGTTCACAGTGTGCCGACATGTTGTGTTGTGTTGTCCACAGTGTGCCGACAGTTGTGTTGTGTTGTCCATGGTGCCGACATGTTGTGTTGTGTTGTCCAAGTGTGCCGACAGTTGTGTTGTGTTGTCCAAGTGTGCCGACATGTTGTGTTGTGTTGTCCATAGTGTGCCGACAGTTGTGTTGTGTTGTCCACAGTGTGGCCGACAGGTGGTTGTGTTTGTCCACAGTGTGCCGACATGTTGTTTGTGTTGTCCATAGTGTGCCGACAGGTTGTGTTGTGTTGTCCACAGTGTGCCGACAGTTTGTGTTGTGTTGTCCAGTGTGCCGACAGTTGTGTTGTGTTGTCCAAGTGTGCCGACAGTTGTGTTGTGTTGTCCAAGTGTGCGACATGTGTGTGTGTGTTGTCCATAGTGTGCCGACAGTTGTGTTGTGTTGTCCAAGTGTGCCGACATGTTGTGTTGTCCATAGTGTGCCGACAGTTTGTGTGTTGTCCTGTGTGCGACAGTTGTGTTGTTGTCCCTAGTGTGCCGACAGGTTGTGTTGTGTTGTCCAAGTGTGCCGACAGTTGTTGTGTTGTCCACGTGTGCCGACATTGTTGTGTTGTCCATAGTGTGCGACAGTTGTTTGTTTGTCCAGTGTGCCGACAGGTTGTGTTGTGTTGTCCACAGTGGTGCCGACAGTTGTGTTGTGTTGTCCACAGTGTGCCGACAGTTGTGTTGTGTTGTCCACAGTGTGCCGACAGTTGTTGTTGTCACGTGTCCAGTGTGGTTGTCCACAGTGTGCCGATGGTTGTGTTGTCCAGTGTGCCGCATTTGTTGTGTTGTCCCGTGTGCCATGTTGTGTTTTTGTCCACGTGTGCCGACAGTTGTGTTGTGTTGTCCAGTTGCCGACATGTTGTGTTGTGTTGTCCAAGTGTGCATGTGTTGTGTTGTCCACGTGTGCGACATGTTGTGTTGTGTTGTCCCATGTTTTTGTGCCACAGTGTGGTGTGTTGTTGCATGTGTGCCGACAGTTGTGTTGTGTTGTCCACAGTGGCCGACATGTTGTGTTTGTCCATAGTGCCGACAGTTGTGTTGTGTTGTCCATAGTGTGCCGACAGGTTGTGTTGTGTTGTCCACAGTGTGCCGACAGTGTGTTGTGTTGTCCATAGTGTGCCGACATGTTGTGTTGTGTTGTCCAGTGTGCCGACGGTTGTGTTGTGTTGTCCATAGTGTGCCGAATGTTGTGTTGTGTTGTTAGTTGCCGACAGTGTGTGTTGTGTTGTCCTGTGTGCCGACAGGTTGGTTGTGTGTCCATGTGTGTGACGTTGGTTTGTGTGTTGTGTGTGCCGACATGTTGTGTTGTGTTGTCCAAGTGTGCCGACAGTTGTGTTGGTTTCCACAGTGTGCCGACATGTTGTGTTGTGTTGTCCAAGTGTGCCGACATGTTGTTGTTGTCACAGTGTGCCACAGTGTGCGATGTGTGTTGTGTTGTCCAAGTGTGCCGACAGTTGTGTCTGTGTTGCCACAGTGTGTGTCGCATGTTGTGTTGTGTTGTCCATAGTGTGCCGACAGTTGTGTTGTGTTGTCCATAGTGTGCCGACAGGTTGTGTTGTGTTGTCCAGTGTGCCGACAGTTGTTGTGTTGTCCATAGTGTGCCGACAGGTTGTGTTGTGTTGTCCATGTGCCGACAGTTGTGTTGTGTTGTCCAAGTGTCCGACAGTTGTTGTTGTTGTCCATAGTGTGCCGACAGGTTGTGTTGTGTTGTCCAAGTGTGCCGACAGTTGTGTTGTGTTGTCCAAGTGTGCCGACAGGTTGTGTTGTTGTCCAAGTGTGCCGACAGGTTGTGTTGTGTGTGTCCATAGTGTGGTTGTGTTGTGTTGTCCACAGTGTGGCTGTTGTTGTGTGCCAAGTGTGCGGTTGTGTTGTTCCATGTGTGCGACAGTTGTGTTGTTGTTGTCCACAGTGTGTGTTGTGTTGTTTGTCCACAGTGTGCCGACAGTTGTTGTGTTGTCCATAGTGTGCCGACATGTTGTGTTGTGTTGTCCACAGTGTGCCGACAGTTGTGTTGTGTTGTCCACATGTGCGATGGTTGTGTTGTGTTGCCACAGGTGTGGCCGACAGTGTGCGTGTTGTTGGTGTGCCAAGTGTGGTGCAGTGTGGTTGGTTTTTGTGTTGTCCACAGTGTGGTGTTGTGTTGTGTGTCCACAGTGTGCGAAGGTGTGTTGTGTTGTCCAAGGTGCCGACAGTGTGTGTTTGTGTGTGTCCACAGTGTGTGCCGACTGTGTTTGTGTGCCACAGTGTGCGACATTTTTTGTCGTTGCACATGTGTGGTGTTGTTGTGTTGTCCAAGTGTGCCGACAGTTGTGTTGTGTGTCCATAGTGTGCCGACAGTTGTGTTGTGTTGTCCACAGTGCGTGTTGTGTTGTCAGTGCGACTGTTTGTGTCAGTGCGACAGTGTTGGCACTGTGGAGTGTTTTGTAAGGGCGCGATTGGGGTCCAAGTTGGAAGGTGTGTTGTCCCGTTGCGAAGTTGTGGTCAGGCACAGGTGTGTGTTGCAAGTGTGCCGACAGGTGTTTCAAGTCACAGTTGTTTGTTCAGTGTGCGGTGTGTGTTTCAGTGTGCGCAGTGTGTGTGTGTCGTGTGCGAATGTTTTTTTCCAGTGTGCGACGTTGTGTTTCATGGCGAATGTTGGGTGTTGTGTTCGTGTGCCCTGTTGTTTCAAGTGTGCCGCAGTTGTTGTTGTCGTGCAGTGGTTTGTTCAGTCGTTTGTTGCCAGTGCCAGGTTGTGATGTGTTGAGTGGCGAGTGTTTTGTCAATGGCACATGTGTGTCCAGTGTGCCGAGTTGGTTTGTCAGGTTCTCTTTTTCTGATTTGTGTTGTCAATTGCGACAGTGGTTTTGTCATGCGAAGTTTGTTGCGTGGCTTTGCATCATTTGGTTGTGTCGTGTTTGTATCCGGGGGCGGATGGAGTGGTGCAGGCGAGTGTGTGTGTGCCATGGGAGTTGTGGTGCAGTTGCGAATGTGGTGTCAGTGAATGTTTCATGCAATGTGTGTTTCAGGTGCATTGTTGTAGTGATGTTAGAATTGTGTTGTGTTGTCCACAGTGTGCCGACATGTTGTGTTGTGTTGTCCATAGTGTGCCGACAGTTGTGTTGTGTTGTCCACAGTTGTGTGTGTCCGACAGTTGCCATGTTGTGTTGTCCACAGTGTGCCGACAGAGTTGTTTGTGTTGTGTTGTCCACAGTGTGCCGACAGGTTGTGTTGTGTTGTCCCACAGTGGTGGCCGACAGTTGTGTTGTGTTGTCCATAGTGTGCCGACAGGTTGTGTTGTGTTGTCCACAGTGTGCCGACATGGTTGTGTTTGTGTTGTCCATAGTGTGCCGACATGTTGTGTTGTGTTGTCCATAGTGTGCCGACATGTTGTGTTGTGTTGTCCACAGTGTTGTTGCCGACATGTTGTGTTGTGTTGTCCACAGTGTGCCGACATGTTTGTGTGTCCAAGTGTGCGATGTTGTGTTTGGTCCATAGTGTGCCGACATGTTGTGTTTGTGTTGTCCACAGTGTGCCGACATGTTGTGTTGTGTTGTCATTTAGTGTGCCGACATGTTGTGTTGTGTTGTCCACAGTGTGCCGACAGTTGTGTTGTGTTGTCCATAGTGTGCCGACAGTTGTGTTGTGTTGTCCAAGTGTGCCGACAGGTTGTGTTGTGTTGTCCATAGTGTGCCGACAGTTGTGTTGTGTTGTCCACAGTGTGCCGACAGTTGTGTTGTGTTGTCCACAGTGTGCCGACATGTTGTGTTGTGTTGTCCACAGTGTGCCGACAGGTTGTGTTGTGTTGTCCATAGTGTGCCGACAGGTTGTGTTGTGTTGTCCACAGTGTGCCGACAGGTTGTGTTGTGTTGTCCACAGTGTGCCGACATGTTGTGTTGTGTTGTCCACAGTGTGCCGACAGGTTGTGTTGTGTTGTCCATAGTGTGCCGACAGGTTGTGTTGTGTTGTCCACAGTGTGCCGACAGGTTGTGTTGTGTTGTCCATAGTGTGCCGACATGTTGTGTTGTGTTGTCCACAGTGTGCCGACAGGTTGTGTTGTGTTGTCCATAGTGTGCCGACATGTTGTGTTGTGTTGTCCACAGTGTGCCGACATGTTGTGTTGTGTTGTCCATAGTGTGCCGACATGTTGTGTTGTGTTGTCCACAGTGTGCCGACGATGTGTTGTGTTGTGTTGTCCATAGTGTGCAGACATGTTGTGTTGTCCATAGTGTGCCGACATGTTGTGTTGTGTTGTCCATAGTGTGCACGACATGTTGTGTTGTGTTGTCCACAGTGTGCCGACATGTTGTGTTGTCCATAGTGTGCAGACATGTTGTGTTTCCATAGTGTGCGACATGTGTGTTGTCCACAGTGTGCCGACATGTTGTGTTGTGTTGTCCATAGTGTGCCGACAGTTGTGTTGTCCATAGTGTGCCGACATGTTGTGTTGTGTTGTCCAAGTGTGCCGACATGTTGTGTGTGTTGTACACAGTGTGCCGACAGTTGTGTTGTCCATAGTGTGCCGACATGTTGTGTTGTGTTGTACACAGTGTGCCGACAGTTGTGTTGTGTTGTCCACAGTGTGCCGACAGGTTGTGTTGTGTTGTACACAGTGTGCCGACATGTTGTGTTGTGTTGTACACAGTGTGCCGACATGTTGTGTTGTGTTGTACACAGTGTGCCGACATGTTGTGTTGTGTTGTTCACAGTGTGCCGACATGTGTTGTGTTGTCCACAGTGTGCCGACATGTTGTGTTGTGTTGTTCACAGTGTGCTGACATGTTGTGTTGTGTTGTCCACAGTGTGCCGACAGGTTGTGTTGTGTTGTCCACAGTGTGCCGACAGGTTGTGTTGTGTTGTACACAGTGTGCCGACATGTGTTGTGTTGTGTTGTCCATAGTGTGCTGACATGTGTTGTGTTGTCCATAGTGTGCCGACATGTGTTGTGTTGTGTTGTTCACAGTGTGCTGACATGTGTTGTGTTGTCCATAGTGTGCCGACAGGTAGTGTTGTGTTGTCCATAGTGTGCCGACAGAGTGTCGTGGTGCTGCTTGGCCTCTGCACTCCATTTGTGGTGGGTGTACGTGCTGGATAAATCCTCGCGGGACTCGGAGGAGGTCTGACCCCCAAACGTGCGGCACACAGAACCACCGGCGTGTGGACATGCCCTGGTGCCCACGAACCAGACCCCCAGCCATGGGTAAATGGCACCACTGCCTTGTGAGTGTCTCGGGAAAGACCTAGGCTAAGGGAGTAAACCCTGACAGAAAAACAATGGCTAGCTGAGAGTCCGTACAAAAGCCGATGGAAGTCAAGGGGAAATCACCATCGTATTTTCCCACGTATCATGGCCAGCCAAAACAAAAAAACGAAGTAACTGGAGGCTGCTATGGAACACCTTTGTCTGGTAGCGAATGTCATGCTACACAGGTGACACCCAATCATCATCAAGCTACTGCAATCAGATTAAAGAACCTAA
>JAPXFY010000023.1:1280097-1287597 GCA_030674185.1 Monoplex corrugatus
TACAAGTACAGGGTTTGTACCAACAACAGATGATATACTACTACCAGTACAAAGGCTATACATGTACATGTACAGGGTATGTACCAACAACAGATGATATACTACTACCAGTACAAAGGCGATATAATGTACAGGGTATGTACCAACAACAGATGATGTACTACTACCAGTACAAAGGCTATACATGTACAATGTACCCAGGTATGTACCACAACAACAGATGATGTACTACTACCAGTAGTACAAAGGTATATACATGTACATTACAGGGTATGTACCAACAACAGATGATTACTACTACCAGTACAAAGGCTATACATGACATGTACAGGTATGTACCAACAAACATGATGTACTACTACCAGTACAAAGGCTATACATGTACATGTACAGGTATGTACCAACAACAGATGATGTACTACTACCAGTACAAAGGCTATACATGTACATGTACAGGGTATGTACCAACAACAGATGATGTACTACTACCATACAAAGGCTATACATGTACATGTACAGGGTATGTACCAACAACAGATGATGTACTACTACCAGTACAAAGGCTATACATGTACATGTACAGGTATGTACCAACAACAGATGATGTACTACTACCAGTACAAAGGCTATACATGTACAGTACAGGGTATGTACCAACAACAGATGATGTACTACTACCAGTACAAAGGCTATAATGTACATGTACAGGGTATGTACCAACAACAGATGATGTACTACTACCAGTACAAAGGCTATACATGTACATGTACAGGGTATGTACCAACAACAGATGATGTACTACTACAGTACAAAGGCTATACATGTACATGTACAGGGTATGTACCAACAACATGATGTACTACTACCAGTACAAAGGCTATACATGTACAGTACAGGGTATGTACCAACAACAGATGATGTACTACTACCAGTACAAAGGCTATACATGTACATGTACAGGGTATGTACCAACAACAGATGATGTACTACTACCAGTACAAAGGCTATACATGTACATGTACAGGGTATGTACCAACAACAGATGATGTACTACTACCAGTACAAAGGCTATACATGTACATGTACAGGTATGTACCAACAACAGATGATGTACTACTACCAGTACAAAGGCTATACATGTACATGTACAGGGTATGTACCAACAACAGATGATGTACTACTACCAGTACAAAGGCTATACATGTACATGTACAGGGTATGTACCAACAACAGATGATGTACTACTACCAGTACAATGGCTATACATGTACATGTACAGGGTATGTACCAACAACAGATGATGTACTACTACCAGTACAAAGGCTATACATGTACAAGTACATGGCATGTACCAACAACAGATGATGTACTACTATCGGTACAAAGGCTAAACAAGTACAGGCTATGTACCAACAACAGATGATGTACTACTACAAGTGCAAAGGCTGTACATGTACAAATACAGGGTATGTATTAACAACAGATGATGTACTACTACCAGTACAAAGGCTATACATGTACAGGGTATGTACCAACAACAGATGATGTACTGCTACCAGTACAAAGGCTATACATGTACAGGGTATGTATCAACAACAGATGATGTATTACTACCAGTACAAAGGCTATACATGTACATGTACAGGGTATGTACCAAGAACAGATGATGTACTACTACCAGTACAAAGGCTATACATGTACATGTACAGGGTATGTACCAAGAACAGATGATGTACTACTACCAGTACAAAGGCTATACATGTACATGTATTGGGTATGTACCAACAGCAGATGATGTACTACTACCAGTACAAAGACTATACATGTACAAGTACAGGGTGTGTACCAACAACATGATGTACTACTACCAGTACAAACGCTATACATGTACAGGATGTGTACCAACAACAGATGATGTACTGCTACCAGTACAAAGGCTATACATGTACCCTCCGCTCTGCCTCTGATCCTCTGACTTTTCGCTTTCCACGCACTAAGCTCAATACCTATGGTCCACGAGCCTTCTCTGTTTCTGGTCCACTCTCCTGGAACAAACTTCCTCTCTCAGTCCGTCAGCAACCTACTTTTGTCTCCTTCAAGTCCGCTCTCAAAACTCACCTTTTCTCCTCCGCATAAAATCCTAACCTCACTCAACCCCCCCCCCCCTCTGCAGCCTGTCTCCGCTCGGAGGGAATCACATGGTTATATATATATATAATTGTATATGCTATGCTCTCTATAATTTTCCATTGCTTTTATTCTTGCTTTTATTGCTTTTATTCTTTCTCCCCATTTATAGCCATGCGTGTGTGTGGGTGTGTGTGTGTGTGTGTGTGTGTGTGTCTGTGTGTGTGCGTGCGTGTGTGTGCGTGCGTGCGTGCGTGCTTGCGTGTGTGTCTGCTTCAGCGCTTAGATTTGATTTTATCAAGATTTTGCGCTATATAAATATTGTAATTATTATTACAGGGTATGTACCAACAACAGATGAAGTATTACTACCAGTACAAAGGCTATACATGTACATGTACAGGGTGTGTACCAACAACAGATGATGTACTACTACCAGTACAAAGGTAATACATGTACAAATACAGGGTGTGTACCAACAACATGATGTACTACTACCAGTACAAAGGCTATACAAGTACAGGGTGTGTACCAACAACATGATGTACTACTACCAGTATAAAGGCTATACATGTACATGTACAGGGTATGTACCAACAACATGATGTACTACACCAGTACAAGGCTATACATGTACATGTAACAGGGTATATACCAACACAGAGATGTACTACTACCAGTACAAAGGCTATACATGTACAGGTATGTACCAAAACATGATGTACTACACAGTACAAAGTATACATGTAAGGATGTACCAACAACAATGATTACTACACCAGTACAAGGCTTACATGTAACAGGGTATGTACCAACACATGATGTACTACTACCAGTACAAAGGTATACATGTACATGTACAGGTATTACCAACAACAGATGAGTACTACTACAGTACAAAGCTATACATGTACAGTACAGGTATGTACCAACAACAATGATGTATACTACCAGTACAAAGGCTATACATGTACATTACAGGTATGTACCAACAAAGATGATGTATACTACAGTACAAAGCTATACTGTACAGTACAGGTATGTACAACAACAGATGATGTACTACAACCAGTACAAAGGCTATACATATTTTACACAACAGTATGTATAACCAGACAAGCTATAATGTAGTAATTACCAACAGATTACAACCGTACAAAGTGTACAGTACGGGTATGTACCAACAACAGATGATGTACTACTACCAGTACAAAGGCTATACATGTACAGGGTATGTACCAACAACAGATGATGTACTACTACCAGTACAAAGGTATACATGTACATGTACAGGTATGTACCAACAAAGATGATGTACTACACAGTACAAAGCTATACATGTACAGTAGGTATGTACCAACAACAGATGATGTACTACTACAGTACAAAGGCTATACATGTACAGGGTATGTACCAACAACAGTATGTACTACTACCAGTACAAAGGCTATACATGTACAGTACAGGATGTACCAACAACAATGATGTACTACTACAGTACAAGGCTATACAGTACAGGTATGTACCAACAAATGATGTACTACACCTACAAAGGCTATACATTAAGGGTATGTACCAACAACAGATGATGTACTACACAGTACAAGGCTATATGTACATGTACAGTATGTACACAACAAATGTGTACTACTACCAGTACAAAGGTACATTACATGTACAGGGTATGTACCAACAACATGATGTACTACTACCAGTACAAAGCTATACATGTACATGTACAGGTATGTACCAACAACAGATGATGTACTACACCATACAAAGCATACTGTATGTCAGGTATGTACCAACACAGATGAGTACTACTACCAGTACAAAGGCTATACATGTACATGTACAGGGTATGTACCAACAACAGTGATGTACTACTACAGTACAAAGCTATACAATGTACAGGGTATGTACCAACAACAGATGATGTACACTACCAGTACAAAGCTATACATGTACTACAGGTATGTACCAACAAAATGATTATACACCAGTACAAAGGTACAGTCAGTACAGATGTACAAACAATGATTCACCATACAGGTACATTCAGTACAGGGTTGTACAACACAATATGTCACTACGTAAAAGCTATACATTAATGTAGGTATGTACCAACAACAATGATGTACTACTACCAGTACAAAGGCTATACATATACAGGTGTCAATGAGTACACCATACAAAGTATAATGTACAGTAAGGTGTACCACAAGATGTACTACACATACAAGGTATACATGTATTACAACAAGATATGCTACTACCAGTACAAGGCAATACATGTACAGGTATGTACCACAAAATATGATACTACCAGTACAAAGCTATACAGTCAGGGTATGACCACAACATTGATAAGTTACCCAACAACAGATGATGTACTACTACCAGTACAAAGGCTATACATGTACATGTACAGGGTATGTACCAACAACATGATGTACTACTACCAGTACAAAGGCTATACATGTACAGGGTATGTACCAACAACAGATGATGTACTACTACCAGTACAAAGGCTATACATGTACATGTACATGGTATGTACCAACAAGAGATGATATATTACTACCAGTACAAAGGCTAAACATGTACATGTACATGGTATGTACCAACAACAGGTGATGTACTTCTACCAGTACAAAGGCTATACATGTACAAGTACAGGGTATGTACCAACAACATGATGTACTACTACCAGTACAAAGGCTATACATGTACATGTACATGGTATGTACCAACAACATGATGTACTACTACCAGTACAAAGGCTATACATGTACAGGGTATGTACCAACAACATGATGTACTACTACCAGTACAAAGGCTATACATGTACAAGTACAGGGTATGTACCAACAACATGATGTACTACTACCAGTACAAAGGCTATACATGTACATGTACAGGGTATGGACCAACAACATGATGTACTACTACCAGTACAAAGGCTATACATGTACAGGGTATGTACCAACAACATGATGTACTACTACCAGTACAAAGGCTATACATGCACATGTACATGGTATGTACCAACAACATGATGTGCTACTACCAGTACAAAGGCTATACATGTACATGTACAGGGTATGTACCAACAACATGATGTACTACTACCAGTACAAAGGCTATACATGCACATGTACATGGTATGTACCAACAACATGATGTACTACTACCAGTACAAAGGCTATACATGTACATGTACAGGGTATGTACCAACAACATGATGTACTACTACCAGTACAAAGGCTATACATGCACATGTACATGGTATGTACCAACAACATGATGTACTACTACCAGTACAAAGGCTATACATGTACATGTACAGGGTATGTTCCAACAACAGTTGATCACGTCACTGATGTGGTTACAGGCACAAATGAGTGTGACTGCTGGCAGACATGACGTAACTGATGTGGTTATAGACACAAGGGAGTGTGACTGCTGGCAGACATGACGTCACTGATGTGGTTATAGACACAAGGGAGTGTGACTGCTGGCAGACATGACGTCACTGATGTGGTTATATACACAATGGAGTGTGACTGCTGGCAGACATGACGTCACTGATGTGGTTATAGACACTAGGGAGTGTGACTACTGGCAGATATGACGTCACTGATGTGGTTACAGACACAAGGGAGTGTGACTACTGGCAGACATGACGTCACTGATGTGGTTATAGACACAAGGCAGTGTGTGTGACTACTGGCAGACATGACGTCACTGATGTGGCTATAGACACAAGGGAGTGTGTGTGACTACTGGTAGACATGACGTCACTGATGTGGCTATAGACACAAGGGAGTGTGTGTGACTACTGGCAGACATGACGTCACTGATATGGCTATAGACACAAGGGAGTGTGTGTGACTACTGGCAGAGATGACGTCACTGATGTGGTTATAGACACAAGGGAGTGTGACTGCTGGCAGACATGACGTCACTGATGTGGCTATAGACACAAGGGAGTGTGACTGCTGGCAGACATGACGTGACTGATGTGGTTATAGACACAAGGAAGTGTGACGACTGGCAGACATGACGTCACTGATGTGGCTATAGACACAAGGGAGTGTGACTGCTGGCAGACATGACGTGACTGATGTGGTTATAGACACAAGGGAGTGTGACGACTGGCAGACAAGACGTCACTGATGTGGTTATAGACACTAGGGAGTGTGACGACTGGCAGACATGACGTCACTGATGTGGTTATAGACACAAGGGAGTGTGACTACTTGCAGACATGACGTCACTATGTGGTTATAGACATTAGGGAGTGTGACGACTGGCAGACATGACGTCACTGATGTGGTTATAGACACAAGGGAGTGTGACTACTGGAAGACATGACGTCACTGATGTGGTTATAGACACAAGGAAGTGTGATTGCTGGCAGGCATCACGTCACTGATGTGGTTATAGACACAAGGAAGTGTGATTGCTGGCAGGCATGACGTAACTGATGTGGTTATAGACACAAGGAAGTGTGATTGCTGGCAGGCATCACGTCACTGATGTGGTTATAGACACAAGGAAGTGTGATTGCTGGCAGACATGACGTCACTGATGTGGTTATAGACACAAGGAAGTGTGATTGCTGGCAGGCATCACGTCACTGATGTGGTTATAGACACAAGGAAGTGTGATTGCTGGCAGGCATCACGTCACTGATGCACAATATGTGGTTCTGCAAGACCCTTCTACCTAAAACTACAGGATCCCATTCACCGTCAAGGACTGCGCCTCTGTGTTGATGCATTCAGAACACCTCCTGTCGACAGTTTATCTGCAGAGGCTGGGGAGCCCTCCCTGCCCAACCATTGACTGAAACTAACCTTAAATGTCTGCTTAAAATGTTCTTTGAACCGAAAAAATCTAGCTTACGACTGCGCCTGCAACCCCAAAGTTCAACTGGTTTTTGAAAAAAATTGGAAAGTCATTCATTTTGTGGTAATCCGTATCCGTTCTCACGCGCAGACGGCAGGTAGAAATGAAGCAGCTGTTTCACACTTTCCACACTTTCAGAAACTTCACTATGAACTTTCATTATCACACCTAAGGTCTGTTTTGATCTTGCAGTACCAGTTCATTGGCGCACGAGTCGTTTTATGCAGAATTCTGTCAGAAATTTTCATCATCCCACAGAATATTCACAGACGGATCCAAGTGTGATGAAGGTGTTGCTGCCGCTTCGTTCATTTTCAAACATATTCGTCTGAAGTTCCGTTTATACTGCATAAACTGACTGCTCTGGTGTTGACACTACAAATGGTGTCCAAACCCAAGCATAAGACTTTCTGAATTCTTTCCGCTTTGCAGGCAATTGCTGGCAGAAACATTAGTCAT
>JAPXFY010000023.1:1302597-1317597 GCA_030674185.1 Monoplex corrugatus
ACAGAGGGAGAGACAGAGAGGAGACAGAGAGAGACAGACAGAGAGAGAGACAGAGAGGAGAGAGAGAGAGAGAGAGAGAGAGAGAGAGAGAGAGAAGAGAGAGAGAGAGAGAGAGAGAGCAAGAACGCATTTTTATTTAGAGGGTAGTGGCAGAGGCTTAAGCATTTAAAAACAACAGTCTCACCTATAGAGTGTCAACACTAACACAAGTGAAGTATGATAGCACAAAGATGTCAAAATAACGCAAAATATCAGCAGTAATGAGATACATGAATAAACATATATGCAGACTGTGGTACCATGAAAAAGACATTTGTGAATATAAAAATATGAATAAACATCTATGCAGATTGTAATACCATGAACAAGACATTTGTGAAGAAACAAATATGACTAAAAACCTGTATGAAGCTTTGTGTAGGCCTGCATACTGTTCACCACTGCCAATGAACTCTGTTTTTCCAGTCTGGCACCAATGTTCTCCGGTGTACTGGCCTGACTCCAGGAATCTGCTGGTGACAGATAATGGTCACGCCACACCACCACCACCATCTCTTGTTATCCAGCAATTCATCTGACAGTCTAAGTGTCCCTCTGTCTGTCTGTCCGTCTGTCTGTCTCTCTGTCTGTCTCTGTCTGTCTGTCTGTCTGTCTCTGTCTGTCTGCCTGTTTCTGTCTGTCTGTTTCTGTCTGTCTGTCTCTGTCTCTCTGTCTGTTTGTCTGTCTGTCTCTGTCTCTCTGTCTGTCCGTCTGTCTCTCTGTCTGTCTTTGTGTGTCTGTTTCTGTCTGTCTTCGTGTGTCTGTTTCTGTCTGTCTGTCTGTCTCTGCCTGTTTGTCTGTTTCTGTCTGTCTGTCTGTTTCTGTCTGTCTTTGTGTGTCTGTCTGTCTGTCTGTTGTCTGTTTCTGTCTGTCTGTCTGTTTCTGTCTGTCTGTCTGTTTCTGTCTGTCTTTGTGTGTCTGTTTCTGTCTGTCTGTCTGTTTCTGTCTGTCTGTCTGTCTGTTTCTGTCTGTCTGTCTGTCTGTTTCTGTCTGTCTGTCTGTTTCCGTCTGTCTGTCTGTCTGTTTCCGTCTGTCTGTCTGTTTCCATCTGTCTGTCTCTGCCTGTCTGTCTGTTTCTGTCTGCCTGTCTGTCTGTTTCTGTCTGTCTGTCTCTCTGTCTGTCCATCTGTCCGACTGTCTGTCCCTGTCTGACTGTCTGTCCCCTGTCTGTGTGTCTGTCTGCCTGCCTGCCTATTTTTTTGTCTTTCTGCCTACTTGTCTGTCTCTGTCTGTCTTCTTGCTGCCTTCCTGCCTGTCTGTCTGTCTGTCTGTCTGTCTGCCTGCCTGCCTATTTTTTTTGGTCTTTCTGCCTACTTGTCTGTCTCTGTCTGTCTTCCTGCTGCCTTCCTGCCTGTCTGTCTGTCTGTCTATCTGCCTGTCTGTCTCTGTCTGTCTGTCTGATTGTCGTGTCCGTCTGTCTGTCTGTCTGATTGTCTGTCTGTGTCCGTCTGTCTCTTTCTTATTATTTACCGTCTGGAATTCAGTCCAGACTGACGGATAACATGTGTATTGTTTGCTCTATACCATTGTCTCAGTCATTGTGGTGGTGTCCGCTAAGTGTTTCACAGTTCCTGTCCCCTAACCACAGCCTGCATCCACTCCCCACTTCATGATCTTGCTATCCCCTATAGTGCTGCGCAGGCTCAAGGGGTCTGTCAGATAATTAGTGCCTGATGTGGATTGAGCACCCATGGAATTATTAGAGTGCCATGTGTCCTTAACCCTTTGACTCCACACACCATCCACCAACAGCAAAAACTTAACCCTTTGACTCCCGCACGCCATCCACCAACAGCAAAAACTTAACCCTTTGACTCCCACACGCCATCCACCACCAGCAAAAACTTAACCCTTTGATTCCCTCAACCCATCCACCAGCTTCCTGCAGGAAGTTGGTGGATCATCATCATCATCAAGTGCCCTGCCACATGGCGTTGGCGATCATGGCCCTCCATATGTTTCTATCCCTTGTTGCTGCAAGCACATCTTCCGCCCTCTCTGTCTTCAGCCACTCTGCAAGTCCGTCCAATATTTTTTCCCTGGGTCTACCTGGTGCTCTCTTTCCATCCAGCTTTCCCGTTGTGACCAGGTGCTCTAATTCCCATTTACAAGTAAAATTGCCTCTAAATGTTGCTTGTCTTTTCCTAATCTTCCTTATGAATGATCTTCTTGTGTCCGCCTCCATCAAGACTGTCTCGTTTGTTTTCTTTGCTGTCCATGGAACTCTCAACATTCTTCTTAGAAACCACATCTCGGCTGCCTCAATCTTGTTCTGATTTGCTTCTTGACTGTCCACGCCTCACAACCGTACAACATTATCAGTTCTATATAACATTCAAGTGGATGGGTGATGAAATCAAAGGTTAAGTTTTTGCTTTGCTAGCATGGTTGACAATGTAGAATACTGGTGGACAGGGTGCGGGAGTCAAAGGGTTAAGTTTTTGCTTTGCTAGCTTGATTGACAATGCAGAACACTGGTGGACATGGTGCGGGAGTCAAAGGGTTAAGTTTTTGCTTTGCTAGCATGGTTGACAATGCAGAATACTGGTGGACAAGGTGCGGGATTCAAAGGTTAAACAAACTGCAATATCCGAACTCCAATGTAATGCACCGGAGATTGTTGATTTCAAACTGCACGGGGTCATTAACCGTCCACAAACATTGCACTCAGTTGATATTGGACGACGAGTCAAGCAAGATGTTGTCAGTGTCATAAAGCAGACGACTTTAATGCCTGGCGTGTCACACTGTGCAGACGTAAGCATGTTTATTCCCACTTCTGAACAAGTAAGAAGAGAAAAAACATAACACGTGATCATACGACCATTTTAACATTTTCAAATTGTATGGTGATGGTAAAGTATGTGAATTATTAGCTGTTTTCATCTTTTAGTGTAAAGCTAGAAGAATGCACTGCGATAAAGATTGGAGTTAAAATGATAAACAACATTCGACACAGATGACACCGAGCTCATTGCAGACAATGAAGAAGACCTATAGAACCTTGTGATATAATACAAACAGAAAGCAAAGGTAAGGACTTGGAGATAACCAGCAAGGAACACACACCTGAAGTCATGGTTATCTTTAAAAAAAACAAACAAACAAAAAAACCCTCATGTAAAATAACAGCAAATGGCACAACTTTAAAAAAAAAAGGTTGATAGGCTTAATACCTAGGAACGGTCATTTCACCAGACGGTAGATGCACATCAGAAATTGCCAGCAGAATCGGCCAAGCCAAAACAGCATTCAAGAAGATGAAAAACATTCTTACCAACAAATGCCTATCAATTAACACCAGGAAGAGAGTTGTTGAATGTTATATAGAACCGATACTGTTGTACGTTTCATCTTTTAGTATGCTACTGACTCAATGTGTGTGTGCTTTAGTGCTCAGAGGAAGAAAAGTGGCAGAATGGTTCAGACGTTCGCCTGCCAATACCTAAACTCGAGGTTCCAGGGTTCGCTCCTCGTAGAGGCTTCAACTTTTCTCCCCAGTTTGACCGGAAAATCGAACTGAACGTCTAGTCCTTCGGATGTGGACGAAAAACGAGTCTGACCAGTGTGCCTTCTGGCTGCGCACGCTAAAGATCCCACAGCAGTTGAAAACCGTGAAGAGCAGGGCACTGCCCGGCTGTCTTGGTATAATAAAACATTGGAGAGATAGGTTGATTTCCCAGGTCCCACCCCTTGAAGACCAATTAGCTTTCTTGCCTTTCTGAAGTCTTGGTTAATTTAAAAAAGTGAATATCAATATGAATTTGAAGCAAGGGAGAGGGGATGGGAGCCGCCCTCGTGGTGCTGGCCCGGGAAAAGTTGAGGTCTCTACCACCTCACTCCCCTACGACCCCAGGATTATGGAACTATCTAGGTAGGACCTCAGGACCTGGCCAGATCACGGGTTTACGTGCAGGCTTAAGGCTTGTGCCGTGATCATTATGGATCTTCTCCATCACATGGCACCTGTGACGTAAGTGCTATATGGAATTCATTCCTAGTGCGGAGACGTCATCTTGAGAAATTGAAATTGAAATTTAGTGTTTAGTCTGACAGACTGGTATCAAACACAATCAGCAGAACTTGTGGCCCAGTGGTTAAAGCACCTGTCCAGGACGCCAGAATCCCAGGTTTGAATCAGGGATCAGACAGGGATCTTTGTTCTTCCCTCCTCCACTAAAGCTTAAGTTTAGATGTTAGTCTTTTGGATAACATGATACATGTACATTAAGGCCTCGTGTGCAGCACACACTCAGCGCGTGTCAAAGATCCCATGGCAGTTGAGGAGTGATCCTTGGTAACATTTTGTACAGAAAAAGTCCACTGGTATTGGAAGACATAGATACACGTTTACATGGAAAATAGATGGCGCTGCACTGTCGTCACGCACTCTGTCCAGGAAGAACAACTTGAATTTTATATGGTAAACTCTTTGTGACAAACAAGAAATAAATACAATTACATAGATCTAGATGATTATTTTAGATTGTACCACATATTTCTATCTGATCAATAAACCAACAAAAATGACTACATTCTTAATTTGTCGTGACGACATTTTAGTTCAGATATACACTTCATGATTTATTTTGTGTTCTAACACAATACGTTTTTCTTTCACGAGAAAGTGGAATTGTCCACACAAATATCAAATTATCCACACAGCGTCGTCTTTTATCACGTCTATTTTCTATATATTTTCTGTTCTTTATTGTATATTTGTCTATCTGTCTTTAATCATTACAATTGCTTTCCTTGAATTTGATAATGGAAAATAGTTTTAGTCATTAAGTTAAACTGAGTTAAATAACTGAGTCAAATACAATACAATACAATACAATACAATACAATACAATACAATACAATACAATACAATACAATATTTTATTTGTATAGCGCAAAATCTTGATAAAATCAAATCTAAGCGCTAAAACAGACACACACGCACGCACGCACACGCACACAACACACACACACACACACACACACACACACACACACACACACACACACACACACACACACACAACACGCACACGCACACGCACACGCACACGGCTAAAATGGGGAGAAAGAATAAAAGCAATGGAAAATTATAGAGAGCAAATGACTGAGTCAAATAACTGAGTCAAATAACTGAGTCAATAACTGAGTCAAATAACTGAGTCAACAACTGAGTCAAATAACTGAGTTAAATAACTGAGTCAACAACTGAGTCAATAACTGAGTCAAATAACTGAGTCAAATGACTGAGTCAAATAACTGAGTCAATAACTGAGTCAACAACTGAGTCAACAACTGAGTCAATAACTGAGTCAAATAACTGAGTCAATAACTGAGTCAAATAACTGAGTCAAATAACTGAGTCAAATAACTGCGTCAATAACTGTGTCAATAACTGAGTCAAATAACTGAGTCAATAACTGAGTCAGATACTGAGTCAAGTAACTGAGTCAAAAACTGAATTAAATAACTGAGTCAATAACTGAGTCAAATAACTGTGTCAATAACTGAGTCAAACAACTGAGTCAAATAACTGAGTCAAATAACTGAGTCAAAATAACTGAGTCAACAACTGAGTCAAATAACTGAGTCAAATAACTGAGTCAAATAACTGAGTCAAATAACTGAGTCAAATAAACTGAGTCAATACTGTAGTCAAAACTGAGTCAATAACTGAGTCAAATAACTGAGTCAAATAACTGAGTCAAATAACTGAGTCAAATAACTGAGTCAATAACTGAGTCAAATAACTGAGTCAATAACTGAGTCAAATAACTGAATCAATAACTGAGTCAAATAACTGTGTCAATAACTGAGTCAATTAACTGAGTCAATAATCTGAGTCAAATAACTGTGTCAATAACTGAGTCAATTAACTGAGTCAATAACTGAGTCAGATAAAATGAGTCAAATAACTGAGTCAATAACTGAGTCAAATAACTGAGTCAAATAACTGAGTCAAATAACTGAGTCAAATAACTGAGTCAGATAACTGAGTCAAATAACTGAGTCAATAACTGCGTCAAATAACTGACGTTCAAATAACCGCGTCAAATAACTGAGTCAAGTAACTGAGTCAAAAACTGAATTAAATAACTGAGTCAATAACTGAGTCAAATAACTGAGTCAATAACTAAGTTAAATAACTGAGTTAAATAACTGAGTGAAATAACTGAGTCAATTAACTGAGACAAATAACTGAGTTAAATAACTGAGTCAAATAACTGAGTCAATAACTGAGTTAAATAACTGAATCAAATAACTGAGTCAAGTAACTGAGTCAATAACTGAGTCAAATAACTGAGTCAAATAACTGAGTCAGATAACTGAGTCAAATAACTGAGTCAAATAACTGAGTCAAATAACTGAGTCAAATGTGAGTAAAGGTTGTCTTTAAGCGGGCAACAAGTCCCTGACGGATTATTTCTGGCTCCTGTCTGTAGATGTGAAGTTGTGATTGTGGTTTGATGTGTTTCATCAACAAACGAGCAACAACTGTTTTGTGAAGTGTGCTGAAATGTCTGCCGACTGACAGATAGACAAAATATATGGGTAGACAGACAGACAGACAGACAGACAGGCAGGCAGACAGATAGACAGACAGGCAGACAGACAGGTAGACAGACAGACAGACAGGTAGACAGACAGGCAGACAGGCAGGCAGACAGGCAGACAGACAGGTAGACAGACAGACAGACAGACAGACAGACAGGCAGGCAGGACAGGACAGGCAGGCAGGCAGGCAGGTAGACAGACAGACAGACAGACAGGACAGGCAGACAGGCAGGCAGACAGGCAGGCAGGCAGGCAGGCAGGCAGGCAGGACAGACAGACAGGACAGGACAGGCAGACAGGCAGGCAGACAGGCAGGCAGACAGACAGACAGACAGGCAGGCAGGCAGGCAGACAGACAGACAGACAGGCAGGCAGGCAGGCAGACAGACAGACAGGCAGGCAGGCAGGCAGGCAGGAAGGAAGGAAGGAGGCAGGCAGGACAGACAGACAGGGACAGCAGACAGGCAGAGAGGCAGGAGACAGGACAGACAGGCAGCAGACACAGGCAGACAGGCAGGCAGCAGACAGGCAGGCAGGCAGCAGACAGGCAGGCAGAGCAGTCAGACAGGCATGCAGGCAGACAGGCAGGTAGGCAGGCAGACAGACAGGCAGGCAGACAGACAGGCAGGCAGACAGACAGACAGGCAGACAGACAGACAGACAGACAGAGAGACAGGCAGACAGACAATAGACATAATGAGTCATATTAACACACAAGTCAGAAGTAAATCTGAATGATTTCTTCCGTAACCTTTCTTGTTTGTGTGTCTCGGTTTTATTTACAAACATTTTTTTGACGGTACAGCCAAAGAGCACAGCAGTGACCACATCAACAACATGGCCAAGTCAAAAGATCAATGACCACATCAACAACATGGCCAAGTCAAAAGATCAATAACCACATCAACAACATGGCCAAGTCAAAAGATCAATGACCACATCAACAACATGACCAAGTCAAAGATCAGTGACACATCAACAACATGACCAAGTCAAAGATCAATGACCACAACAACATGGCCAAGTCAAAGATCAATGACCACATCAACAACATGACCAAGTCAAAGATCAATGACCACATCAACATCATGGCCCAAGTCAAAGATCAGTGACCACATCAACAACATGGTTCAAATAAGATCAGTGACCACATCAACAACATGGCCAAGTCAAAGATATGACCACATCACAATGCCAGTCAAATATCATGACCACACAACAACATGGCAAGTCAAAGATCAATGACCACATCAACAACATGACCAAGTCAAAGATCAGTGACCACATCAACAACATGGCCAAGTCAAAGATCAATGACCACATCAACAACATGGCCAAGTCAAAGATCAGTGACCACATCAACAAACATCATCAAGTCAAAGATCAGTGACCACCATACAACAACATGGCCAAGTCAAAGATCAATGACCACATCAAACATGGCCAAGTCAAAGATCAATGACCACAAACATGGCAAGTCAAAGATCATGACCACATCAACAGCATGGCCAATCAAAGATCATGACCACATCAACAGCATGGCCAAGTCAAAGATCAGTGACCACATCAACAACATGGCCAAGTCAAAGATCAGTGACCACATCAACAACATGGCCAAGTCAAAGATCAAATGACCACATCAACAACATGGCAAGTCAAAGATCAGTGACCACATCAACAACATGGCCAAGTCAAAGATCATGACCACATCAACAACATGGCCAAGAAAAGATCAGTGACCACACAACAACATGGCCAAGTCAAGAAAAGATCAGTGACCACAACAACAACATGGCCAAGTCAAAGAAAGATCAGTGACCAACAACAACATGGCCAAGTCAAAGATCAGTGACCACAACAACAACATGGCCAAGTCAAAGATCAGTGACCACAACAACAACATGGCCAAGTCAAAGATCATGACCACACAACAACATGGCCACAAGTAAAGATCATGACCACAACAACAACATGGCCAAGTCAAAGAAAAGATCAGTGACCACAACAACAACATGGCCAAGTCAAAGATCAATGACCACACAACAACATGGCCAATCAAAGAAAAGATCAGTGACCACAACAACAACATGGCCAAGTCAAAGAAAATGACCACAACAAATGACCAAATCAAAAGATCATGGGCCAATCAACAACATGCCAAGTCAAAGATCAGTGACCACAACAACAACATGGCCAAGTCAAAGATCAGTGACCACATCAACAACATGGCCAAGTCAAAGATCAATGACCACAACAACAACATGGCCAAGTCAAAGATCAGTGACCACAACAACAATGGCCAAGTCAAAGATCATGACCACAACAACAACATGGCCAAGTCAAAGAAAAGATCAGTGACCACAACAACAACATGGCCAAGTCAAAGATCAGTGACAATCAACACATGGCCAAGTCAAAGATCATGACCAGTCAACAATGGTCAAAGAAAAGATCAGTGACCACAACAACAACATGGCCAAGTCAAAGATCATGACCACAACAACAACATGGCCAAGTCAAAGATCAATGACACAAAAATGGCCAAGTAAGATCATGACCACAACAACATGGCCAAGTCAAAAGATCAGTGACCACAATCAACAACATGGCCAAGTCAAGATCAATGACCAGACAAAATGGCATCAAAGATCATGACCACAACAACAACATGGCCAAGTCAAAGAAAAGATCAATGATCACAACAACAACATGGCCAAGTCAAAAAAGATCAGTGACCACATCAACAACATGGCCAAGTCAAAGAAAAGATCAGTGACCACATCAACAACATGGCCAAGTCAAAGAAAAGATCAGTGACCACATCAACAACATGGCCAAGTCAAAGATCAATGACCACAATCAACAACATGGCCAAGTCAAAGATCAGTGACCACAATCAACAACATGGCCAAGTCAAAGATCAGTGACACACATCAACAACATGACCAAGTCAAAGATCAGTGACCACATCAACAACATGGCCAAGTCAAAGATCATATGACCACATCAAGCAACATGGCCAAGTCAAAGATCAGTGACCACATCAACAACATGGCCAAGTCAAAGATCAGTGACACATCAAAACATGACCAAGTCAAAGATCATGACCCATCAATGGCCAAGTCAAAGATCAGTGACCACATGAACATGGCCAAGTCAAAGATCAGTGACCACATCAACAACATGGCCAAGTCAAAGATCAGTGACCACTAACAACAATATGGCCAAGTCAAAGATCAATGACCACATCAACAACATGGCCAAGTCAAAGATCAGTGACCACATCAATGGCAAGTCAAGATCATGACACACAACAACATGGCAAGTCAAAGATCAATGACCACATCAACAATATGGCCAAGTCAAAGATCAGTGACCACATCAACAACATGGGCCAAGTCAAAGATCAGTGACCACATCAACAATCATGGCCAAGTCAAAGATCAATGACCACATCAACAACATGGCCAAGTCAAAGATCAGTGACCACATCAACATCATGGCCAAGTCAAAGATCAATGACCACATCAACAACATGGCCAAGTCAAAGATCAGTGACCACATCAACAACATGGCCAAGTCAAAGATCAATGACCACATCAACAACATGGCCAAGTCAAAGATCAGTGACCACATCACAACATGGCCAAGTCAAAGATCAGTGACCACATCAAACAACATGGCCAGTCAAGATCAGTGACCACATCAACATGGCAAGTCAAAGATCGTGACACATCAAAACATGGCCAAGTCAAAGATCAGTGACCACATCAACAAATCATGACCAAGTCAAAGATCAAGTGACCATCATCAACAACATGGCCAAGTCAAAGATCAGTGACCACATCAACAACATGGTTAAGTAAAAAATCAGTGACCACATCAACAACATGGCCAAGTCAAAGATAGTGACCACATCAACAATATGGCCAAGTCAAAGATCAGTGACCACATCAACAATATGGCCAAGTCAAAGATCATGACCACATCAACAACATGGCCAAGTCAAAGATCAGTGACCACATCAACAATATGGCCAAGTCAAAGATCAGTGACCACATCAACAACATGGCCAAGTCAAAGATCAGTGACCACATCAACAATATGGCCAAGTCAAAAATCAGTGACCACATCAACAACATGGCCAAGTCAAAAATCAGTGACCACATCAACAACATGGCCAAGTCAAAGATCAGTGACCACATCAACAATATGGCCAAGTCAAAAATCAGTGACCACATCAACAACATGGCCAAGTCAAAAATCAGTGACCAGATCAACAACATGGCCAAGTCAAAGATCAGTGAACACATCAAACAGGCCAAGTCAAAGATCAATGACCACATCAACAGCCAAGTCAAAGATCAATGACCACATCAACAACATGGCCAAGTCAAAGATCATGACCACATCAACAACATGGCCAAGTCAAAGATCAATGACCACATCAACAATGGCCAAGTCAAAGATCATGACCACATCAAACATGCCAAGTCAAGATCATGCCACATCAACAACATGCCAAGTCAAAGATCAGTGACCACATCAACAACATGGCCAAGTCAAAGATCATGACCACATCAACACATGGCCAAGTCAAAGATCATGACCACATCAACAACATGGCCAAGTCAAAGATCATGACCACATCAACAACATGGCCAAGTCAAAGATCAGTGACCACATCAACAACATGGCCAAGTCAAAGATCAGTGACCACATCAACATATGGCCAAGTCAAAGATCAGTGACCACACACATGGCATCAAGTTGCTAAAAATGCAGTGATCTCAAACATGGCCAAGTCAAAGATCATGACCACATCAACATGGCCAAGTCAAAATCAGTGACCACATCAACAACATGGCCAAGTCAAAGAGATCAGTGACACATCAACACATGGCCAAGTCAAAGATCAGTGACCACATAACATAGGCCAAGTCAAAGATCAGTGACCACATCAACAGATGGCCAAGTCAAAAATCAGTGACCAGATCAACAACATGGCCAAGTCAAAGACATGAAACAAACTTTTACATTGGCATTCATAAGATCAATGCCTACATTGGCCAAGTCAAGACAGATGAGAAATAACGGAATCTATGGAAGGTACAGACGATAAGTGGACGAGATCAACGAGATATGAAGTCTAAGGTCTTTAATGACCACTCAGACATGGCCAGACAGATAGATCACCAGACGAAGTAGTATGACTCTAATCATTAAGTATACGTCACACACTCATGTTGCAAGAAACATCAGGACAGTAGAATGGCATCAATCATGACCACAAACAACATGAAGTTAAATACATGAGCCATCAACACCGGGATTCGAACCCACATCCATTAGCATGTGAATCCGACGCTCAAACCCAATGAGCTACCAGGCCAAATTAACATTTATGTGGAGGAACAGATATACCATCTGAATTCTATACCTCAAATACAGTCGTTGTGATGCCATTAATTACTAGTGGAGTTTAGACTTGCATGCACAGACAATCATGCTCACATATATACATGCCTGTGTTGATGTGCGTGTGCGCCGCGCGCGCGCGCGTGCGTGTATGTGTGCGTTGTGTGTGTGTGTTGTGAGAAGAAGAGGAGAAGAGAGAGAAAGAGAGAGAGAGAGAGGTGTGTGTGTGTACGAGAGAGAGAGGAGAGTGTGTGTGTGTTGTGTGGAGAGAGAGGAGAGAGGGAGTGTGTGTATGTGAGAGAGTAGGAGAGAGAGAGAGAGGAGAGAGAGAGAGAGGGAGAGTGTGTTGAGAAAGACATAGAGAGAGAGAGAGGAGGAGAGAGATGGTTGTGTTTGTGTTGATGAGAGAGAAGAGTGTGGTGTGTGGTGGGTGTGTGTTGTGTGTGAGAGAGAGAGGAGAGAGAGAGAGAGAGGAGAGAGAGGGAGAGTGTGTGTGTGTTGTGTGAGAGAGAAGAGAGAGAGAGGGAGAGAATGCGTGTGTGGTGTGAGACAGAGAGGGAGAGAGTGTGTGTGAGTGAGAGAGAGAGAGAGAGGAGAGAGAGAGGAGTGTGTGTGTGTGTGTGTGTGAGAGAGGAGAGAGAGAGAGAGAGAGAGAGAGAAGAGAGAGAGAGAGAGAGTGGTGTGTGTGTGTGTGTGTGTGGAGAAAAGAGAGAGAGAGAGAGAGAGAGAGAGAGAGAGAGAGTGTGTGTGTGTTGTGTGGGGGGAGAGACTGGCAGCAACGACACGCTTTCCCCCCATCATCAACTCCCACTCTATAAAACACCATTTCTATGCTGACGACACCCAACTTCAAGACAGTGACTCACCTGATAATATACAGCGCCTGTTGACTCGCACCACTGAGTGTTACTCGGACATTAAGAACTGGATGACACACAATAAACTTCAGCTTAATGACGACAAGACAGAAGCTATCCTCATTGGCACCCGTCAGAAACTTTCCCAGCTGCCTCCTCTTTCTCTCCCATTATGTAACACATCAGTCCCAATTTCTGATTCAGCTAAAAACCTTGGTGTCTGCATTGACTCTACCCTCTCCATGAACAACTTTGTTTCTCAAACTGCCAGATCTTGCTACTATCATCTCCATCGTATAAGGCTGATCAGGAAGTATCTCTCTGTGGAAACAACTGCAAAACTCGTTCTCTCCTTCATAATGTCTCGCATTGACTATTGCAATTCACTCCTGTCTGGTCTTCCTGCCTCCACCATTCACATCCTACAGCGCATTCAAAACAATGCTGTACGCCTTGTACTCAAAAAGAAAAAAGCTGACCACATATCTCCTCTCCTGGCACAACTTCACTGGCTCCCTGTATCAAAGCGCATACAATACAAACTAGACACCATGTGCTACAAAAGCCTCAATAACGCAGCCCCCGATTACCTGTCAAGCCTACTTGAGATCTATGTTCCCTCACGTACCCTCCGCTCTGCCTCCGATCCTCTGACTTTTCGCTTTCCACGCACTAAGCTCAATACCTATGGTCCACGAGCCTTCTCTGTTTCTGGTCCACTCTCCTGGAACAAACTTCCTCTCTCAAGTCCGTCAGCAAACCTACTTTTGTCTCCTTCAAGTACGCTCTCAAAACCCACCTTTCTCCTCTGCATAAATCCTAACCTCACTAACCCCTCCTCCCTCTGACAGCACTTCTCCAGCTCAGTAATCACATGGTTATATCATATGCTATGCTCGCTGATAATGTTTCATTGTTGCGTGTTATTCTTGCTTTTATCTCATTTTTGAATTCTTTTCCATACATATTATACATGCAGCGCGTGAGCCTGGCGACACTGCGCAGCGTCGGTGTACTGTGACAATGTGTTGATGTGTGCATTCGACGTCGATGCGAATGCGTCGCAGTGCTGTCAGGCAAATGATTCTGACAGTTCAGCAATGAATCATTTAGATGGATCATTAATATCAAATGCAATTAGCAAGGATATTCTTGAAATATCAGAGTATGCATCATCAGACTGTGCAAATCATTTAAAAACTGACTCAAAGGATCATTAGACTCGTGCAATCACAACTCAATGCAATCATTCGATGCAAATGGCACATTCCAGACGTCAAATGGCAAATCATTCAGACCGTCAGAATGGCAAATCATTCAGACGTCAGAATGGCAAATTCATTCCTCACAGACCGTCAGAATGTCGCATAATCATCATCCAGACCGTCAGAATGGCAAATCATTCAGACCGTCAGAATGGCAAATCATTCCAGACCGTCAGAATGGCAAATCATTCCAGACCGTCAGAATGGCAAATCATTCCAGACCGTCAGAATGGCAAATCATTCAGACCGTCAGATGGCAATCATTCCAGACGTCAGAATGGCAAATCATTCCAGACGTCAGATGGCAAATCATTCAGACTGCTCAGCAAATCATTCGACGTCAGAATGCAATCATTCCAGACCGTCAGAATGGCAAATCATTCCAGACCGTCAGAATGGCAAATCATTCCAGACCGTCAGAATGGCAAATCATTCCAGACGTCAGACAAATCATTCCAGACGCAGAATGGCAAATCATTCCAGACCGTCAGAATGGCAAATCATTCCAGACCGTCAGAATGGCAAATCAACTTCCAGACCGGTCAGAATGGCAAATCATTCCAGACCGTCAGAATGGCAAATCATTCAGACCGTCAGCAATGGCAAATCATTCAGCCGTCAGATGGCAAATCTTCAGACCGTCAGAATGGCAAATCATTCCAGACCGTCAGAATGGCAAATCATTCCAGACCGCAGAATGCAAATCATTCTAGACCGTCAAATGGCAAATCATTCCAGACCGTCAGAATGGCAAATCATTCCAACGAGAAGGCAAATCATTCCAGACCATAGATGGAAAATGGCAAATCATTCGCCGTCAGAATGCAAACATTCAGACGTAGAATAGCAAATCATTCCAGACC